>OY776112.1:107427189-107753189 GCA_963675035.1 Allygus modestus
CCCAACCACGGGCAGTTTTCCCATTTAGGGATCAATTTTAGATTGTATTAATTATATCATGCATTATGTATTTTTTTCTTGAATTAAAAATTATTCATTCATTCATTCATTCATTAAATAACATATCGGTGATTAACTTTTTTTCGGGTACTTTCAGGAAAATTTTAAAAGTCCAGGATTTTAGCTTTGATTGACTGCAATATTGAATTAGTAGAATATTCAACTAATTACTGTACTACCCACCCAATGCTATTATGGTTTAACAATATATTGGTTCCATTTTTTGGAATTAGTTTAATCCGTTGTAAATAAATTGTACGTCATAGTATTTTCAAAGGAACTCAGAGGTGAACACTTTAATTAAGTGTTGAAAAGACACTCCGCCGTGTCCATCTATCGCTCCAAATCCCTCCTTTCACACGAG
This sequence comes from Allygus modestus, assembly GCA_963675035.1. Taxonomy (NCBI): domain Eukaryota; kingdom Metazoa; phylum Arthropoda; class Insecta; order Hemiptera; family Cicadellidae; genus Allygus; species Allygus modestus. The sequence goes on from OY776112.1 coordinate 107,427,614, forward strand.
TCCCTGCTTTTGACCAACTTCCATAACGAAAAATGTCATTTGGAGAAAACGATTTTGCTTTGACGAAAGTATTTGGCTTGAGTTACTCCAAATTGTGCTTGCTCAAACTCGAATTCGATGCCATTTACTTTTATACTTTTTGCTGAAGACGACTAAAACTGTCTAAAGAAGTTAATCTATTTTAGCTAGGTAGTTGTAATCTATATTAAAAAATAATACAAACATATATTATTTCATGCAAACATTTTTTCAAAACCTTCAGTTTTATGAAACTGGAGAAAGTTCACTCAATACTGTATTACTTAAAAATATTTTAAGACATATTATTACTTATTTAACGCAATAGGATTCCTACTAAATCCTACTCAATTGTTAAACCGACTTCCGTCATCGACTTGATTAATGACTTTCCGTCATTGAAAAGTACTCGGTCCAAAGCTGATTCACCCCAAATTTCATTAATAACAACTTTAAGAGAATGTCCTCAGCTGCCCTTAAAATTCGTAATTCGTCCTTAAGATTAACATTGGGAAAGAATTGTTTTAAATTGCTTGGTCAAACAGCTGAATGGAGTAAACACTTTATCAGAAAGAACACATGTTCATACTGAGGTCGTAACACAAAATGTGCATCCACCTATTTATCTATCTACACTATTAATACGATACATGAATACTTTTTAACCATTAGGACATTTTTATTTTAAGATTTAACCCAAAATATTACACACTAAAACGCGTGTCTAGGTGTGCAGAGTGCAGTCTGACTAAGTCTCACTAAGTTAATGAACTTGGTTTATAAACTAAGTTTTATTAATTGTTAGAATGATTTTAAATAAGACCGCTTTAATCCTTATCTTAAAACAAATAAATGCGTATTAAAAATAAAACTGTAAAACTATATTTCTTGGATATACTAAGACCCAAAGCATTTCGTATTAAAATTAAAATATGTTAACAAATAATATTCAGTAACTACGTTTTGTTTTTCAATATTCTCTTTAAAGGTTAAAGGAAAGTATTTCTTAGGATTTAAAATAGCATTTTAGTCAGATAAAATATAGTTTTATTGATATTAATATATTTGTAAAAACATTTTTGTTGGTTGTTTAATAAAATGCTTTTATTAAAATTGTTAGTTCAATGTACTCTAGTAGTGTTATGTAACCTTTTTAAAAGTGAAAATTTTCCAAGCATTTGAATTCCTTTTTCTTAAACAGATCGAGTATATAGTAAAGGACATAAAGTATACCTACAGATAAAGAACTGATTTCTGTGAAAAATGGTCGTTGTTCCTGAGAAACGAACAGTATTTACTATTTTAGTTTTAATTATTTTAATAAAGTCATATACTTAATTAATTTAGTTATTTAGCGGTAGGGACTTCGCATAGTCGTCATGCTATGAATAAAGCAATAATATAGTCAGTCACTGGCAGAATCCCTCATCAACTGAAACTATGATTGGCCATATAATTTTCCATCTCCATCCTGTGACTAGCATCAAGATCAATCTGTCCCCCGCCGTGTTACAATCGCTCATTTGGTTCCCACAGCTATTTGAAGTGGACACTCAGATCTGTGGTTCTTGTTAATGAACCTCTAAACAGAAAATAGTCAAAAATAGATGTATAGAGCCTCTAGCATATGTAATTTTTAACCTTCAGTAACAAAGCGGTATTTTCGTAAAAAATTGGGGTTGCTTTTATTTACAGAACGTTTCATAACAGGTATTGTTTTTATTTACAGAAAGTTTTATAACAGGTATGGATGGTACCTAATTGATTTTAAATGCTGTTGGAAATTTGTATCTATTCTGTTACACAATGGTCGATGCATTTGAAACTGTAAATCTAATTTTCCAATATCCAGGATATAACTACGTTCGTATAACTTGTAAAAAGCTAAGTTTTAAAATTAGTCCAAGAGAATTCGTTTTAATGTGGCTGATGAATTTGTCTTTTTTTATTTATTTGTATTTTATATTAGACTATAATGGGTTTTTATAACGTCTGGATGAGATATTATTGTTGAAAAATTTAAATCGAAACTAAAATGTAAGTCTTTGAGGGTAAAACTGGTACAAATATAATCAAAGTAAATATCTTCCAATGAGTTTATGTGTTTTTTACAGCCTTTGATTTCATTTTTGTACCGCTCATTATTATATTTTTATTTAATAACAGTCCACACATCGAAAACTATTATTTATTTTCCATCGAATTAGTTTTTTTGTCAAAGATGAAAACATTTTTGGTTCTCAGTAAATTTTAACCTGAATGTTTGGGGGTTATAAAACATTTAAAATGTCAACCTACCAATCAATATACGAACGATATAAACGAAATAAAAACAGTGAAGCCAAAATAAATGCAGAAAAAAGGGTTGGGATAGTGTTTCAATTTGAATAAACATCTGCATTTAAGTAAAGAGCTTTTCATCACATAGTGACAAAAGTAATTATTTTCGATATTAGGTGAGAATACAGAAAGTAATATTTTCCTATTTTAGGTAAGAAAAAAAGCTGGAGATTTTTCGAGCAGTGAGCAGTGAACTGTCTTTATAAATTTAATTAGAAGTATAAACGGATATGAAATGCTTGCAATAAATTAGCTGTTCTTGCTTCCATTCAAAATCAGCTGTTTTTAATATAGTTATAAGATAATCGTAATAACAATGTAAACACTATTGTTGTCATTATTTTGTTATAAATATTACTCAGTAACCCAGATAAAAATCCTGAATGGTTATTTTCATCACAAGGATAACAAGTTATTGTTTTTGTTGCGACTCGAATTTTACCCGAGGTAATTCGATTAAGCACCAAACACAGACTTTTGATCTGTGTGATGAACAATGTTTTTTATAGTACAGCACCAATACAATTACAATAATATTTATGAATCAATGACAATTTCGACCATAGGGTTGATTTGTACTATTTGGCAGTTCAGATGGGTAAACAAAACCTTTCATCTTCAGCTCCTTAGATAGCCAACCTTTGGATATATTTGGTAACGACTCTCCCATTACGCTGATTAATTCTTTTAAAATAAAATCAGGAATATAAACCTCACTATCATTTTGGTCGTACTTGTTTCCTTCAATAAACAAATCTTATAATTATTAAACCATAACAGCAATAACAATGTTTTAGTTCAGTCCACCTAAAATACTCTTATTATTTCTTGTTATTAAGGAAGCAATAACAGGCGTGCAACTAGGAGAGAAACTATAGACGAGAGTAGATTCTTAAATCACCGCCAGAAAGCGCTAAAATATCGCCAACATAAAAAATAAGTGGGCTTCTATGAATTAAGCTTATAATACCCGACTAGAAAAGTCATACTTAGCTATATGTTAATTGTACAAAAATTATTGCGTAAAAATATCAAGGTAACATTTACAAAATATTTTCTAAATATAAAAAAGTAAATTACCATAGTTAATATTGAACTCAGGACGTCATGATCAGAAGTTTAAGATCCACTGATCCACTGAGCTATTACGATATACCTTAACGGCTAAAAGTTACAAGTACATAAGCGAATATCAACCGAGAAGCGCATTCTAGTGGTGATCTAGGGAAATATTTTCGTTCATCCTTTCTTCCCTGAGTCGCTCCCAACAAACAGACGAGTTAAGGATAAACGACAGAACCAATCACAGTTGTTATTTGTGCAGTATGATAAAACAGTAGTTTTCATCACAAGGTGCAAAAAGGGTTGTTTTGGTGCGCAATCGTACAATCACTTTTGCTCCATGTGAGGTACAACTTTCTTATCATATTGCCCATTTAAGCCTTTGATAGTTTAACATTTGACCAAAAAATAGGTGATTTGTATCGTTTTGGTAGTTTCAATAGGAAGTTTACAATATTTATTTACTTATTTTATTTACGAACAAAATGCATAATAGGCCTACCATGTGATCGACTTTCATTTTGACCACGTGTTTGTTACCTTTGAAATACATAAACGGAAAAAGGAACTATTCACATTTTTGAGGTTAGCGCACTGAAAAAATCCACAGCGGATTATTCGGTACGCTATTTTAAAATATTAGCAAAATGTGATTTTACGCATTAATTGCACACCCAAAAACAGGTGCTTTTCGTGCAGTATAATAACAAAATGTTCCTTTATTATTATTATTATTTACAGTGTGATGAAAAGTATTGTTCATAACTCGCACCTAGAGTGTTATTCTGGTACTTGATCAAATTTATAAATTTGGAAAATATCACTTTTGGCACTAGGTATGAAATATGCAATTAAATTTACATTACTAAATACAGTTTAAATACGAGAATATAACGTCCTATACAGTCGAGTTTAAAATAACTGTATAAAAACTATATTTTAGCCCATACAAATCGGTTGATTTTAAACCTAATGATGGCCATCCATCAAATGTTACAATACACTTTATCACACAGGTAGTCTTAGTAATTTTGTTAACCTTATTAAGGATTTTATTGTGCCGTTTTTTTAATTTTTGTGTATTATAATGTTAATATATTTTCTAGACGATACTAAGTATTTATATTTAGGTCTTTGTAGGATTATGTGCCTCTAACATGTTATGTCAACGCTTTTACACAAACGCTGTACAAAATAAAAGATGTAAAGATAGTTTCCGCTTTGATAATCATTAAAGCAGTAAAATCATTCTTCCGTCTTTAAAGCAACAAAGTTGGTGATTAAGAGAGCTTGAAATCTGCAAAGGGGGATCTCGACCGGAACGATTTGTTGTTGGTTTTAATGGGATTTCTTCTCCGTGACATTTCCGACCAAACGGTTTATTTATATTTCCAAGCTGATTTCAGCTACTAGTAAATTTTTGCTATATGACATATATCTAACTATGCCATTATTATGTTAAAATACTCTGTCTTTCTTCTGCTTCTCAGAGTGAGAGAATTCTACGTTATAATGGTTTTACCTTTTCAAATATTCATCTTAAAGTAAAAAAAATAAATAACCAGCTCATATTATAAACATTGACCTTTAAGTTATGAGAGGTGGAATTAAAAACAGGTCTACAAAAATTGTCCTTTCTTTATTGATTATGTATGAGAAAACTATGGATAAATGTCTTTCTCTTGCTTGTTATCGTTTGTATTTGCTTTTATATTTTGCTCTTGCATACATTGGTTTTCTATTCAAACTATGTTTATTACTATTGCGCTTTGTTTATGACATACATTTGATCCTTTTGTTTTCACCCATTTCCGAGACTGAGTCATCTAAACAAACAAACAAAACGACTTATTCAATGCATTTTCGTACAGGAATAAAACAAAGATAATTTATTATCCTTTTTAGATTTAATTTTACTATATATTTTTATTTATGATAGTGAAGAGATACTATTCGGTGAATTGGTATGTATTTAATTGTTGTATTTATCAGATTTTATATTTTTATAGCGAAATATCATTAGTTATTACAGATAACTAGAGTGCTTGGGGTTGGATTTTTAATGGTTAATACAACTAATTGAAGAGTAAACAGTGAAACATTATCATAGAGAGGGGTATTTTAAAAACTATTGTAAATAATATGATAAATATAAGTCCAAGTAAAGTTTTCCAGAATAATGTAGGGTTTCTAAGAGGAAGTACTTGACACATTTGTGTGAGTGTGTTGGAAAAATAAATAAACAACGAGTTGTTTGCTGTTCTGCTGAAAGCAGGTCAGCCGACTGGGCTTAGGGGTGGTTGGTGTGATGGGGGAAAGTAAATATAAATAGGGGAGGTGACAGGATCAGGTGTTTCATAAAAGTTCACCTAATTTATTAAGGCTATAGTTGACACATTTCTATGTTTCAATCCAATACTTTATAAGATTACTAGATTCGTGACTAGTTTTTTCCCCATTATTAAATCTTTATGTTTTACAGAACAAAATACTGTCATCGTCTTAAGGTTAAAAACATTTCAACATTGAACATAAACTTGTACTGACAAAAAGAAACATTAAACATTTAAAAATTAGCAGCTCGGATCACAGTGCTCGGCATCTGGTTAGAGTATGCTCTGGAATGACTTTTAGCCTTAGTACCGTTAGTGTTACAGACTGCTTTGTCAGCAGAAAGCAAAAATCACTCATTTCATTTTAAAACCTTGGTTTTAGTTGTTTTTGTTTTTATCTACTTTTATTTATGAGAAATTTCAGTAGTTTCTCGCCTTTCCCAGGTGCCAAGAACCGTGACCCAAACTTTTTTGTACGCATTATTTCCCATGTGTGGCAGATTGTGTGGCCCATGTGAAGAGCAGATTGACAAACAGTGCAGGACATACTTGATGGTTTAACCAATGCCCACTTGGGGGCTTTGACCTTATATTCCTGAACAGCTTATTTTTGTGTGTCTGTTATGTGTTGTATTTTTTAAGTCATATAATCAATCCAGGAGGCAAATAGCATGAATAAATTTCTAGGTTACTCAACTATCATTATTTAATTTAGTTTTAAGGACTCATGAATTTGAATAATACAGCTCATGAATTTGAAGTAGTTTTAATGCAGATTTATCTAATTAATATTTGTACGTAATAATTTTTTAAATTTAATAATCATACTTATATTAATCCCGAAAATTTAGCTTTAATGAACTGATCTACTTCCTCGTGACTATAATTGGATTTATTCTGGTTGACCAACAGGTACGCTTTTTTACCTGTCACATGTTACATACCTTAAGTAAGAGAGCAAACAATTCATTGCTAAAAATTTTTCCAGTCAGCTCAAGTCATTTTCTAAATTAATTATTTTAGAAAATATTAGTTATTATATTTATTACCATACAGAATGTCCCAGTACTTTCTTGAACAAATCAGAAACATCGTTTCCTGATTTCAAACAAAACTATTTTAGTATTAAACATTGGTACGCGGTGCCTAGTTTTCTATCTCTCCGATTGTATTTATTTTTGTTAAAATCCTTCCAGATTATGTAATTTTTAAGATATCAACTTTAAGTTTGGAAAAAAACTTTTTATGGAACTCTGTGTAAAATTATTAGCATTTCAGGTATTTGGTCGCTTTCGTACCAGTTTTGAATTGGAAAATCAACAACAGCTGTTTCTAACGTTTATTAGTTTGGTGGTGATTTTAACGGAACATGTCAGTGCCTCTCATCCCTACTTACTGGTACTCGCTTACACTTAGATACTTACTGTTGGTTTGGTACACACTGGTTGTTTGATACTTTTAGTAAATAAATATATATAAATAAAAACTATGCCTATTTAAAGTAAAAAATCCAATTGAAAATACCAATGCCGTATGTTTAAGTTTTTTAAACTCAAATTCTTCAAAAATGGTAAATTTTAAAAACCTAAATAAATATACGATAGGAATTATTCAAAAATAAGACTTAAAATCCAGGCAATACCTCAATTAAGGGTATAGAATAGAAAACTAATAACATGAATGAAGAGTTTTACATATAAATGTAATTTACATAACACCTTATACAAAAAATGGATTGGTATTTAAATTATGTTTTTATTAACATATAGAATTTATTTTGAAAAAGAAAACAGCGACCTGATAGCAAAGGTAAAACAGTAGAACGAAATATTAGTTTTTCTGACATGATTTTTAACGTGACAGTATTTATTTTTTATTTTTAATTAAATCATGACATAAATGCGACACATATAGCAGATGATGGATTTTAATTGTATAGTGATAATTAAGGCCAAAAATTATTACAGTGAGGAAAAAATAAATTGTTATAAGTTAAAATAAAATAACATATAATACTGGACCTACTTACTATATAATAAACTATAAAATGTATTTGTTGGTTTTATTAGCATCCGTTTGACTAACCACGTCTGTTCTGTTTGTATAATTTACCTAACCTTTTCAAATTGAAATGTTAACTCTACGGAGGATTAATATTAAATTTCAGTTTTGATAAGTGTTTTTGATACTTAAAATAAGTTTGTATACTTCCAAAATGTTTAATGTATCGAGCCAATCCAGTTGATCAAGTTCATTATCTTGGGACTACCAGGTCATATTTGGACATTTAATTAGGTTTTAGCATTTGACATTCCAGTAGTTAGCTTAAAATAGCTGTTCTAGAATATTTACTGTGTTTTTTTTTATTAAAAACACCTATTAAATATATAATAAAATAGATTTGTATTATTTTATAAATTGGAATTTCGAAAGCCAAGGAGGTGAAACCCTGAAGTAGGTAAATCAAAAACTCCAAATCATACATATAAACGTTATGGTCTTTCAAATAAAACGGTGACCATGATTAATGTATAGTGAGTAAAAAATAAATAATGTATTTATTAAACTGTTTAGGCGTTACATAATCACAAAAATTGGCGTATTTAATTTCTAAATTAATTACGTAGCTTTGCAAACGAATGATGATTTTTTTAAATGTATACATATTAATTAAGTTACATGATTGCATGAGGACTGTTTTCCCTTACATAACCATACAAGTTGCGACAGAGTGGGCGACCAAGAGAGGTTGAAATCTACAAAGAGGGCTCTCAACCGGAACGCATTCTTGTAGTTCGTAATGGGTTTCCTTTTGATTTTACTATTCATCATACTTTATAAAGTACAAGATAAACATTAGTTTTCGTATTAAAATTAAACAACTTTTTTATTAGCATATTACGTGTTGTTATTACTTACGGGATGTAATAAAAGACGTCTTACAACACTTAAGATATATTTACACTTATACTGATTCACATACAGACAGTAAACATATATAAAATATGGTACTAGGCTATCGATTTCGACCAGTCACACCAGTCATCATCAGGCCTTCTTTTATATTTGTTTACCGTCTGTATGTTAATCAGTATAAGTGTAAATATATCTAAAGTGTCGTAAGACGTCTTTTATTACATCCCGTATTAAAATTAATAAATTATTTTATTTATATTTTTCTACACAACTATTAGATTTTTCCATCGTTTAGAAGTTGTTTAAAAATGTTCAACCCACGTTTAAGAATGTTGAGGAGTCACGTCTATTTTCAACAATAGTTTTACAGAACCTATGTTTATTGTTTAAATTTGATTGGCAACTGACGATTCATCGATAACCTAGGATTTGTGTTGCTAAGAGAAGCGATTGAAAAAATAATAAACACAAATTTGTATTTTTTATTTAATTAATTGTTGTTAAATATTATTATTGAACGGGTAATTGAAGTATATAATTGGTCTTATGGTCATTCAATGCTACTTGTTTTGTGTGTTCTGTACTTACCCAAACTTTTTTGTAGACGTTCATGATCGATTATTTAAAATTAAACCGTCATATAATTGTTTTTAAATGCACTTACAATATGTTATTATTATATTATAATAATTTAGCTTACTAGTTACAAAATAATTAAGAGAAATTGATATTTGAAATACATATTTGGTTACTTTAAACGTACTTTAAAGATTACAAAGCCGACATAATTTGTCTTATTTCGATATTAAACGCCCACTTAAAACTTTTCTTGGATCGTAGTAACTAATATAGTGTGTATAATTGGTTTCATTAACTTTCCACTAATAAATATTTTAACTATTATATCATTTGCAATACATTATGAAACCTTTTCTGGAAAACATTTTTAATATGCACGTTAGAGTGCAGAATGAACACTTTACCATGAACCATCACAATTTATAGCTTTAAATTCGTATACTTATGCGATGTAATATCGTAATAGGGCGGAAAACCTATTTCACATTTAATGGCATTAGTTTTACTCCTTATATCCCTTTTCAACTTAAATGTACCCAATCATTTAAAATTAAACATAAATCTAAATAATAAATAAAAAGTTGTTTATTCCAAAATGTCTATACAGTATAGTCATCCCCGAAAACAGAGTTATTTCATATAATAATTATAATGAAATTAAATCCCACGACAATTGGTAATTGTTTCATTAATTATCGTGGTGTCCGAATCTATTGTTAGACACCTTTAACATAGAATTATAATGAACGATTTTATTCCAGTCTCGTATTTATCACCTGATCAGTTTAACTTTAACGGTGTATTTCTAAAAGAATTACCTCACTCATACTATCCCCAAAGACCATAAAATATAACTAAATGTAAAAAATATAACTTTTTCTCATAACCACAAAAACATTGCTTTGTATTCTAATAGCTATTAGCAACAACGCTGCTTTGGCGCTCGAGGATACTCCGTTTAATTAGATACTAGTTTATTTACCAATTATGTTGAACGTCAAACGCCACTTAAGAATTAATATTTTTATCAAACCCTTCTCTTAAAATAAACTGCCGTACTTAGTTCATGCTACTGTTTATAACTTTATTATATATATAGATTTAAACATATACATAATTAAATACATAAAACCAAACAATCAGTATACCAGTACTAGATTAAGCCACAACAAGTGTCATCGATATACATTCATAAGTAATCGAGATATCAAATTTTAATTATTCTCCATAAGGATAAAATTGGACAACGTACTGGGTTTAGCACTTTGAATATCTCTGCAACGAATGGACATAGAATCACAATTTAAACCCTAAAAAGATTGTTTTTGTAGAGCTTAACTGATTGGTGAAAGCAAATGCGAAGTTTAGAGTAAAATAAATAGTGGAAAAGCTAAAAACCAGTTTCATATAAGATTAACATGGGAGATTTTATGCACTCGTTTTTTGGATTTTCTCTGCAACCACTTAACCTAGGTTAATACAGTAATTAAAAATACCATATTATTTTTTTTAAGGTCTATAAAATGGTCAAAACCAAAATTGAGTGTTAAAAAAAATCCGGGTAAAGAATAAAAAAAAACTGATTTTTGGAAAATTTAAAACCCTCTTCCCATGTTCCGATCTTTCTGATTTTTGAACTCAGTCATGAATGTTGCTTTACACGTTCGTACCAAATTTCATCGAAATCGGATGTTTTTTTTTCAAAAGTTATCTAGTTAACCTATATATAATCTATAATATATACAGCAGCATGTGTAACTCACTGACTGACTGACTGACTGACTGACTAAGGTATACGAATTCTAGACCACTTCTATATGAGTTAGAAACCTGAAATTTTGCATGCAGGTAGCTTATAGCTTGTAACCCCCAGGAAAATTGCCAAAACCGAAATTTTGTTATTTCAACCCTCCTTAAAAAAATATTTAAAACCCCCCAAAAAAGGCTTATTTTAAAAATATAGTTTTTGAGCTCTAACGCGCGAACTGATGGTCCTATCAAAAAACGGAAACGACCACGTGCAACGGATTTTGCAAGATCTACAACTTTGTTCCTATGACATTTTGTCGTATCTCGCTCCCTTCACCCTTAGGTAGCGCCAGATTTTTCAAATTTTAGGCAATTTCGACGGTTATTTTCGTGGTTTTTAATTTCCTATCACTTTAATTTATTATATAAAGGCTTGATATTCGGAAATCAATATGTTTACACATTACCCTTCACGAAACACTCGATAAACTAACATGTTTTAATAATTAAACATCCCAAAAAATTAAAAAAACCTAATTATTCAATAACTGACAAACTGCATTATCGACTTACTCAGGTAATTCTAGATAAGCTAGAAACATGGAATTAGGCCCACATATAGCTTGTTCATTGAAACCCCCAGGAAAATTGCAAAAAGGTATAATTTTTTATTTTAACCTCCTCAAAAAAATTCAAAATGGAGGAAATTTTGAACATCTCCAAAATAGTGAATTTTTTGGGCTGTAGCGGTCGAACGGTTGGTCCTATCGAGAAACAGAGACCACCACGACACACGGGCTTTAGACGATCTATAACTTTGGTCCTATGACTTTTTGTCGTATCTCGTCTCCTTCACCCTTAGGTAGCGCTAGATTTCTCAAATTTCGGCATATTTTCTATATTTTGTGGCAGTTTTTTATTTCCTATCACGTTAATATACTTGATGGAGGCCTAATATTGGGCACGCAGTATGTCTACATCACACTTAGTAAATAGCAGCAGAAATATAACCATTTTTACTACTTAAACCTGTCGGATAATCAAAAACTCTTAAAATCTCTAGATTTGACCGTTTTCTAAGTATAAGTACAGTAGTAAGGAAATGCCGGTTCCGGAACAATTGTTATTAATTAGAATGCACGTATCACCATTTAAATTTTAACTAGGATCGTGAAATATGGCATGCGTGTGCGATGCACCTTTTGTCTCCAAATCCTTTTATTTTATAGTTTGAGTAATCTCAATAAATAAATAATTGTTAAAACAAATTCAAAATGTGGTATTTTTTTATTTGAGCTCTAGCGGCCGAAGGGGTTGTCCTATCGATAAAACGAAGGCCACCACGTGCCACGGATTTTAGACGAACTACAACTTTAGTCCTATAAAATTTTGCCGTATCTCACCCCCTTCACCCTTAGGTAGCGCTAGATTTTTTTAAATTTAAACATTTTTTAAGATTTTTTCGTAGTTTTTAATGGTTTGTTACTCTAATACGGAACTTAGAGGACTAATATTTATCACACAGTATTCCTACATTACAATTATTACTAAACAACACACACACGCTCAGATTAAATTTCTTAAACACCCAAAATAAATATCAAAGTCTTTGAGCTTTTGTAGATTTTATCGTGTTTTTCGGGTGTATTTTTTATGTTGCGCTCTGTCGAGGGTTAAATCCCTTATAAATCATGTCATATTTCTTGCAGAAGGCTTGTAGTTACCCAAAGTCATAGCATTTCAGGTTGTTAACGGTGGTCGTATATATGACACCACTTTCACTTGAGCTAGGTACCCGGGTCTCCAATGGATCCTACCTACCCGATAGCGACCTGGGGGCGAAGACCCCCACAGGGGTCTGGGGGCTGAGCCCCCAGCGAGCGAAGCGAGTCTAAAATATATACAGCCGCATGTGTAACTCACTCACTCACTCACTCACTCACTCACTCACTCACTCACTCACTGAGGTATACGAATTCTAGACCACTTCTAGACTAGCTAGAAATCTGAAATTTTGCATGCAGGTAGCTTATAGCTTGTAACCCCCAGAAAAATTGCCAAAACTGTCAATTTTTGATTTTAACCTACCTACAAAAATTGTTCAAACCCCCCAAAAAGACTTATTTTAAAATTACAGTTTTTGAGCTCTAGCGGCCGAACGGATTGACCTATCGAAAAACAGACACCACCACGTGCCACGGATTTTACAAGATCTACAACTTTGTTTCTATGACTTTTTGTCGTATCCTGCTCCCTTCACCCTTAGGTAGCGCTAGATTTTTCAAATTTCAGGCAATTTCGACGGTTATTTTTGTGGTCTTTAATTTCCTATCACTTTAATTTAGTATATAAAGGCTTGATAATTGGCACTCAATATGTTTACACATTAACCTTCACGAAACACTCGATAAACTAACATATTTTAATAATTAAACATCCCAAAAAAATTAAAAACCCTAATTATTCTATAAATGACAAACTGCATTATCGACTTACTCAGGTAATTCTAGATAAGCTAGAAACATGGAATTAGGCCTATATGTAGCTTGTCTATTGAAACCCCCAGGAAAATTGCAAAAAGGTATAATTTTTATTTTAACCTCCTCAAAAAAATTCAAAAGGGAGGAAATTTTTAACATCTCCAAAATAGTGCATGTTTTTGTGCTGTAGCGGCCGAATGGTTGGTCCAATCGAGAAACGGGGACTACTTCGACATACGGGTTTTCGACGATCTATAACTTTGGTCATATGACTTTTTGTCGTATATCGTCTCCTTCACCCTTAGATAGCGCTAGATTTCTCAAATTTCGGCATATTTTCTATATTTTGTGGCCGTTTTTTTTTCCTATCACGTTAATATACTTGTCGGAAGCCTAATATTGGGCACGCAGTATGTCTACATCACACTTAGTAAATAGCAGCAGAAATATAACCATTTTTACTACTTAAACCTGCCGGAAAGTCAAAAACTCTTAAAATCTATATATTTTACAGTTTTCTAAGTATATGTTGTAAGGAAATGCCGGTTCTGGAACAATTGTTATTAAATAGAATGCACGTATCACCATTTATACTTTATCTAGGATCATGAGATATGGCATGCGTGTGCGTTGCACCTTTTCTTCCCAAATCCTACTATTTTTAGTTTGAACTATCTCAAAAGGATTAAATGATTGTGAATATGCAATATTTTTTTATTTGGGCTCTAGTGGCAGGACGGGCTGTCCTATCGAAAAACGAAGACCACCACGTGCCACGGATTTCAGACAAACTACAACTTTATTCATATGACATTTTGCCGTATCTCACCCCCTTTACCCTTAGGTAGCGCTAGATTTCTTAAATCTTTAGCAATTTTCCACCAAAACTTAGTGGTTTTTATTTATTTGACACTCAAAAATAGTACTTAAGAGTCCTAATATTTGGCACGGAATATCTCTACATTACAGGAAGTATGTGGCAGAAGTCGCATGACCAATTTGAATTGTTTGAACCCTAAACAATTTTGAAAATCCTCTAGTTTTTTAGATTTCCCGGTGTTTTCGTTGATATTTGGGCATGTCAGAATTACATAGTGGGTAAAAACCAGCATAAATTTGTTTTGATTAGTTGGACATGTCCTATAGACACCACATGTATTATTATTATGGTATGTTATGACGGTGTATCCATCCACAACATCTAAAAATCGCTATTTACAGGTCATACTAAAAAAATGTTTCAAAGTTATTCAATTATTTGAATAACTTGAATTATACCCGGAGTCTGATTATACCACTAATATTATTATTTACCTGGTTTCGGTTTTATTTACATGTAGTATTATATTAATAGTAGTAGTATTTCGGTTACATTTCCTAAAGTTAGGAACTCCCAATTTGAAATTCATGTGCTTTGCACTTTCTAACCAAAGTGAAAATTCCTAAGCCTTACTTTTCCAGTTTTACTACCTCAATAACATAATAATGGCGGATCGAAACAATCGAAATCTAGTGTTGTTTAAACAGTTCCAACGGCCATATAGATGCTCTCATATTTAAATTTTTGAAGATTGGTCTGTTTTCTTAGTATGAGTAGTAGTCTTATGCGGGTTCTTGGCCACTTGATTTGACGCCACTTCAAAATGAGGCCAAACAGCGACCTGGGGGCGGAGCCCCCAGCGAGCGAAGCGAGTCTAAAATATATACAGCCGCATGTGTAACTCACTCACTCACTCACTCACTCACTCACTCACTGAGGTATACGAATTCTAGACCACTTCTAGACTAGCTAGAAACCTGAAATTATGCATGCAGGTAGCTTGTACCTTGTAACCCCCAGGAAAATTCCAAAAAGTTACAATTTTTTATTTTAACTTCCTCAAAAAAATTCAAAATGTAGGAAATTTTGAACATGTCCAAAATAGTGACTTTTTATTTGAGCTGTAGCGGCCAAACGGTTGGTCCTATCGAGAAACGGAGACCACCACGTGCCACGGATTTTAGACGATCTACAACTTTGGTCCTATGACTTTTTGTCGTATCTCGTCTCCTTCACCCTTAGGTAGCGCTAGATTTTTCAAATTTCGGCATATTTTCAAAATATTTTGGCCGATTTTTATTTCCTATCACGTTAATATACTTGATGGAGGCCTAATATTGGGCACGCAGTATTTCTACATCACACTTAGTAAATAGCATCAGAAATATTACCAGTTTTTATTAATTAAACCTGTCGAAAAATGAAAAAATCTAAATATCTTTAGATATGACCGTTTTCTTAGTATAAGTAGTAGTGTATTGGGGGTTCTGTCCCAATTTATATTATTGGATATACACGTGGCACCAATAATACTTGAGCTAGAGACGTGAGATTTGGCATGCATGTGCCTTCCACCTTTTCTTTCCAAATCCTACTATTTTTAGTTTGAACTATCTCAACAAAATAAATAATTGTGAATACAAAAATCAAAATGTAGTATTTTTTTATTCAAGCTCTAGCGGCGGAACGGGTTGTCCTATCGAAAAACGAAGACCACCATGTGCCACGGATTTCAGATGAACTAAAACTTTAGTCTGATGACATTTTGCCGTATCTCACCTTTCACCCTTAGATAGCGCTAGATTTTTTAAATTTAAACCTTTTTCACAAATTTGTTTGTGTTTTTTAATTTTTTGTCGCTCTAATATAGAACTTAGAGGCCTAATACTTATCACACAGTATTCCTACATTACAATTAGTACTAAGAAATACTCCCACGCCCAGATTAAGTATCTTAAACACCCAAAAAAATCAAAGTTTTTGAGCTCTTGTAGACTTTTCGTGTTTTTCGGGTAAATTTTCTATGTTGCGCACTATCGAGGGTAAAATCCCTTATAAATCATGTCATATTTGTTGCAGAAGGCTTTTAGTTTCCCAAAGTCATAGTATTTCAGGTTGTTAACGGTGGTCGTATCCCTTATAAGGTTCAAAATACACCTTTTAAAGGCTACATTATACATCAGTTAAGGGTATAATTTACGACAGGGACTTGGGGGCGAAGCCCCCCACAGGGGTCTGGGGGCGGAGCCCCCAGCGAGCGAAGCGAGTCTAAAATATATACAGCCGCATGTGTAACTCACTCACTCACTCACTCACTCACTCACTGAGGTATACGAATTCTAGACCACTTCTAGACTAGCTAGAAACCTGAAATTTTTCATGCAGGTAGCTTATAGCTTATAACCCCCAGAAAAAGTGCCAAAACTGTCAATTTTTTATTTTAACCCCCCTAAAAAAATATTTAAAACCCCCCCAAAAAGGCTTATTTTAAAATTACAGTTTTTGAGCTCTAGCGGCCGAACGGATTGACTTATCGAAAAACAGACACCACCACGTGCCACGGATTTTACAAGATCTACAACTTTGTTCCTATGACTTTTTGTCGTATCCTGCTCCCTTCACCCTTAGGTAGCGCTAGATTTTTCAAATTTCAGGCAATTTCGACGGTTATTTTTGTGGTCTTTAATTTCCTATCACTTTAATTTAGTATGTAAAGGCTTGATATTTGGCACTCAATATGTTTACACATTACCCTTCACGAAACACTCGATAAACTAACATATTTTAATAATTAAACATCCCAAAAAAATTTAAAACCCTAATTATTCTATAAATGACAAACTGCATTATTGACTTACTCAGGTAATTCTAGATAAGCTAGAAACATGGAATTAGGCCTATATGTAGCTTGTCTATTGAAACCGCCAGGAAAATTGCAAAAAGGTATAATTTTTTATTTTAACCTCCTCAAAAAATTTCAAAAGGGAGGAAATTTTGAACATCTCCAAAATAGTGCATGTTTTTGTGCTGTAGCAGCCTAACGGTTGGTCCAATCGAGAAACGGGGACTAGTACGACACACTGGCTTTAGACGATCTGTAACTTTGGTCATATGACTTTTTGTCGTATCTCGTCTCCTTCACCCTTAGATAGCGCTAGATTTCTCAAATTTCGGCAAATTTTCTATATTTTGTGGCCGTTTTTTATTTCCTATCACGTTAATATACTTGATGGAGGCCTAATATTGGGCACGCATCATGTCTACATCACACTTAGTAAATAGCAGCAGAAATGTAACCATTTTTACTTCTTAAATCCGTCGGAAAATCAAAAACTCTTAAAATCTATATATTTTACAGTTTTCTAAGTATAAGTAGTAAGGATATGCCGGTTCTGGAACAATTGTTATTAAATAAAATACACGTATCACCACTTATACTTTAACTAGGATCGTGAGATATGGCATGCGTGTGCTTTGCACCTTTTCTTCCGAAATACTACTATTTTTAGTTTGAACTATCTCAAAAAAAAAATAATTGTGAATAAAACATCAAAATGCAATATTTTTTTATTCGAGCTCTAGTGGCAGAACGGGCTGTCCTATCGAAAACGGAGACCACCACGTGCCACGGATTTTAGACAAACTACAACATTATTCATATGACATTTTGCCGTATCTCACCCCCTTCACCCTTAGGTAGCGCTAGATTTCTTAAATCTTTAGCAATTTTCCACCAAAACTTAGTGGTTTTTATTTATTTGACACTCAAAAATAGTACTTAGAGTCCTAATATTTGGCACGGAATATCTCTACATTATAGGAAGTATGTGGCAGAAGTCGCATGACCAATTTGAATTGTTTGAACCCTTAACAATTTTGAAAATAGTTTTACTACCTCAATAACTTGATAATGGCGGATAGAAACAATCGAAATCTAGTGTTGTTTAAACAGTTCCAACGGCCATACAGATGCTCTCATACATAAATTTCTGAAGATTGGTCTGTTTTCTTAGTATGAGTAGTAGTCTTATGGGGGTTCTTGGCCACTTGATTTGACGTCAATTCAAAATGAGGACAAACAGCGACCTTGGGGCGAAGCCTTTTTAGGGTGGGGACACCAATCGGGGGTCTTTGGGCGGAGCCGCCAGCGAGCGAAGCGAGTATATATATATATATATATAAAGACTGTCCCAAAAGTCCCGGAACGGTTTAATAGCTTGTAATTTAAATAAGCTACTGTAATAATATTTGAGACATGATTATTTGCTATAAACAACTATTTTTTCGTGTGGAAGTCAGTACTGACCATGCCCCCAAAAACCAAATTTGTGGGGGTTGCCCCAAATTGTTAAACGTATACCCCTATCGAGTAACACATCAATTTAAAGGTCTCATTAAGTTAAACAAAACAGCGAAAATCCAAGGTCGATTTCTTGCTCCTGGCCAAAATGGCTGACCTTTTAGTATTTCTTATGGTTAAGTAATTTAATTGAACACCATTGGTTATTTTAATATTTGTTTTATTTTAAAACAAAATAAATACACAATTTCACTTACAAACGAGTTTAAAGTTCAAGAAAACTGTTATCACATTTGTAATCAATGACAAAATGTGGTTCTTTCCACTCACAAACAAAGTTGTTTACTAAAGATCCAGGATTTAGAGTAAGTGTTCAAACTGCTTTCCTTCCACAGTCACACAGTGTGCTAGTCTATCATAGTGATGCTGTACAACGTTCTGTATCATTCCCCTCGGTATGTGCTGAGCTTCGTCTGTTATTCGTTGTCGAAGTTCAATAAAGTTCTGGGGCTTTGTTGTATAAACTTTGGATTTGAGGTAGCCCCAAAGAAAATAATCTAGGGGGGTCAAGTCGGGAGACCTGGCAGGCCATTCAATTGCCCCACGCCGGCCTATCCAGCGGTGTGGAAATGTATTGTCAAGGTACGTGCGGACGTTTATTTCAAAATGGGGTGGTGCCCCATCTTGCTGAAACCAAGTTTCGTGATATTCATCTGTTGCAGCTTCAATCACAGGAACAACTTCATTTAGCAACAACTGGTGGTAATTGTTGCGATTAAAATTTTTTTCAATAAAAAACTGCCCTAATATTTGGTTTCTGAAAATTCCCTCCCAAACAATTATCTTACTGTGTATATGCTTCACGCATCAAGTGTGGATTTTAATCTGCCCAGTACCGACAGTTGTGGCGAATTACGGTCGCATTTAGCATAAAACTAGCTTCGTCCAAAAATCTACATTCTTGATAAAGTTTTCATCGTTTTCAATTTTTGTCATCATCAATTCACAATATTGTACTCTCCTATAAAAGTCATCCTCTGCTAGTTCGTGCACTAACCATACTTTTTATGGATGATAGTTTTTGCTTTTCAATATACGGTGTACTGAAGATTTACTGATGTCATCCAGTTGTTGAGCAGCTTTTACAGTAGAGTTATCTTCTACGAAAGCCTGTAAGACTTCAATAGCTTTGTCATCGCCTGAAACTGATTTTGGCCTGTCTGATCGAGCCAAATCCTTAACACTTCCCGTTTCTTGAAATCGATGAACAGTTCTTGCAACTGTGGAATTCTATGTAGGCGGGAGATGGCAATTTTCTTCTTTAAAAAGATCTGCAACTCCCTGAAACGACCGAGTCAGGTTACCATAGCCTCTCATCATAAATTTTTTTATTCTTTCCGATTCACTTAGTGACATACCGTAATGAATAATACTTACAAAGTAAATACTCATACAATGATAAAAGTAAAACACTATTGTTAGTTTGTCATAAAATAAAAATTAAAAATTAAGATTGGAAACATTGTAAAACCTAATTAAAATGCACAATTTCATAACTGAGCTTGTCATCCAACGCTGCAGGTATTGTTTTGTTGATGCGGGGTTTCCCAGCAATGATAAGGATTATAAGGAGTGCTATAAGGAACTTAGTAGATAAGGCCCAAAAAGTGTAACTGTTTACAATTTTTAAATAGTCACCGGTGTTTAATACCATTAAAAAATACATATCTTACACCTGTAAATGTGTTGTAAATGTTACTTTGTATAAAATACAAAAACTTGTTAACACATCAAATAATGTTCAAATTTAAATTGCAAGACCATAAGAAACATTAAAAGGTCAGCCATTTCGGACAAGGGCAAGATATTGACCTCGGGTTTGCGCTGTTGTGGTTAACTCAATGAGACCTTTAAAATGATGGGTTACTCGATGGGGGTTTGTATTTAAAAAATTTAGGCAACTCCCCCAAATTTGGTTTTTGGAGGCAGGGTCAGCACTGACCACCATACCAAAATATTTTTTTTGGTTTTAACAAGAATCATGTCTCAAATATTATTACTGTAGCTTGTTTCTTTTGTAGGAGTTATTAAACCGTTCCGGGACTTTTGGGACAGTCTGTATATAAATTTTAACGAATAGCGTTATGTCTTACCATGAGGCCTACGGTAATAGCTTCTTCCCTAGATGAAATTCGTTAAAATTATCCTGTTCAAAAGAAGTCTAGTGTTTAACTGTAAATCTGACTGCCGTCAATCACGTACTTTTGTGAATGTTCTTGGTATAATTAAAATAAAATGGTAAAGAAACAAACTTGAATATATGTGCCGTATCTCCATCACTAGTTATATTTTATATTAGTTTTAAACTGAAATCAAGTCATCGGATGAAACTTTTTATAAAATCTAGTTATATTCATTATTTTATATTTTCACCTTCACAACATTCTTGACTAATTCATTAGTGTAAGATAGACAGCGCGCGATGCATCAAGCTTATACGAGTCTCATGCTTTAGCCAGACTTAGACTGTCAGACTCTAATCTGGCCGAGACACGGTGCCGTTGGAACTTAACTCTCTTCTACATGTTAACACAATTTTTACGGACTGTGCCAAAGCTAACATATTAAAATTTAAATTACATTCTAAAGGTTCATAGTGAATTTATGTATTACAATTTCAGGTAGTATGTGATTATAGTTCAAACCTTTGTTGTTGGACTGTGTTCCCTCTAAAACAAAACAAAAAAATTGGAACAGTTCTAGTAATAGGGTTCCTTAGTTTTGGATATCCTGGAACTACAACTCATAAAAACGTGATATACTATAACCACAGATTAACGTTAATCTGTGCTGTAACTAAAAAATAATATTAAATTTAATCTCTTCCTATTCATTGATAGTTTGTGTCTGAACATTCATAAAACGTTCCGTTAGTGCGATATTGATAAGGTTATACTTTTAAGCTTTTTCTCACTAAACCGAAAAAAGTGTTTATATATTTCCAACAATCGCAATTCATTGTAGACATTTGGTAAGTGCTTCTTGTAATACTTAAATTTCTTTCACAATATATGAATATTATAATAAGCAAACTGTGAATATTTTTGGACTGTGGTACTGATGGCTTTTCTCCTCTAGTATATTATATCACTTTTTTGTCTAACATATATTAATTTACAAAACTTAAACGAGACTGTTTTGAGCTAAACATACCAACCAGAATTTGTTAACAAATTCGTTAGTGCTAACTATGTTTGATGCTTGAAGTGATCCGATATTGTGACATTGAACTAAATTGAACGGTCTAAACTTAATTATGCGAAAAAACTGATTTTATAATAATTAGCTATTGGACCTAGTTGTCACTTTCAAATTGGCATCACTTACATGTATAAGTAAGTTTCAAGACCATCTTTATACATCCATTACGCCCCACCATTTTTGGACTCTCTTAAATATAATAAGCGTTAGGTTAAACATTGTTAACTCCTTTATACAATTAAATTTGAAAATTCCTCACAATAAATCGTGGTTAGTTTGAAAATTTAATCTGGAATTTATACGTTTACACAATATAACATGGTTATTATAAATAGATAGGGGTATAAATCAAAATAAATTGCATTTCAGTTAATATACTCAAATTGTGATTTGCTAGGTATAGTCTAATGTTAATCTTGTGTGGTATGATGTTTTAGCCGACGTTAATTTGTATAAATATAATTATAAAATTATAATTATAATTAATACAATTTAATAATTCAATTAATTTAAATTAAATAGATTTATAAAATTGCCTTATTTTAATTTGAAAATCGTAAGACACTGGATGATAAACCAATACGTTACAATACATAACATCAATCTAAAATAAACATATCAGTTTAGTGGCGATTCACCGTGTAACATTGCGGATTCAGTGTAAAAAAACAAACTATTTTAGTATTGCACATTTTAATAGAACTATCCTAGTAACTAAAATAATTAAATCCGCGTTAAGAAAATGATTTTTGATAAATGGACGGTTAGAACATGTACAACTAAAACTACTTGTACAATCTCCATCTAATATTTAATGTTCTCAATCGGAACATTGAGGAGTTAGAGGCACAAACAAATGTGACCCAACATGAGCTGAGGTTGAAGGCGTGGAACACCTGCCTGGTATTAGCTCATTTTAATATTCCACCTTCATAAAAATCATAAAAAGTTAAGTAATTGGTCCTAACTTCAAAATTCCATATGTTCTTGAGAAGTATTTGGTAAGATAATGGTCAGTTAATTTATTATTGCGTCTCTTCCTCATTTAAAGTATTTTATTTTACTATTTTTTATTAATAGAAATCTATAAGTACATGAGCTAACTTTAAATTTGAGAATAACTGCTCCTTGTGTTAGGAAATTTATTCGGTACATGACCTTTGCTTGAACAAATTATTAACAAAATTAACGTAAATATTGGCTTAAGATACGTCAGTTCGTGAGACAATTTTGTATTGGTTATTGAATTTTAAGGTCACTACTTATTTATCTGCACTACTGGATGGATTAAACAATAAAGTATGATTATAGTACATTTATAGTAATTGTACTACAATGATATATTCACACATCGTACTATAATAAAGAGCCACATTGTGTTTTATTGTACATAATATAATAGTGTATTTAAAAAAAAAATTATTAATTTGAATCCAAAACATGAATGTAATTGCGTAAAAGCAGTGGAATAATTTTTTACTTAAATATATATGAAAGTTAATGAACCTTTCCTGTGTCTTTAAAAGCAAACAGAGTTATTAGGAATATAGCTTAAAACTCACAAAAGGGGTTATTAACTAAACTCATTGGTTGTTGTTTTTTTAGACCTTCATTTGTTTCGCTTGTTTTCCGCATAGTTTGTAATGTAATTTAAAATTGTTATAATTTTAGTTCCTTTGATGTAATTAAGCTACTGATGTTTAGTTAACTTTCTTATGGAATGCACACATTTTTGACCTAGATTAAACACTTTATGTCTTTTAAAGTAAATATTTGCGTTTTTATAGATATTTTTTTAAGTATAGGTGCACATCTCATAAAATACCCCGTCACAGCAGACCTTCTTATTCAAAAAATTCCCAATACATGTATATGTTTTTCTCAATACCACATAAAGCCACTAACCGAGTTTCATAAAAATACATAAATAAATAAGTGATCTATAGCATTTGATTTATTCTCCATAAGAATAACATTATGGCTGAGTACGCAGATTTGCTGATACGGGGAAATCTAAAAAAATATTTGTTGTGCAAATATCAATATCCCAGTAATAGGTAAAGCCACAAGATAAGTTTCATCAATATACATTCATAAGTAATAAAGATATCAAATAAATTGTATTTATTCTGAAAACATTGGACAACGTACTGTGTTTAGCACTTTGAACATCTCTGTCTCGGTTGGACGTAGAATCATAATTTAAACACTAAAATGATTGTTTTGTAGAGCTGAACTGATTGGTAAAAGCAAATGTGAAGATTACATTAAAATGAACTGAAGAATAGCCAAAAAATCTTTTTCCCATAAGATTAACAAGGAAGATTTTATGAGCAGGTTTTTACGATTTTTCTCCGCAACCTCTTAACCTAGGTTAATAATTTAAAATAATAAATTATTTGTTTTTTAAGCTCTATTTAATGGCCAAAACCAAAATTAAGTGTTTTAAAAATTGTGGGGTGAAAAATGCAAAAAATCTGTTTTTTGTAAAATTCAAAACCCTCATAAACCCTCCATCCCATAGTCTGATTATCTGGTTTTCAATCTTAAAGTCATGAATGCAACTTTACACATTTCAGCCAAATTATATTGAAATCACAAGTTATCGAATTCACGGTCACACACACACACACACACACACACACACACACACACACACACACACACATATATATATATACATATATAAATTTTAATGAATAGTGTTTTGGCATCTGGGGACCTCAAAACAAAAATTTATCATGGTCTCGGGCTTAAGTCTTACCATGAGACCTACGGTAATAGCTTCTTCCTTATAAGTCAAATTCGCTAAAATAAGTTTTTTTGTGCAAATATCAATAGCCCGCAACTAGATGTAGCCCCTTACCAAGTTTCATCAATATACATTGATAAATAATCGTGATATAAGTTCTTATTTATTATCTACAAGAATACCATAAGTTAGCGTACTGTGTTTAGCATTTTCAATATCTCTTCAACGGTTTGACAGTTAAAACACCAACGTTATTGTTTTTTAGAGATAAATTTATTGATAAAAACGAATGTAAAGTTTTCAGTAAAATTAACCGAGGAAAAGTTAAAAGCCGTTTTCCCATAAGACTAACTTCTTGCATCACATGTCACATACATATTAATTTGTACTTTGGTTTAATTATTCTCAGTTCATGTTTGATAACGTATGACTTCTTCAATACATTTTTTTTATGAATACTTAAAAACTTAAATGTCATTGAAGCATACGCTATTTCTTTATTCAAGGGGTAGGTGAAATAATAATTCTAATATTTGTTTTATAATTACATGCAAATAATTACGAAACAGTTTTATAAACTAATATTTTCCATAGATAAATATTATGATTCGTTCGTGTTTATATACGTATTTACATAATGTCATTACATCACACTTCAGGGCATTTGGCAATATGAAGTATACTAAAACTAGTTAATAACTAACAAAGTTAAATACATATCGTTGTTAAACAAATCAACTGGCTGAATTTCCATTGAAATATAATTAACAACCATTCATTCATTTCAAATTTCAAATTAAATGGCTCAGGGATATAAATATGTTTGGCTCAAAATACTGGAGTGATGTTTCATAAACAGTGTTAATCTATGGTTATCAGGGTTAATAACGTTGTATTCTTACCTAGTATAATATACATGATCTGTTTGGCTTTCCCTGAAAGTGGACCAGTTGTTGTATATCATAAAGTCTATTTCTAAGTTGTACTGGACATATAAAGTTAAAATATATATTTTTCATATATCTCGCCATACATTTCTGAGAGGTATTTTATGACTTTTATTTTAATGATTCGTACGGTATTTTAAATGAAAATATTTGTTAGGGTGGGGGAAAATCTTATGAATTTCCTCAGACGATAACTCCGTAATACAATAAGAATAAAAATAAGAATGACAAATTATTAGCTGAGTATTAATGTTTGTAATTTGAGCAATGATTCAAAAAGAGAAAATTGCTGAAAGCAGTTTGTTTTCTTAATTTGTCAAAGTGGAAACCAATTAAGATTTTGGTTTGTATGAGTTTCCAAGACATAAACTATATCCTCGGGCAGTAACTGAATATTTTAAAAAGTTATTTGTTTTAAACTAAAACTGTAATCTGCTATAAAATCGATTATTTTAAGGTTTTCTAAATTATATTTACTTTACTGGTCATGACCAGTTTCGTCACATTTCGAAATCGTTACATTTCGGTTAAGTGAGCAACTAAATGTTCTACGTTTAATATTTGCGAACCTCATGAGACAAATATTTTAAGTTTCTAAATTACTGTAACAGAATTTTATTTGTATTATTGTAACTGTCAATTTCAATCCTATAACACCATACGTTTTTTCAAACTACCTATATGCTTACTTTATTAAATAGGAATAATGAGCATTTTGAGATTTTTTCTTAGCAACTTTTTAAGGTAACAATAAGTCAAACTAGTTTGCTTGGTTGTGATAATAATATCTATTCACTCGCGTATATTGTAACCAAAGTTGTGTTATGTTAGTTTAGGAAGTTTACGTTAAAGCTTCAAGATTCGTAGCACATGTCTGATTGGTATTGAGTGATGCACTGTTGAGACACGGATGAATGCAATCCCAGAGACATTGAGCTGAGACGAGGTAAGAAGCACCTGTGCTGGGATTGACTCATTTAACTTGACTCATTGTGTGAATGTAACAGGTGTAATGTTTGTTTACTGAAATGTGAAATGTATCTAAATATATACATACATATATCTATATATATATATATATATATATATATAAACTAAGCTCCATTACGACTATTTGGAAGAATTTCATAAAAAACCTTTTTAAAATATGTTATTGATTGGTTTTAGCACACTAACAATTAATAACAGTTTAGTATATTTGAATAATTTTAATTTATATACTACTGTTGATCTGATAATCAATTAATTAAATATATGCACATTGATAATTGCTTAGATAATGTATATGTAAATAACCTTTTAATATCACTCGATACTGTATTAAAACAGAAACACTTTGCATCTCAATATATCAATATGCCTATGGTTTACCAATTTAGCTATTGGGAAAATATTTTAAATTGTTTAATACCATTTGGAAACAACGAACTAGATATAATATTTGCAATTGGATGGACAGCATGCCAGAAAGAACATAAAACCAGAAAGACTGAATTACATATTACCTCTTAAGAACTGACTACACAGAAGAAAATAATGTTCGGTACGTTTCATGATAGAAAAATGGAAATTCAATTAAAAACTTTGAAGCATCTAGTATTTATCCCATAATATTTAATAATATAAATAATATTAGGGGTACTGAACACAAATTTAACATTCAAACTAAAAACAATTGCTCAACTTTCTACCTGTGGGTGTAAATCATATCCTGACATAGTTCGTAACTAATATGCTCCTCGACAATTAGGTCACGAAGCTAATTAAAGACGACTACTTTGAGTCTAGACATCTAACAAACAATTTCAAATATGTGCTTCGTGAGCAACACACTTATTATTTCTTATTTATTAAAATATAAAACATAAAGGAATTAGGTTATCCTTTTTGATGATTACGAATATTTGTGCAATTTATGGATAAAATATTTTATTTAACAATATAATTTGAGAATTAGTAAAATTGTAATTTTATTATGATGTTTAGGTTTTAATTTTTTGAAGTGGTCTTCTTCGCTTCTTCGAATACTTAAGTCTCCAAGGGTAAAATAATAGATCTATTAATGTTTATATATGAATAAAAATGCCCCAAATGAATTAGTTGAACAAATTTAATTCAAAAATTACAATGCAATTGTGATGGGTTGAGCGCGAACATTTGAGGTAGTTGGGGTGGCAACTTTGTTTTTCATGTCTATTTTGCGGTTATAAATATTATTATAAATGATATTACATTATACAGAAAACAAACTTACATTGTTGGCTAAATGTATCAACTATGTTTAATAAAACTTTAATGTAAAATTACTTATTTTATTTAAATAAAAACTACAAATATGTTTACTTAAAATCGATCAGTTTAATGTCCTCGACAACAAAAATCCACCCTTATAATAAATAGTTAGTTACTAAACATTAATTATACATACGTATTATATAAGCATTTTACTTTCTGTTTACACAACTTTTTTTAATACAGCTGTTTAGTTAGACTGACGGTCACACTTCATCTTCATCGAAGATGTTGATCACGTCCCTTTAAGTTACAATTAGATAATCAATGGAACATGAACATACTCAGATGTGACGTGAATTTTAACCGGTCACAAAATTTAAACTTTTCAACAAATAGTGGTATACCAATATGTGTTTGAAGACAATATTCTCTGGTTAGTAGGTCCAAAAACCAGTTGGCTCACAAATTTGTACAGGAAATCTGCTGTATAATACAGTTCTTTTAAGATATGATTCTTCCATAGTTGGTATTTATAGAGGGTTTGCTAGGTAAATTTTACTAATTGTCTAAAAACAATCATAATATGTGATATAGGTCTAAGATATAATAATTTACAACAGACCAGAAGTAAACATAACGAAACGTATATTCTAATTATACATTTTATTTACTTATTTTGTTCACACATATCGGCAATAGTATCAATATGAGCCCATATGACGTGACCAATTATTTTCGTAAATATTAATTATTTTCCTCATAACGGATCCTGCAACACACTTTAGAAATAATCATAGTTATTCTGAAATCCATGTGACAAATAAATATAAACAAAGTAAATATAAATACACTTCTATCTCCAGTGTGTTACTGTTACCGTGAGTCTCACTAAACAGCTGTTTAAAAAAAAAAAACTTCGAAAACAAAAAAGTAAAATGTTATATAATACGTATGTATAATTAATGTTTAGTAACTGTTTAACTGACTGAGGAATTGATATAAAAGGTGGATTTTTTTTGTCAAGCACATTAGGCTAGTCGACATTAAATAAACTTATTTGTAGATTTTTATTTTAATATCAAATGTATTTTGCATTAAAGTTGTATCAAACATAGTTAATACAATTAGCCAACGATCTTATGATCTTTGTTTCAAGAAAAATAAGTGACCACTATTTCGTATAATATGTAATAATGAATCAACTTTGTGTCTCGTTTAATTTTTATCTGTGTCAGGAAGGATCGTTAAAAAATCTAAAATCGACAACATTCTAAACAGTTTCATGTAGCCGGCAAGTTAAGGGTTTTAGAAATCAGAGGCACAGGGTCTCAGCCCACATTACAACTTGAGAGCCTAAGACTGGCTAAAGCATGAGACGCCGCGCCGGCCGTCACCGTCTGCATTACACTAACGAATTAGTTGAATTTTGTGATGTAGTAATAAATAAACAGATAAATATATATAAATACACAATTTTTATCGTTAACTTGTTTTAAGGAATAGTTTAATATTTTCCTAAAGGGTTGAATTTTAACTGAAGAGTTGTTAGTTGTTAATATATAATGTTTTAAATTATGCTATATAATTATAAAAAAAAACTCTTAGTTTTATTTACTTTGCTTACAGATTTGCCCTATATCTGCTGGTTTTTATTGTATAAATGTCCTGCCTCTCACGGCTTCGTTCAGTTACTTTACAGGTAATTTTGAGTCACATTTAGTAATCTATATAGGTGAAAATAAGCAAACATTATGGAAAATTTTTCCCCCTTCAGTTTAGTTTTTTTTGTAGCTCAAATATCAAGTAATTGCCTTATTAAAATTAAACATAATAGGTACAACATTTTGTAAGACTGATTTATTATCTAATTATGCAAAGGGACGTTCCTATATTTCATCATGAGGACTAAACACTGAAAAAATGTATAGTATTAAGTAAAATGCTGAACATCTATTTGTAACCCACAATGATTTCGTTGTTTTCCAACTCATGTTTGTTAGCAAGTTAGAAAAACCGACATGACAACAACATGCATCTTAACATTTGAAATTAGCCCATAAATATTTTCCGTTTCTTTAAAAACTACAGTGTTGGATATCAAACCCTCTAAGATGCTTCTAAGTAAACAGTTCTAGCTGGAAGATTCGTAGCACATGTCTGATTGGCATTGAGTGATGCACTGTTGAGACACGGATGAATGCAATCTCAGAGACACTGAGCTGAGACGAGGTAAGAAGCACCTTTGCTGGGATTGACTCATTTATCTCGGGCTGCAGAGAGAATGCTTCTAGAGAGAATGGGTCTCTTGTTATTGTGGTCTCCATAAATTAACAAAGTGAAGTATAAGGAACTCTATTATAAGTAACTATAAATCTTTACCCTCATAGAACTGTTGTTTATACTACCTTGTCGCTGATAAGGGCACGTTGCAAAATTAATTTAGTTTTTAATTCACAAAGTCGAATATTTTAATGAGCATTTTTATCTATCTATTTTTCTTCTTTTTTATTCGGAACTTATCACTGAATAACATATTTCACATGTTTTTGAATTACATTTAATTTATATATTTTTATCCTAATATGTTTTTTATTTAATAACTATACCGCTAAAACCACGTATGGTGTAAAATATTACTTTGGCTTGATGGATAGCATCTATAAAAGGTGTTTTTTTTTTATTATTTTCACAAGAAGATTATTTTATAATTCATATCAAGTTACAGGTAATTATATTTTTTATCCAATTTCATAATATTTTAGAGTGGGTGATAGTAGATTTATAAAATGAAAGGGTCTAGTAAACAAATTGATTCTAACGTTATATTTTTTTTTTCTTTCCCTAATTGTATATTAATAAATAAACATTATTAAAATTATAATAATAATTTGTGCACATACACCTTTAAATACGACATCACACACACGACCAACTGCACATCTATCAAATAGTATCACAAAGGTGGAATACACCTCGTCGTTATCACTATGGTCACGTAGATGATAACGGCCAAGTCCTCTACTCTGATTTATCGTCTTCCTGGATATTGCCTTACATTAGATTGCAAAGTGCCTTCAGCTGTAGATTCATCCATAACTATTCTCGTGGATGGTTGATAAACAAACTTTAGGTGACAATCTTATTTAAAATGAACACTTACGGTAAAAAAAACAGTCCCAAGACGTGAAATGTATGTTTCTTTTATCAAATCGTAATAAAATTAGAAATTAACGTATATTTTTTTAACAGTAAATTTACCTGATTTTGCGCTTATGACACTAATTAATGCCCAAACGATGAGTTAAAAATCATAAACTGTATTATTAAATGTTAAAACATTCACAAATTAATAAGCAATTGGTTTTAACTGTTATTGCTGTTATTGTACCTGATTCTGCCAGAAATATTCACCGTATTATTAAGTGAGGGAGCTCTCGTTTTACCTAAAAAATAAAAAAAGACAGAAATAACTTATTGAAATTGTAACTGTTATCATGCCCATAAGTCCTTTTAATACTACATTTATACTGCAGGACTACATATATGATCCCTTAAGGTTAAATTATACCATATATAACATACTTATGGCTACCAACAATTTGAATAACATTGTTATTAGATTGTATAATATAAATATAGGACTGATCTTGGTAACTGTTAACCTCTTAAAAAATCATGTTTTTCTACAACACAGTTGGTGATTTAAAAAAGGAATGAAGAAACGCAGGTTAATCTGGTAGCTGCCAATGAACTATACGATGCACCAAACCGAAAAAAATAACATAATTCTATAACAACATAATAATAATAATAATAATATAACAATTCCATAAAAACATAATTCCACTTCACTATTTAATATCCTTCTGGACCTGGCGCTGAAAAAGATATTTTAGATTTTAAAGAAATCTAAGACGTTTCTTATGTCAAAATATTAGTTATGTGTTATTCACTTTCTTCTTATAACTATACAGGGTGAGTTTTCCCCGTCTACTTTTTACTTTCTCCCCCTATACGTAGTATATAAAGAAAGTATTGTTTTCGTCAGAATTTTCGAATTTGAGTTGTTAGTGGAAATATTCGTTTTGGTGCTCCCTGAACCCAAAAAAGTGGTTTTTACGTGATTTCTGTCTGTCTGTCTGTGTGTGTGTGTGTGTGTGTGTGTGTGTGTGTGTGTGTTTGTATCGGGGTTCATTGGGGGACATTGGTATGGATACACACCGACGTTCAGTGGACCCAAAACGTTCTGAGGACACACACCAGGTCCGCAGAACGTTTTGACCGCAAATCAGTATTATTCAAGCTCCTACGAACCTGGGAATACCACTTTCATGCATTGAAGAAAATGTCCTCAGATCGCATGGTTCGTCAGACACGTTGTTTCGCAGTGTGTCCACCACGTAGCGCTAGTACGTCGAGCGCGTTTCACACATACACACGCCACCTGCCCCAAGTAGCACAAGTGAGGACATATTTGAATTTTTCTATACACGGGTATAAGTTGAAGACGCACTTTGTGCGGACCCAATCGATCTTATTTTTAGACCAACTGAAAGACGGGGAGGGCTTGGAACTATGTTATGTTTGGAGACGACGACGACTCGGTGGCGCTCGATTGAAGTCGGCCCAGGATGCGCTATAGCGATTTGTCCACGAGTTTGTCATTGTTTATGTTGTAGCACATAACATTCAGTTAAAACAAGTTTAACATATCCTTATCAGATTATCTGACAGCTTCAACATTCTCGTAGTAACTGATTAAATATATTGTTATAAAGAAGAAATACCGAACGGAGCGGCTCCAACCTCCTGAAGTTTACGGAAGGTGATAATTATTTCATCCCAATAGTTTTGCCATGAAACAGAAGTTCTAAACCCGTTTTTAAGGTGTGAACCCCTTACCAATGCCTTTTTATGAATTGTATCCCGGAACCAGACGATATCGGTTGGAAATAAAAATACTTTTAAAACTATATGGGTACTAAATTTCAACAAAAAAAGTAATATAAAGTAGGCTATTTATTAATAATGTAAATTTAAAATACTGTTAATTTTTTGCATAGTAAATGAATACTTTATATAACTTTTTATGTTTAAGATTAAAGAGCTAATTTTAATTGCGTAATTCTCTACTTATATGGGTTTAAAAGTATTTTTATTGCTAACCTAATGATGTTTATTATATATATCAATAACCGTTGGTTTTGAAAGTGTAAACAGTTTTGTCACTTCATTTACTTTTAAATGTCCTTTCTTTAATTTTTTCATATAGTACTTTGAAGTTTGGTTTAAAAGAAGCCAAACACTCTATTATGATTGGGGCATCATCGAACTTGTGTCTGAATTTATTTTTGGTGAATTTGTACGACTTTTTCTACTAGATCAGTGGATGAGAAAGGCAACAAATCCAAAATCTCCTAGTCTGACAGATTGTAATATTTACTTGTAAAAACCAACCATAAAAGACATTTAATAAAATACATTTTCTTGAAAACTGTATTTCAATGGGTTGTATGATATTAGTAACTTTTCCAGTTTATCAACTATTTATTGCGAACATTTTAATCCAAAATGTTTTATTGCTATTTTGTTAGTTATGAGTTATTTGTGAACAATATTCACATTCGCATTATTTACTTTCTTTCCGTGAACCACTGGCTGAGAACCACTGCTATAAAATATACTGTGGCGTAGTAAGTAGGTGGGATGGGGGTCATATATCATATCTGATTAGGAGACGTTTTTCTGAATTATTGACGTTTTAGTACTAGATTGTGTTTTTTCGTCCAGTAACGTTTTAAAAAACTTACAGGGGGCTTGCGTAATGCATTTGGCTTACTATTGTATTGCAGAAACATGCAGCCGACAAATTTGAAATTGTGATGATTTATTGTAATCACAAACAATCAATACAGACCCGTTTTACTAAACCATTCATACATTTTTCCACCGATGGAGTTCCCAGTCCAGCGAACAAATGCAGTTTTACCACTTGCGTAGTGCAAAAAATAAATCACGAAAAATATTAACTATTGGCTTTGTCAAAGGGCGTCACCAGGACACACTTAGAGTGTTTTTGTATATCAGATACCTTTTCTGAAATTTAAGGTGCCATATATTAAAAACACATCGCAAGGTTTACTTTGGACAGTTCGTCAGCTTTGACTACTGGACTGATTTACATGTGTTTGGTTATATATTAAAGCTTACAGGCTATATTTGTCTTGAATACATTTTGTTAAAATATGTAATATCATTATTGGGAATTATTTAGCTTCACAAGAGCCAATGGTGAAGAATAATAGTATCATTTTTTTAAACTCGCCAGCAAAATTAAACTGGACCGATTTCCATGATTTTTGTTTTAAACTGAAGCTCTTGGACTGGTGATCTGTCGTCACTTTTTTCAGCTATAATATGTTTTCCTCAGCGATTAATCTAAGATATCTGCCCCTGGGCCGAAAAATTTTGTTAGGGTGGACAAAGCTCATACTACTTTTTAGTTGAGTACCGGATTGCCATGATTGTTGCTGATTTTGTTAAAATTCACATATAATCTAAATTATTTGTAATTTGCAAAATCGTTAAGCTAATAGGAAACGTAGATAAGTATTGAATACTAAGTAATGTTTCCAAATAATTTATTAGTACTGTAATGTTACCTCGGTTTCCGAAATATACAGCTGTTCATAATTAACCAGGGAACTGACAAAGTAATACTCATGTTGTTTATTCTTATTGTTAACATGTGGTTTCAAGAGAGCAGTGACTAAAACCTTTAAGTGAAGATTACATTTATATACAGTGGTATGCAGAGTATCATAATTAGTCATACCATGATAAGAAAAATAAAAATAATGTTAACAACTGAAAATTTCTAAAATAAGCCTGGAAATGTTTTGGACAGCTTCTTTGGTGAACGTACCAGAAGACGAAAAACATCCTTTGGTGAACAGAGAAACCATGTCCACCGAGATCGTCATGTCCGAGTTCGTCACATCTACGAAAATCAATGAGCCGTACTAATTAGGGTCGGCCGTCTACCTGCCCCGCCGGGTATGTCATGCCTCCTCCGCCCGAACGGGAACAACTTATCCTAGTCACAGATCACAAGAGAACGGTCAAATACCGTTCTGAATCTTTACGCTCAGAGTTTACTGATGTTGGTTCTTCATGTAGCTGAAAATTACAACTAGCCTGTACATTTCGCCGAGCAATATTAAAAGTGTTAAATATAAATTCAATTAAACTTTTATCCACGATAGGATTTGGTTGTTATATTTATTAAATTCTTAAATTGTAAGAATGTATTTAACATATTTTTAAGTAAGTAATTGCGAAAATATCATATCAAAACTACTACAACTTTGGTAAATTTAAACTGACAGCTGTACTATTGTATTTATTTTATCCGCACGAATACCAAGCTCTTGGCTTAAAAATACGAATAAGTTTCTTAAAATAATCTTGTTATCCTAGTATAATATAATGAATGCACCCCTTTCAGTGCGATATCCTTTTGTATGACACTTTTCAATTTTGTAACACGAATCCTTTTGTACTAAGGCTGTTTTTCGGACTCACGAACAAACATCAATCGGCCTAATTCATCCTTTCAGTGCGATATGTAGTCGTATGACTTCAATTTTGTCATCAATTTTGTCACGAGTTAGTTTGTATAATTTTTAGCTACATGAAGAACCAACATCAGTAAACTTTCAGCGTAAAGATTCAGAACTGTATTTGACCGTTCTCTTGTGATCTGTGACTAGGATAAGTTGTTCCTGTTCGGGCGGAGGAGGCATGACATACCCGGCGGGGCAGGTAGACAGCCGACCCTAATTAGTACGGCTCATTGATTTTCATAGATGTGACGAACTCGGACATGACGATCTCGGTGGTGACCAGAGAAACAGAGGCGGCCTGTCAGTTTTTCGGCGCCCGTGTGGATACCAAACTTGCCGCCCTCCACCCCCTCTCCCTCCCAATCAAACAAAATCTCTCCCCTCTAGCTCTGAGATAAGACTGACACGACGTGTGCGCCTCGCCCCCTCGCTTGTTGCGTTTGCGTTGTTTGTGGTTCCTTGCGATACTGTTCACCTGAAATGACAAGCTATGGGGCACATTCAGCTCAGATACTTGTGCAATTCAACATTTTTATTTGTTTTACTATCGCCCTGGAATTGCTGAGTTTCACCAACTTTTAAAGTATTATTACAGCAGTCACATCTGCATTTATATGTTATGAATAAGTTTAAATAACAAAATTGGGAAACAAGTAAGCAAACTTAACAAGTAAGTTTTCAATAAATCTGTTCAAAGCTATAAACTTTATAATGTCGATGGGAGTTTTCATCCTTTTTTCTTCTTGTGGTAAAATTATCTTAAATATATTTAGCTCTAGGTACAATTGCATTCCATCTAAATCACTAGGGCCTATGCTAACCATCACTTAAGGAGAGCTGTAAATCTTTGCAATGTTTTAAGAGCTCATCATCACCATAGCTGGTTGGGTTATGCAATTTTAACATACCACTGCATTTGGTCAGTTTCTCAAATCTCCCATTTAATGACGAGATTGCTCGGTCTAGGAAATATAAATATATAGGAAATATAAATATATTCCTTCTATCGTTCTGATATTATTAAAGTATGCAGATATGACCAGTTAACAAGATGAGAACTTGATTGAAACGATACTAAACAGATGGAAAAACTATATATTTCAAAGTAATCTAAAACAATTTCAAAGTAAGCTAAAGAAGTGGACGATGCAAGTAACGATCAAAGGAGGACCAAAATCTGAGGGAGACGCATAATACCTGCCCTCCCTTATTAATTATAATAGTAATACTCGAATCAGTGTATAAATTAAATATTAAATTACGATTCAATACTCTCAAATCCCCAAACCATATCTTTCCTCATCTAGTAAGTATGTATTTTAAAATAATCGAAGAGGGTGGATTTGAAAAATTAGTTGCATCATGTAACTTCATATTTTAACTTCATAGTTATCATGAAGAACTGCAAATTTAAGACTCAGTTTTTATTAAAAATTACCGCTATTTTCTTAAACTTACTACTTGTATACATAAAAACCTTATTGTACATCTTTATTGCTGAAAACAAAACGTGCTTCTGAAAAAATGTGGTGGAATGTGGTAGGATTTCCAGGCGGTTGATAGGGCGAAAATTGTATGAGGAGGACCTTTTTTGAAAATATTCTCGATTTTTCATAATTAAACAGGTTAATTTCAAAATATATAGACAAGGGAAAGTCAGAATTTTATTCTCTCTAAAAATTCCTTGACATGACCTAGACGATCTCAGTCCGAATATGACTCTGAGTGCCTTCTTTTGCAATTAATATCAATTAAAGAATCCACATTCTTATAATTACTAATTCGACTAACCATTTCAGTAATAGATCTTTTAATTGTTTTGTAGAATGTCTATTATTGAAAGTATCGCTCGGATGCGTACTATTTAAATTTTAAATTTTCAGTTTTTTATTTACAAATTATTGGTTAATCAGAGGCAAAATTTTTAGTAGAGAGGAATTGAGTTCCATGGACCAGAACCAGTTATGAATGTCTAACGCTACTGCAAAGAGAACTTCAAAGGGAGCCGAGCTTTGATTGAAGAAGGCCAGTCAATATGTTTAGATGACCTAGAGTAATATTTCACCACTTCCCCTCACTGATTAGCAGATTAGTTTAGCTCATTTACCTATTTTCTACATTTTTACGGTCACTCCAGTTGTTATGTATAGCTCAATATCTATTTGATTTATTTTACCACTCTATGTATGTAATCTTCACTTAAAGGTTTTAGTCACTGCTCTCTGGAAACCACATGTTAACAATAGGCAGTGGCTACGTACACGTCCGACGTGAGCCGCTACTGTTCACGTCCGTTCCAAATTATGCACCGTACGTTACTTTTCCTGTGATTTTTAAAACAAATTGAGAGCCAGAAAACCTCCTAACCTAACCTAACGTAACCTAACCTATCCTAACCTAACGTAACATAACGTAACCTAACCCAACCTAACCTAAGCGGTAGTGAAGTGAATTTGCCCTTCATTGGACGTGTACGCAGTCACTTCGTTAACAATAACAATAAACGATATGAGTATTACTTTGACAGTTCCCTGGTTGATTATGAACAACTGTTCCAATTCTTTTGTTTTGATTTTTAACTCCATTAGCCCAATGTTACATTTTTAACTTTTCATAATTGTTTTTTGACTTTTTTTAGTTTTGATGGAGTTGAGACCTGTCTAGAACTTATTTTTATCCCAGAAATTAGTTATTTACAACATTTGAAGGAAATCGTTGGAGCCGTTTTTGAGATCAGAGTTGCAAGCAAGCAAGCAAACCTTACTCAAATTATCATATAGGATATTTTTCTTGTTTAAAATTAAATTACGAATATTTTTAAAGAACTATGTTTATAAACTTTAGGGTATATGACAAGAAGGATCTGCCAAGAAATGTGGGGTATTAATAATAAGTAACATAGCTTGCTGACCGCGAGCGCAATGAGATAGACAGCATAGGCGACAGGTGGTCTTGGCAGCGCTGTGCCCAATCTGACAACAGAGCTACAACACAACGGTAAGTAAGTAATTTGGGTTTTTATTAAATATGTCCTCACATGAGCGGCATATTTTAAGGTCTATACACGAGTCCATGCATTGTCCTCTCTACGTTGGTTCAATTCCACAGTCCTCTAATAGTCGGTATATTTTCTTTTTAACGGTTTTTGTGTGTGTGTCCTCTCTACGATGGTATAACTCCAACATCTTGTTGGGTCCGCAGAACGTATGGTAGGGGGCAGCCCTTAAATATTGTAAATAGAAAGACGATTGTCAATGTTTTAGCTATTTATCACCAAAACTTATTATATTACGCAATAGTTTTATTAATTTTCAGGTTTTTTTATGAAGTCCTGTAAACGTCGTTCTGGGACGCAGGTCCTCTAACCGTCCCCGTTACAAACATGTGTGTGTGTGTGTGTGTGTGTGTGTGTGTGTGTGTGTGTGTGTGTGTGTGTGTGTGTGTGTGTGTGTGTGTGTGTGTGTCTGTGTGGATGTGTACAGAGCTAGAGCCCTAACCAATGGACCGATGTTTATGAAATTTGGTATGTAGGTACTTATCCTCGATATCTCCAGGCAATTTTTTCATTTTTTGAATTTTTGATTTTTAAGGGTAATTATCCCCCAAAAATCGCCAAAAAACATGTAAAATCCAAATTTCTCAAAAACGGCTCTAACGATTTTGATTAAACCTTAGTAGTTTGTAGAGCTTTAGGTTTACAACAAAATGACTTCACCTGCGTTTCTGGACAAATTCGGGTTCAAAAATTACAGAACTTAAAACATTCAAAATTCAGTTTTTTGGATTTTTCATAAAAAATCATAAATGTTAAAAAAGATTACTATTCATCATTAAAAAGGGCTCAAAAAACTAAATAAATTAGTATTTTGAATTACTATTCTACGATTGCTAGTTTCGGAGAAAATTGAAATTTTCATTTAGCGGTAAACGCAGTACGTTGTCCAATGTTATTCTTATGGGGAATAAAAAAATAACTATTTCTGTCTTATTTACTGATCAATTTAATTAAAACTTGATATGCAGGTCAAGTTAGCATTTACCAACAGAGGATGTTCGAAACATGTTGCCATTTAATCCTGGGGGGGACAAGGGGGCATTTCCCCTCTCAAAACTACTGTGTGTGGCAACAGACTCTAAAGTGCCTCCCAAAAAGGGATTTGGGTGGATATTTCTGAAAACAACTATTTTAGACAAATTTCTGTACATTTATATGTACTTCATATTCTATATTTAGTAAATAAAAAAATTTTATTCAAATTTGGCTAAAAGGAAGAAAGTATGTGTCAGTTTCCTGTTACCGTTTATTTCTACATTTCTTAAGATATTGACTCCGGACCACCCCCGACCATTGTTGAGTAACTTATACTTAATTTTGACGTATTTAAAATAAGTCAAAATTTTAAATAAGTCAAAATTTGGCTGCCATATTGGATCCGCCATATTGGATTCAACTATTTGTTTTTATATGTAAAGGTGGGGTGTGACCCACCATATAAAAGGACTTTTTTATGGTGAAAACAATGCCTCAATCCGTTTTTGAAAATCATTACTCGTTCTGAAGATACTGGGGAATAAAAAAATGAATTTTGGAAGAAAATTGTAAATGTCCCAACCTTAAAACATGCCCATATTTTTATCATTACATCAAATAATGGCCATAAACTACTACCAATAATTTTTAAGTGGTATTCGCATCATTTTAACAAAATTAAAATTTTCGGACACCATTTTGGAATAAGATTATTTTGCTCAGTGTTAAGGTAGGGTTGTGACCCGTCATTTACAACTGTTTTTCACGCTGAAATCAATGCCAAAATCCGTTTTTGAAAATCATTACTCGTTCTAAAGATACTGGGGAATAAAAAAATGAATTTTGGAAGAAAATTTTAAATGTCCCAACCTTAAAACATGCCCATATTTTTATCATTACATCAAATAATGGCCATAAACTACTACCAATAATTTTTAAGTGGTATTCGCATCATTTTAACAAAATTACAATTTTCGGACACCATTTTGGAATAAGATTATTTTGCTCAAGTGTTAAGGTAGGGTTGTGTGTGTCCCGTCATTTACAACTTTTTTTCACGCTGAAATCAATGCCAAAATCCGTTTTCAAATATCACCTTTCATTCTCATGATATTGTCACTTTTGTAAATATTAAACAGAAATAGTTCCATATCAAGAAAACGAAAGGTAATATTTGAAAACAGATCGCGGCATTGATTTCAGCGTATAAAAAAGTAGAAAATTAAATTTCTGATGTGTTTCAAATAATTTAATACAATATTGTTAATCGTGGTATATAAGGAATACATATTGACATTATTGGCTCAAAAATATCTGGCTTTTTTCGTATTGTCCACCTAGTTGCATGATGGAAATAAATATGATGGAGCTTAAATACTTGGATTACCGTTCGGGCTATCATTAGTATTAAAGGAAGAAGGGAAAAATCCCGTGTTGTTTTCAAATGGGTTTTTACTGTATATCTTTTTGTGAGCATGTTACGATATGTTTCTTTTTATGTTTGTATTTGTATGTTTTCTATACAATTTTTGTGTGAGGCAATACATAGCATGGGATTACTATTTTATTATAAAATGAGTACGTTCCTGTGGAGAATATTAATATCCAGAAGAGCAAGGAGCCATTATCGATCCACCCTCTGTTTGCTCAGAATAATTTATCCTTTTCCCTTCAATTTAAGACTTAAACATTTTGCTGAACCCAAAGCTGGCTAATTAGTCTGCATGTTAAAATAGGGCATAAAACCCCTGATTATCTTTATAAATATTTCTCTT
Organism: Allygus modestus; assembly: GCA_963675035.1. Classification (NCBI taxonomy): domain Eukaryota; kingdom Metazoa; phylum Arthropoda; class Insecta; order Hemiptera; family Cicadellidae; genus Allygus; species Allygus modestus. The sequence continues at coordinate 107,468,836 of OY776112.1, forward strand.
TAAATTTACAATGGTTGAGAGATTTGTTATGATTTGAAACATTTTTTTGGTTTTATTCATACTCGATTTCTCAACTCTCTAGGGCTCTGTATTCCATAAAAGTTGTTGTTTATCCTATTCTTGTATTTTTAAGGGATCTTCTTTAAGATACAAAGTAAGTGTTATTTAATAAATTGTTATTTAACTGGTGTGTATTCTATTACTAGTACTTTTTTTATTATACTTAACCCAGGATGTATTTTAAACATTTTTATTAAGTAAATTACATATTGTTTATTGAGATTAAATTGAAGTTTATTTTATGTATGAAAATAAATATTTAAAAAAGTTTACAAATTAAATTATTTAAGATATCCCACGTGAAACATAATAAATGAAATACTACTTCCGTAGAAATAACAAGGGCAGAAGGGACAGTGGTTGGATCCTAAAAGTAAAGGAGAAAATTGTTTTAAAAAACACCTAGAAAAATATCCTTATAATCTGTGTCATTAATCTAGAAAACAGGTCATTATATACAATTTGTAGCTGACCACACAAAACCTTAGTTACCGAGTGAAAAACCAGGCTGTCCATAAGCCCAATGTTAAAATTAACATTAGTCTTATGGACAGCCAGGCTTTTCACAGTGCAACGCACTGCATAATTCAAAACTAAAAGCATAATATTTTATATATATATATATATATATATATATATATATATATATATATCCTAAAACGCGTGTGTGTTTTTGTGAGTTGAAAACTAGTATTTTTTATTTGAAAAAATGTTTATTTTACCTTGTTTTTCCTTCAATTGTCGGTTTTTAGAACTGTGTAGGCTACTGGTTTCAAAGGATCATGTATTCGTTGAAAGGCTCCAACCAGAACGTGTCATAGAGATCACGGACACACACAGACGTACACGAAACAAAAACAAAAGTTAATTTGGCCTAACGGAAACCACGATGCGGCGCGGGCGGATGTGCGGTCAGGAACTACGTCTGGGTGTGTCCCTGATACAGGTATAATTGTGGTTTTGAACTTTGACTATCTCTATGAGTGAATACCCTTTTTTTAGCCTGATGATGAGTATATGATACCTCAAAACCGGTAGCCTACGTAGGGCTAAAAACAAATCATTGACGGAAAAACAAGGTCAAATAAACCATTTTTGTACTCACAAGTGATCCAGGGCCTTACCTCATACAATAAAATTATGACTCCCTTCCCCTAAAATTGACTGAAAACGAATCATGGTAAAATTAACATTACGATCATATTCAGTGTTACGATTCCTTCCCTAATTTAACAATAAAGTTAATTACTGTAATATTTATTGGAACGGTAAGTAGTGTGATTTCGAGAGGGTGATTAAGTATAAATAAGCCATCACAGTATCGGAAGTGCAGCGACAGTTACGGAAAGCCACGCTCAATACAAGATGAGCCCATCAATCTGATCCAAAACTATTGACATATTCTCGGAGAATCACTGGCTTATAATAGTACGGCAGAATTCTTAATACTCTGTAAGATATTAATAACAGTTAAAATGTCTTTAAATGGGTGATTTAAAATACTATAATTGTCAAATTGGTAAATAAATTGAACAATTAGTAGTCATGACACGTTTAGTAGAAAAATATTCACGTTTATTTAATGCTGATATTTAATGATAAATGTGAGTATCAAACAAATATAGCAAACAAATTATTTCTTTAATAGCTTTAGTAGTAAAAATAAATTGTAAAATAAACGTTAAGTATAATAAAGTATAATAGATGAAAAGATTACAAATACGTCTGTCGAGTACATGCGGCAATTGTCATCTGCATGGTTACTTCTTGAAATATGAGATCATACTTTAAAACTGACTCTAAATTGTTAAAACTTATGTCATTGACCAAACTAGGGAAAAATACCCCGTGTTATTCCATTGCATATATTTCTTTGATTAATTTTTACACCTACATACAAACATGATACATAAATGTATAGAACAGTGCAAGAAATTCTCGAGCTGCAAGTACCAATTTCGATATTCACAGCTGATCCCTAAAACAGCTTCTTTCTTAAAGTTCTAATGAAAATTTTATATTTGAATTTGAATACTAATTTTATTTGTATAAACAATTTAGTAAAAGAATAAAAAAGGCGTAATCGAAATTACGCTTCTTGCGTGAGCGGAGAGCAATAAATTTCCCTATCAGGCTTAAAGAGAAATTGCACAAGACAGGAAGCTGATAAGGTTCTTATCTCACTCGTGTTCTTGCTACCTTTTGGCGTGATTTCCGCTTCTTCAACACACTGAACATAAAAAAAAACTATAACTTTAAACACGACTTTGTTTTCAAACTGATATTTTTATCTAGGCAGAAAATAATAGTATATTTATAAAATTGTTCGATGTTTTTAAATACCTATTTACTCGTTTCTACAGTATAGTGTATTATTAAAAAACTGTTGAATTGTTAATGATTACTGTAAAAAATTACAGAAAAATTTAAAATTTACTTTGATTTGTAATAAAAATTCTTAACTGCATATTTGAAACTGATAATAGTGGTGGATTTGATTTTGTTATCGATTTTGTAGCGTTACGCTCGTTGAAAATAAACGTAAATTATTTAGATTATCTGCCATCAAGACAGGAAGCTGATAAGGTTCTTATCTCACTCGTGTTCTTGCTACCTTTTGGCGTGATTTCCGCTTCTTCAACACACTGAACATAAAAAAAAACTATAACTTCAAACACGACTTTGTTTTCAAACTGATATTTTTCATCTAGGCAGAAAATAATAGTATATTTATAAAATTGTTCGATGTTTTTAAGTACCTATTTACTCGTTCCCATAGTGTATTATTTAAAAACTTTGAATTGTTAATGATTACTCAAAAAAATTACAGAAAAATTAAAAATTTACTTTGATTTGTAATATAAATTTTTAACTGCATATTTGAAACTGATAATAGTGGTGGATTTGTTTTTGTTATCGATTTTGTAGCGTTACGCTCGTTGAAAATAAACGTAAATTATTTAGATTATCTGCCATTAGATAAATCAACCACGATAAATCATTTAGGTGTTAGAAAACAACCGCGGCCGTCTCAATATTCTCAAGTGAGTCATTATGGAGGGTATATTGCCTTATATAAGAATCATTCAATCGAATTTTGAAGAGAGAGGCTATTTTTTGTTATTAAAAGAAACACACCATAAATAACAAATAATATATTGAAACCATAATTATTTACATTCTAAAATGGGTTTTAAAAATAGGCTCCTTACATCAAAGAGCCCTGAATTTAGAAGAATATTTTATATTGGTAGAGTCTGCAATCGTGGAATTTGGAAATACTCGTTATCTTTGATACAGCCTTGATTTCGAACCGCAGTTTTATAAATACATGTGTAGATATACTTAGTTTATGAATTAAGCGTCTTTATTCGAACTGTTCCGAATAAGACATGCAATTGACTTAGGTTTTAGAATGTTCTTTCGAAAACCTATATTGGTAAAGGCGCCATATGTATTCGAAACGCCCACTTTACTCCTACCTTAAGATTCAATTAAAAATTATAGCAAAAAACTCCGATCGATGAAAATACTAGGAACCTTCTTTATTGATGACTTAAACCATAGTTGATTACTTTCCTGTTGTTGCTTCAATCAGCTAATTGATTCTACACAAATTCATACCATTTGATTACGTAATAGTTATTTATTTGCGACCACTATCGTCTAACTAAATACTAAAGGCAAAAGAAAAAACTTCGAAACGATTTACGTTGTAATATAGGGTCGTTGACTTATATATATATATATATATATATATATATATATATATATATATATATATATATATAGGTTGACTTATATAGGATAAGGTGTAAGGTTGGTTCTCCAGTGGGTTTTATTTACTTTCTTTATGTTACAGTGATGAGCTTATCGAATCTTATCGAATTTATTACTTTAAAACATAACACTAAAACAACGAAAACTTTAACAGATTTTTTTTTCTCGTTATGTTTGTGTACGTATTATTGTCATACAATAAAATTAAATACTGACGATACAAATTTAAACTTATGTTATAGTAAAATAATGAATGTGGATTTTCTGTTTTTACTTTTGCGACTTGTTCGATTAGCCCAACATTGTAATTATCATGAACAGAAAATGATGGCCGGCACGTGGCTTTACTTGATACGTGTTACCTACAATATTTAGTTAGACATTAGTGTTTGCGGCCAACCTACCAACTCTGAAAATATTGAATCTAAGCAAGTTTTTATTTTAATTAACTAATTTTGCAAATCAATACGTGCACAAATTGTACAACATAAGCTTAATCGCATTTTGTTACTTGCTACTTAAAATACATTATATACCGTAGTGAAAGTTGTCCTGCCCCAGTCAGCTGATACTTTAAAACTACAAATATATTCGTAAATAAAGAGAATTTGTGTCAGTTTAGCAACCAACTAATAGAAATTACAAAAACATACTAATTACCAAAACTCATAACTTAAACAACGCTTAATCTATTTAGGCCTTTTATTTTAAACTTAACGTTATATTCCTGCATTTCTACAACCTACAAACAATTTAGTTTAAATTGCAATTGGATCACTTATGATTTCTGAAAAAAATCCGAAAGACACAGGAATTATTTTAAAATTGACTATATATTAATAATTATACTTCAATTATAGGATTGTGCTATGATTTAGCGAAATATCCAAACAATAAATATTATATGCCTCAGTATATGAACAAATCTGAATGATATACTGGCCTCTAAAAACTGAAAACCTCCTGTTTGGAAAAAATGGCTACTACCGCATTATAACTCCACCAATCAGCTGGTTGAAATCTAAATACTGACAATTTATTTATATTTTGTAAACTTAGATAAACGTATTGTATTACAACCATCTAAAGAGTGTAGACTAACAAAATATGTTTATTGTTATTCTTAATCGTGAAATTTCGAACTTAAATTAAAAGTTTACCGTACTGGACCTTTGGTGTTGAGCTTGAAAATATCTTTCAATATTGGGGAATGTTTTCCTTAGAAATTTTTATCTGGACATTGGAATTTTTTTAAACTGGTGATTATAACATAAGAATTGAACTTTACCTACCACTTCTTATGTTTAAAACTACAATACGGTTTAGAGGGTAAGGAAACTCACCCAGTATAAAGTGAACTCTACATATAAATACCAAACAACGTAACGTAATAACGTAAAAGTACGTGCGTAGTACGTTTAATTTATAGGTAAGGAGGATTAATTTCGTAATGGGAGGAGTTTCCTTATCTCTGTATAGTAGTTTTAAAAACTTTAAGCGATAAGTCATAATAAATTACTTTTCAATGACATAATGAGGAATCCTTTAATGAACTTTTGCACTTTCAATCAAGTGGGAGTGACTGGATTTTTCCTTTCTTATTACTGCTCATATGCATTAAATTTTTTAGCTTTACTGTTATGCAAAATAGTCTGACTAACTTTTAAAAATTAAAATATGTTACTTATAATCAATTTTTTCATCACACCGTACGGAAAACAGCTATTTTCAACATCAGCTGCGAGTGCATAAAATAACGTTTTTCTATTCCAGAGTGGGAAAATCAGCTGTTGGTTATCTACTGTAGTATTTAGTTAAATTCCTGACACAAGTAGCGCTAGTAGCGCTAAGAGTATATTTATCATAAATCAGCTGTTCTCAATAACTTAATCAGCTGTGTAAACAGTATCACTGTTTTCATTGTACTGCGGAAATCAATTGAGCACATACAGGTTACTTCTTAAACTTATATTATTTAATTAATTCATTATTATTATTAATTAACTACAGTGTGATGAAAAATATTGTTCATAACTCGAGTAGAAAGTGTTATTCCGTGCCTTGATCGAAATTCCGCGCTCGGCTACAGCCTCGCGCATAAACTCGATCTCGGCCCGGAAACAGCCACTTTCCACTCTTGTTATAAAATATACTATTAGTAAGATCGTTTAAACATTCAATATTTAATATTGATTGTTGGTACTTCCTTTACTAGTTCGTATGTGGTAAATAATGGTCAGCTGACTCAATATACATTTCAGATTGAGTTTAAACCAGTGAAAATTCTGCAGTAAAATATAAATACATAATTTATATATACTTCGATTGAAACATTTACAGATAACTGAACAGAGTCCTAAAGATTTATTATGGCCCGAAATAGTTTTACAACTTTCTTATATTTCACAATGGAAAATGCTAAGCTTTGTTTCCCCCAATAAAATCGCTTTACAAGAAAATAAACCAAATCTGCCCTAAAATGTGTATCAAATATGGAAAGAAATACTAAACCAACCTTTCTTTCTGCGTAAACCATCTTGCCAATGTTAGCGAATATGCTTAAATGTTACGGCAGAAAATTCACACGAACAAACGTCAAAGTCACTGTAGTCAAGACTTTCAGCTACTGCTTCTTGACTCATAAAACTTTAATATAATGAAAACAACTCTAAATATTGAATATGAAGCATACGTGAAAACAATAATTAACTTTTACATAGTATTCAGTAATAAAGGCTTATTAAATTGACTAGACCAATTTTCACAAAACATTAAAAATGCAATAAACGTATTGTTCATAGTAACCTTAAAAAAAATCACAGGCTTTTTTCAATTTACAAATCGAGCATAATAAATCAGTCCTTAGCTAAAAATAGTTTCCAAAGTTTAACGCAGCTTTCAAGGGACAGATTGTATCGCGGGCTTCTAATTAATTAGCAGGACGTAAAGAGCAGAAGAAGAAATAACAGGGCAGAGGCGACGGGCGGTGTTATCTTGGGCTGATGTTTATCGTCACGAAGTAAACTGCAGTCCTTTGTTCTAAGAGCGTTTTAAAAATTGTTTAGTGTAGCTTACATTATATCAAAATTCTTTTAACTTTTGATTATTTAAAAATATTGAAAAAATGATATGATTAAATATTTGTATATGCTCACGCGTTCATGCTACTGGCAGATTTACAAATTACGATTTAAAAAAGTAATGTGACATATTTTATATAAAAAACATTGTAAATCAAATGATTATATTAAAATTTGTTCTTCGATTACTGTATTTTAATTAAATTAAATAATACCCCCGTAGCAGCAAACCTGCATACTCAGCGAATTTCCAATGCATATATATTTGTCTCAATACCACACAAAGCCACATATCAAGTTTCATCAATATACATTTATAAATAAACGATTTATGACATTTTAATTATTCTCCATAAGAATAACATGGCGGCTGAGTATGCAGGTTTGCTAAAATAAGGAACACTAAAAATGGGTTTTTATACAAATATCAATATAACTCAACCAGGTAAAGCCACATACCAAGTTCTATTAATTTATGTTCATAATTACACACGAAACACGTTACTTACTCTCCATAAGAATAACATGGGGCTGAGCATGCAGGTTTGCTGCTACGGGAGCTATCGGCCAAAAAATGGGTTTTTGTGCAAATATCAATAGACCACAATGAAATGAAGCAATATACCAGGTTTCGTCTGGATACGTTGATAAATAAGCGAGATATACAATTTTTCGTATCCTCCATACGAATAACATTGGACAACGTACTGTGTTTAGCACTTTCAATATCTCAGTAACCAATTGACGTACAGCAATGATTAAAACACCAAATTTTGAGTAATTTTAAGCTGATTCCAATGAAAACAAATAAAGTTTAACTTTTTCCAAAAATTATGTGTAAAAAACTCAAGAAACCCTTTTTTGGGGTACAAAACCCCCCCCAAAATACCCCCTCGGATAGGTAGATCTGTCTGGTTTGCGAACTTCAAAAATCATAAATGCATCATAGTCATAAATACTTCATAGTCATAAATGCTGCTTTACACGATTGTACCAAATTTCATTAAAATCGGAGCTTTTTACGAGAGTTATCGCACCCACGGACACACACACACACACACACACACATATATATATATATATATATACAGTTTCGAACAAATGGTGTTTTTGGGGTCTGAGGATCTCAAAACGAAAAGTTATCATGGTCCTGGGCCTAGGTCTTACCATGCCGACTACAGTAATAGCTTCTTCTAGGGGAAATTCGCTAAAACGAGGGTTAGTCAATTAATTTTGTAAACGGAAAGAAAATAATAGGAGTTGTGTGTCAGCAATGATCAGTTTTTATAGTGGCCGCGAACAGCTGACTCGAGTCTGTGACACTGTCAGTGACGCTCTTAGAACCAAGGGATCCCACGTCTGTTGGCAGAGATATTATAATGTTGGTAATGTGCAATAGTTTAGGACTCTCATGAAGCAATACATTGTTTTACGGGTTAAAGCTATTTAAGACGATGTATTGGAATAAGCCACCAGCATTTTAAAGTTTTACTAAACTTTTGAGTCTCAATTTTCACCATAAGGTAGCCTATTCCTCACAATGTGGACCATATTCGTTCTTCGTAATCAAAGTTCGTAGAGTTTTTAGCCTAGGTATGATTATTTCCATAAAATTAATTTTCACGGAAATGTGTCTTGCGAGGTCGGTCAGCTGATGCATAAATCCACAACATACTATAAGTGTTGCCAACCTTACAGAGATTTGGGCTTGGTGCAAAACTCCCAATTTAGCTATCCTGCCCCTAACACCCAATTCTGGAGGCAAGATCAGAGTGGGGCTGACCCAGTATACTAGTGGCCGAGAACAAACTTTGACTCCCTGAATCACAGACCCTGAGTGACCCTCGCTCACACCTACGTCACCTACGGCATCTACGGTAATGCTGATGGTGCACTGCCATAAGCCTAGTGGCAGGTTGCCGATTACATCCAATCACAAGTAGTTCGGTTCTTTCAGAAACTGGGACGTTTCTGCTACGCCGAAGAGCGTGTACGGCATCAGCCAACACTAAAAGCCAGCACTGTAGAGGCAAAATGACTGGACGGTTCATATTGAAAAAATGTATACCAATACAATAAATATTGTGGCATGACGGTAGATATGTATAAGAAATTCCACTGTATGACCTGCACGATGATACTTAAGCCCGGGACCACCATAGAAGTTCCTAACGTAACCCCCTGAACACGTTTTGGGGGGTCGTTCAAAATTGTATATATATATATATATATACACACACACACACACACACACACATATATATATATATATATATATATATATATATATATATATATATATATAGACATATATATATATGTGTATGCACTCTACCGGTCTCATTTTTTGTCCGATTTATATCAAATTTGGTAGGGACGTTCCTTTCTATAATCTGTTGGACAATTTCGTTGGGCAAAACAGTCGGAAAAATCTAAACCCATTTTTTGGGGATTAATCTTTCAAATTTCGAGTTTTTGGGCCCAAAAAGGGTCAGAAACGCCTCATATGTAAATTTAATGCATGTAAAAAGATGGGAATTAGAGAGGCGAAAGTTTTAAGCCCTCTCCCGTCATTCTAGCATAAATATTTACCGAGTTATTAAAGAAAATGTGTATCGGCTAAACACAGTACGTTGTCTTAGGGGGTTTTACACTAGAAAAGCGTGTTATTCCTTTGTTAGAGTACTTTTATTACTCCCAGCAACCTCACGCCTACTTTCAAGCCTGTCTGGACCTTCTACTAACCTTATAATGTGCAAAATTGTATTCCCAGCTTTGCAAGTATATGAAACCAGGAGTATCAGAACAGCCAAAAAAATCAATGTTTTCAGATTTCAATACAAATTGGACAAATGTATGTCTTTACACTGATTTTGAGTTTTAAAAGTTTTTATGTGGAAATTCACTTCCCTCACGTCAGCATGCTGCGTGCGAACTCGTTATTATTTACTCGGCACTATTAATTTGTTGGTCATTACATTTTGGGAACAGTTGGTATTTTAAACAAAATTTATATTTTTAAGAGGTGACAAACAAAATTTTCTAAGACGAGTTATGCGAGTTATAAATTATCTAAGTCTAAATAATGTCTTAGTGCAATAGATGGATACTAACTAGATAGTATTCTAGTATGATGCAGCAATACATACGAATGTGAAGCTTCATCATGCGGATTATCTAGATAAAGATGGAAATCACGTTGCTGTGATTGTCAGTTGTCAGGAAATCTAAATTCAGTACGTGAACAATCTGTCAATCCGTCCATGCAATCGTCTTTAAAATTAGGCTCAATTTATTTTGGTCTAATATACAACGTATTATATTGAATAAAGTAAACTACTTATTCAACTTAACTACAAATAATTTTCATTCACAGGGTGTTTGGAAAAAAGTTCCATGATTTAGGATATTATTATACATATACAAATAAGCAAAAAGGTTTAAATGAAAATTTGCCTTAAAACGTATAGTTTTTCGTCATCTGTCTTTGTGTGTTTTTTACATAATTTAACATAAATTGTCAACTACTTAAACTATCAAATTGAAACTTGGTACATTTATGATGACAAATAGTACCTATCTTGCTTTGGAGTGTTAAAGGTTAGGATGTAACCCGGAGTGTAAAGATTGTCTATTATCCTCTACAGATACCATTTTGTTTTATTTCTCCATAAATAATCATTCACAAACAAGCTCCCCATTCGGCATGAACACAATTATAAATAAACCTATTTTGTATTTTGTTCAACTAACATTTGTGACAATTTTATGGTTACAAGATTACACATTATAAAGAGACTTTCTAATTTAATATTCAAAACACAGAGGTTAACAATATGGAAGTGATTATCACACACAACTTTGCTCTCAACATCACCCGGGGGCACGGTGTCAACACCTTTGTTAATTTACAGTTAACATTTATTTTTCTTATGTTTACATGTTTCTTAAGAAGTAATTAGTTTTTAAGAAGAGACTATAATGCAAAATTACGTACTTGTATCATCAAGTATAAAATACATTTAAAATTATAAATTAAATTTAGAGAATAAAGATTTTTGTGTTCTCAATGTCCTAGAAAACTTAACCTAAAAGTATAATGCATGTGAGTTAAAATAGTAATATCCTAAATCAAGTTTTAATTAAGACTCATTTATGAAAAGTCCATTGGTATTATTTAAAAGTCTGTAGATAAGTGTACATCTAAATTAATTAAATAATTATTAGCTTGTCGTGACTTCAGTCAAGATTGCTGAGTAATCCTTGCAAAATTTAAGTTATTAAAATGGTTTTTGTTACATTACGATAAATTGAGTTGTTTTATTATGGTGTATAATCTACCCTTCTACCAAATTTCAGCTCAATTGGTCCAGGAAATACATACTAACATTGAGACTCTGATAGTATATCAATAAGACGATTGGAATGGGAATTATTATGACATGTAGGAGCAGTCTAAATGTTTTCCCACAATAGGGGGAGAATGTTCTAGCTACAAAATTTGATTGTACCGGTAATCCACGGTCTTGTCAAAATTTATCTTTATTGGTCAATTAGTTGGTGCGTTACAAATTGGGATTTCAGAACAAGAGTCAGCACACATTAGGTTGTACTATTACGCTATTTTAGATAGGTAACATTAAGAGGATGTTAAACCCCCGCGAAATATCGCTTTAAAACCGTTCCACGCGGGAGCATACACTGACGTTATTTCTCAAATATACACCAAATTAAAGATAAAGATATTTACCACTAACATTGTGTTCAATTTTTCGATATTATGAAACATAAAAGTGTACTTAACCTTTGAATTCGCCCAATTTCGATACTAGATAACTCATTAAATACTAAACTAATTAAAATTCTAAAAATCAATCTTAGTGTTGAATTTTATGGTCTTTAATATGCCATATAATGTATTGTTCTAAAGTCAGAAACGTAGGCGTGACATGCTCCCGCGTAAAAGTTTGCACGCGCTGATAACAGCGATCCAAGTGGCACGGATCGAAAACTTCCCGTGGCGGAGGAATACGGAAGCGGCGTTGGCTCAGCCATTGAATATATTAGTGACAGTACACGTGAACTTGGTTCTGGAAAAATTCATTATAATTAAATATGTAATAATTCATTACTTGATTTAATGTCCTAACCCAATTAATAAGATATTATATCAGTGAAATTCTAATGAGATGATTAAGTCAAAAAGATGCAATAAAACTATCCGCGTATATCACGATACACTACGGCCAATACGATTTGATGTCGATACGTAGGCCTAACATATCGCCGCGCCGGATCGCGTTAACGCGACCGTATCGCTCATCACTACCCTGGTGCCGGCGCGGTGCAAACAGACGACAGCCAAAGTTACTCGCTGTGGTGTGGTTGTTTTAGTGCTAACGTTCGGGGTTGTCCACAGGAGGGATTGATAGGGTGGGTCGCGCTATATACAATTTTATTTTGGGGGAATTCTTTGATTTGAGCGAGATAATTTTATTAAGTTTTTATGGAGGTGGGGGGTTATTAAATTAACAAGCCTTCTTTCTTTGAAATTATCAAGTGTGTCATTTGTACAAAATGTGATAAACTCCTTTTATTTTGATAAAAAAATAGCACTTAGAATTCATTTTATGTGAACACCAACGTCTGATCTTGGTTAGGTCTCTCTTGCGTTCAACAACGTGGTGCATTACGTAGTAGGACTAATATCATTGAATATTCAAAGTAATTTAGTTTATACTCAATAATTGAAAATATTTATTTTCAGGTGGCTATATATGAATTGTTCCATTTAAGACGACATTCGTTGATCATATATTTCCCTTCATCATAATTGAATGACCGTCCACCTTCTATGTACTTCTTTGCATCAATATTTTGTGTAGTAGCTACTGACATTTATTTCTTGATAAAAAGCTACCCAAAAGTAAGAAATTAGTTAGCTAGTCAGAAATTAATTTTCAGTTTGAAATTTAACACACGCATAGCAAACAATGCTATCAAATGCAGTTTATTATTAAAACAATTCTCGGGAACCGTGACGTAACCAGGGGGAATTTGGGAAATAGTTATACACCCCTAATCACTTTTCGCATATTTGTGATTAAATGCGCTACTGATTAGTGGTTTTAAGTTCGAAAACCACAACGATCAGACAATTAGAAATTGTAGTTTTCATCACAAGGAGAAAAATGTTTTTTTTTGGTGAGCAATCGTATTTTCCTACGACGTCGTGTTTTTTTTGTGGAAAAACGATTAAGCACAAAATAGCTCCAACACTTTAGCTCCATGTGATGAACAAATTTGTAACCATACTGCCCAAATAAGCCTTTGATAGTTTACAATTTGGACCAAAATTAGGTGATTTGTATCGTTTTGAGAATTCAGATAGGTTACCTACCTTTACAATGTTTACTTTTTCTTTTATTTACAAACAAATCTACTTGCATTTTGTCCCCGTGTTTATTACCTTGAAATACACAAACGTAAAAAGGAACAATACAGTAATAATCTTTTAGGTTAGCACACTGACAAATCCACAGCTGATTTTTCGGTGCGCTATTTTAAGGTATCAGAAAAATGCGATTTTACGGATTAATTACAGCCCCAAAAACCAGTTCTTTTCGTGCAGTATGATAAACAGGAGTTTTTATGGAGGTTTAACATTTATTTAAGTCTGGTTTTTACGAGTGTTGAATATTCTGTGGATTGAATATATTTGTTATTATTTCAGACAGCCATTGTAGGTTTTTCCACCGAAACTTAATATACAGAGTGTTTCCAAATTAATGTTGCTAACTTCGGGATATTGTTTCTTATGTAAAAAGGAACGTAAATCATCACATAACCGGGGGTATATTTTTCCGTTTACTGTCTATCTGTCTGTATGTGATTTTTACTAGAAAATGTATATTTTAAAAACGGCTTGACCAAATTCAACCAAATTTTGATTAAATACTCTTCCTGGTAGGTTATTTTTTTATAAACAAATATTTTGTCATAATATCTTTTCGTTTAAAAATAGCGGCAATTGAAAATCATTAACCTCAAATATCTAAAAACTAGAAATTTTACAAAATCCTTTTAGAGTAAAGAAAGTTAGAAAGTGTAATTATAAATCCATATCTGCTTTAAGATTGAAAATCGGGTTAAAATTAACTGAACAATGACGAAATGATAGCAAAATTTAGCCATGTGTTCCGTTTTTCAGTCATAGTTCAGTTAATTCTTTAACTTATTTTCAATGTTAAAACCGATATGGATTTATAATTACATTTTCTAACTTTTTGTATTAAACATTTTTTGTAAAATTTCTAGATTTTTAGATATTTGAGGTTAAAAATGTTCAATGACCGCCATTTTTAATGGACAGATACTATGAAAAAAATATTTGTTTAAAAAGAACCTACCAAGAAGAGTATTTAACTATAATTTGGTTGAATTTGGTCAAGCAGTTTTTAAAATATAAATTATCTCGTAAAAACCGCATACAGACAGACAGACAGCTAACGAAAATAAATAGACCCCCGGTTATATGATGATTGACGTTAATTTTGACATAAGGAACAATATCCCGAAGTAAACAACATTATTTCAATTCTTAAACTTAAGTAAGCCATTGTTATAATTACTAATAATAACGCTTTTGGCAGTTTCATTCTTACTTATGTTTTTTTATTTTTACCTAGACGTTTCGATGCCACTTTGGACATCTTCATCGGTAGGAAGGTTATGTAAACAAAACAAAAATTAAAAACAAACAGTGAATCATATGATAGCTTACTACTACATCTAATTTAAGTACATTAGTCGTCAAACATTTAAATATATTAATATGGTGATCCATGGGGTGTATTTTTAATTTATTTCTTTTTTGAAAATTGGAAGCCAAGACTTAGAGAGCTTATATGCATCTTCCCTATTTATATTTTCCTTGTGTTTAATTATTTCTATGGATTCTCTAATTTTTCTTTTAAAATAATCTTCTTCTTTATGCAATAATTTTACGTTGTCAAACTCCATGCTGTGTCCGGTTTCATGTGTGTGTTCTGCTATTGCTGAGGTATTTATTTTGCCCTTTTTATCGTCTCTGATATGCTCACTTACTCTAACATTTACTGTTCTCCCAGTTTCTCCAATATATACCTTTTTGCAACTGCACGGTATTCTGTAGACACCTTTGTTTTTCAACACTGGTGTTTCATCTTTTATTTTGGGGAGTAAATCTCTTCATTTAGAACATACCGAAAATGTTGTCTTTATTTTATGCTTGGCTAGAACTTTTGACACTTTGTCTGTTGTACCTTTAATGTAAGGCAGGATCGCACGTTTGCAACATTTTCGGTATGTTCTAAATTAAGAGATTTACTCCCCAAAATAAAAGATGAAACACCAGTGTTGAAAAACAAAGGTGTCTACAGAATACCGTGCAGTTGCAAAAAGGTATATATTGGAGAAACTGGGAGAACAGTAAATGTTAGAGTAAGTGAGCATATCAGAGACGATAAAAAGGGCAAAATAAATACCTCAGCAATAGCAGAACACACACATGAAACCGGACACAGCATGGAGTTTGACAATGTAAAATTATTGCATAAAGAAGTAGATTATTTTAAAAGAAAAATTAGAGAATCCATAGAAATAATTAAACACAAGGAAAATATAAATAGGGAAGATGGATATAAGCTCTCTAAGTCTTGGCTTCCAATTTTCAAAAAAGAAATAAATTAAAAATACACCCCATGGATCACCATATTAATATATTTAAATGTTTGACTAATGTACTTAAATTAGATGTAGTAGTAAGCTATCATATGATTCACTGTTTGTTTTTAATTTTTGTTTTGTTTACATAACCTTCCTACCGATGAAGATGTCCAAAGTGGCATCGAAACGTCTAGGTAAAAATAAAAAAACATAAGTAAGAATGAAACTGCCAAAAGCGTTATTATTAGTAATTATAAACAACATTAATTTGGAAACACCCTGTATATTGGCGTAAAAAATAAGTACTGTACAAGTACAACATTTTCAAGAGATGGGGCCCGTTCCATAAAACTCACAGGGCTTGTATTACAGGTAACTTCCCTGTATTATTGGTTAAAATTACAATAGTGCACTTAATTAAGATTTACAACTGTAAACTAATGAATCTACATGTATTATAATTGCATTTATCAAGAGATTTTTCAGTTATAAAGTGATTTTTTCGTAGAGAGTGGTGGCGTATATTTAGAGGCCCTGTAAACCAGATAAAATATTATCATTTGTTTAAACCATCATAAATGATTTACATGTATCGCTTATCAAGTTAAACTAGTGTGTTATTACATGGATTTGTAATTATAAAGTGTACAAATGGTTGTACTGTAATTATGAAGTGTAACGTTCTTTTAAAATGATTGTCGGTGGCAAACGTTTTATTTATTTATCATATCCATTCACACATACGGTAAATAGGAAATGTTAAGACATTCATTGCAGCCTCATTAGGGAATACTAGTGAGTGCCCGTCAAAATTTGACGGCTACAATGTTAAGGTTGAGTAATCTCACGGTATACCCTGTAGTCACCTATACAATGAAATACTTGCAGGTTTGTAATATATACCTACTAAAACTATTAAAAATTGTGAAAATGCTACTTTATATGTGTCACGATACAGTTAAAAAGTCTCAAAACTAAAAATTAACACTTAAAAAATAGGTTAATTTTAAATTTGATGTATAGGTTGATGTTTACTATACACGAACATAAATCAAAAGCTTGATGAGCTCATCAGCTGTCTAATGAAAATCACCCAGTTGGGTTTATGATCAGCTGTTTGTAGTAAACAAAACATAATATAAATCCCCCCCCCCGCCAAAAAAACGGTTTGTAGACATTCACATTTTATATCATTTAACAAACTTAAAAGGAGACAATTATTTATTTGACAATTTTTGGGGATATCGGAATGCTTTAAATTGCGGTAAGAATTCCATGACCACACATTGCTCGGTTTTCTCAAACTAAGGCCGAGTTCCTTTAAAATTATTCTCTCATTTAAATAACATTGAGCAACTTTTTAAAGGTCAATATTTTAAAAACCAAAGCGGTATTTTTTTAATTTTACATTTTTCTGTTAATCTGCAGTTTACAAAATTTTAAATGATACATAGATTGTCCCAATCAGTTGAGAAATAACGACGTAGCGGGCCGAAAACGAAATTCCTTAGCGTTTTAATATGTTTTAACATTTGTTTGTAATATTTGTAGCATTGGCGCAGTGGAACACCCCACTAAAAAACTGCATAAAATCCTCTACAGTCCAGGGAAATACACAGAATAATTTATATATAAAAACTACAGAGAATTATGCAACCGAACTTTTGTCTCGCGTCGTCGCGGGTAGAGCTTCTGAGCCAGCCCGGCCGTGCTGCCCTGGTGCTGCCAGATGGGCGCGGGCGCGGTGGTGGTGGGACGGCGCCGCGCCGCCGTTATCGCGGGAGGACAGGTACTACGTCGCATTACTTTCGACGTGCAGGGGCGCGGATGTCTGATTTCATACCACCAGTCTCCACCAGTCTCGCAGGACAATGAGAACAATTTGGCTTTAACATCCTCTTAGGTCTTTAAAGGCAAATGGAGCAGACTCGTAGATTAAATTATGGAAAGGAAGTAGGCCTAAGTATAACTCTGGCGTTCTGCATATCTCCTTAAAATTTTGATAAATTAGCCAATTTAACATTGCGAAAATGTTAACTAAGTCGATAGTCCATGGACTATCAATCCATGAACAGTCAGTCAATCTAGTCCATGGAGCGTAACTCTGATGCATTGCATATCTCCTTAACATTTCGATAAATTACCTAATTTAACATTGCAAAAATATTAGCGTAATCCATGGATCGTGATGTTAAAATACTAAACATAATTACATAACATAAACATGTTAACATATTTACTAGTGACTAAAAGGGCAGAATTTCCTAGGATTTTTACAAAACTGCAGCAGACACATATTTAATAGAGAACCATTACCAGATTTCTTGCCTAATTTCAGTACAATCGGTCCAGAATCCAGTCCGTGTCCAGTTAGGCTGACACATGATATGTTTTCTATATTATACTGCATCACAATAGTTACCTAAAAAATGTATCTTACAATGCCAATCTATTAAGAATGTTTCCTGTGGTCAATTTTTCACTGCCACACCGTATAATTTAGAATACAGTGGCAGAATAGTAAAACTAAAGTACACCCTTATTGGGGAGAATGTCAGATTATATTTAAGTTAATTTAGTACTCAGAAAAACGTATTTAAGGTATATTATTACATACTAAATGTTTATTGTAGGTAATAGGATGTAGCCAGTATCGCGTGCCTTAAATTAATTACTGTTAGTGAAAGGGCGTAGAGAGGAGAAGAAGAAATAACAGGGCAGAGGCGACGAGGCAGTGTTATCTTGGGCTAATGTTTATCGTCACGAACTAAACTCGACTTCTTTGTTCGTACTCTCCAGAAAGCGCTTAGAAATTAATTTAAAAAAATTGTTTAACGCATAACATACCGTACATAATTCACAAATTCATCAGACAAAATGATGTTCGTTTCTAAATAATAATTTAAAAATGTTACTTCAAAACTTTATATTTTAATTTATTAAATTTACATATACAACTATAATAAACAATAGTAATCAAAGTGTGGAAATAGAAACTTGAGAAATGATATTTCATGTTGAAATCATAGTAAGATTATATGTCAAGTACAATTGTATCCTTATGTTTTGAAAGTATTCTACTTGTTTGATTCTCATCATGCAAAGTAGGAATATATGTTGCTTTTATCATAGAATTTATTTACTTCAAATTCATAAACTAACCTTAAAACTAACCTATGTAAGAGAATGAAGAGAGCTAGCTAGGTAAGGCGAAACCTATAGGCAAATATAACTGCTATATGAAATAACTGAAACAAAAACTATTCCAACAACTAAAGTAATGAATGTTCTTATAAAATTATGATTTACAACAGTTTTTAATAGTATTTAAAATATCATTATTCCTAGTAATAGTAAAAATACGCTAGTAAAGAAATCCAACAGGAAACTGTTGGTTAGTTAGCGTTATATCATGTAAGCCTCACTCTCCACGTTTCTTATTAGCTCTGCCCTCCCATAGATACGCGGTGATAAAATCATCACCAGTTGATTCAATTGTCAAGACTGAGTTGATTGAAGTACATTAAGTTGGTTAAGTTTGTAATGTTATAAATAGGGCATAACCCCACATATTTGTGGTCTCAAGTTTCAAACTACTGATCCTTTTATGGTTCCTGGTGTGGAGGGGAGGTAGTGCAAGAGTGATGGTAACACCCCCCAAACCCTATTACACAGCAATGGTTACGTACAGTCAATAAAACAATAAAAAAAAACAATCACCAAAGTATTGATAATACATGTATTGAAAAACGAGTTCGCACGCAGCACGCTGACGTGAGGGAAGTGAATTTCCACATAAAAACTTGTAAAACTCAAAATAGGTGTAAAAACATCCATTTGTCCAATTTTTATTGAAATCTGAAAACATTGTTTTTTTGGCTGTTCTGATACTCCTGGTTTCATTTACTTGCAAAGCTGGGAATACAATTTTACGCATTATAAGGTTAGGAGAAGGTCCAGACAGGCTTGAAAGTAGGCGTGAGGTTGCTGGGGATAATAAAAGTACTCTAACAAAGGAATAACAGGCTTTTCTAGTGTAAAACCCCCATAAGACAACGTACTGTGTTTAGCCGAAATACATTTTCTTTAATAACTCGGTAAATATTTATGCTAGAATGAAGAGAGAGGACTTAAAACTTTCGCCTTTCTAATTCCCATCTTTTAACATGCATTAATTTTACATCTGGGGCTTTTCTGACCCTTTTTGGGCCCAAAAACTCGAAATTTGAAAGATTAATCCCCAATTAAAATGGGTTTAGAGTTTTCCGATTGTTTTGCCCAACGAACTTGTCCAACAAGTTATAGAAAGGAACGTCCCTACCAAATTTGAAGTAAATCGGACAAAAAATGCGACAGCCAGAGTGCATACACATATATATATAAAATTTTGAACGAACCCCCAAAACGTGTTCAGGGGGTCACGTTAGGAACTTCTATGGCGGTCCCGGGCTTAAGTTTCACCGTGCGGGTCATGCTAATAGTTCACTTTCCAAAGGAAATTCACTAATAAATGTAGATTGCTAAGATAACTGAACTAAGACCCTTGGAGGGGGAATTCATCACCCCGAATGCGCAAACTATGTACCAAATAGCAAAAAATACCGTATCAATATTAATCAGTTACTTTTATCAACTCTATGTTGATATATATTTCATTTCATAATGTTTCACAATAGCATATGCCCAGTAAATGCAAAACAAAAATACCAAAACCTAATAGATTGTATAATTAGTACACGCTATGGGGATCAATAGCTCACAACAGAGGTGAATTTCAAATAAAGGAATTTAGCATTTTTCATGAAGCAAACAATTGCAATGTTATGAGTTTTCCTGTTGTTAGATAAAGTTGGTATTGAACTGATATAAAATACGTGATCATTAAAATGGAGGATTTAAATTGAAGCAACACGGATTGTCTGTTTTTAGATTCTTACCCCAGATTTAGCAATGAAGCAGCAAAGTCAATCACCAGAATGGAATATTCAGATCTCTTGATACCAGCGGGTGTGATGAGTAATTTGCTGCCAATTGGCAGTGTCACACACCCTTGACATCAAGATGATTTTCAGTCAATCTCAGTCTCAAATTCAATTCAGTTGGGACGGATAAATATATCGCGTATACTACTGTCTCAAATGTTTTGTAAAAAATGTGAGTTTATTACCATTCCCTCAGTTAATAAATGTATCTGAACACTTATTTTAAGTAAAAGATTTAACATAAGTTAAGCTGATATCTTCCAAATGTTAAATATGCCACTAAGGAGTGCATACTACTACCTACTTGAAAAAAAAACATTACTCATAAAATAAGCTAGAATATTAAAAAATATAAATGGGTTATAAATTTAACATATATACATTCTGAATTTCCAAAAGCTTGTAGTAAGTGCTAAGACAATTTTCAGACAAAAGTAATTTTCAGTCATCAAATTCAAAGTAATCTTTTAAACTTAAATAAAGTCTTTTAACTTTGATGGAATATCCTAGTGTGATTAATCCTAAGAAGAATATTTTAATAGGGAAAATATTTCAAATGTCCTCAGATTTTAACTCCAGATGGTATGACAAAATAAACTGACTAATACTCTTCTATTTGATTGCAAAAAGGAGTTTTTAAGCAGCACAGTGGTAAAGTTAACTAAGGATAACATGAAAGTTCTAGTGCATATTTGTGTAAAAGCATTATGCAACTATGTTCCCGCTGTAGAGAGGTCTCTGAAGCTCTATACTGATAATGGTTCTTTATCAGAAAAAGGGTCTTGTCGTAAGGAATATTTTAAATCAGATATTGGGGTTGAATTTTCCTGGCAACAGGTACTTTCCTAATTTTGGGTAAAAAATAAAAGCATATGCACTTTCTTGACACTTAGAGAATAGGTCCACATGTATAAAACCCTTAAAAAATACTGTAATACCGTGTTAAAGATTAACCAAAATACAACTCTCATTTTAATTTCAGTAAAATAATTGAGGATAAATTTATCGTACGAGTCAATTAACTGATAAGGCCCGCAAAACGAGTCCAAGGACACGGGTTAAAGTTCACCTGGTCGTCCCTAGTGTCACCTAGTGGCAGCCACGTCGAAACCGTTAAGTAGTGAGAAATCATTGCCACTGTCCGTGTGAACGCCCGTTTTAGTATAAATAAAGAGTTGTGCGTGACTGTGTTTTTATGTTTTTAAAAATTCGGCCGATAAATGTAGAATCAGGTTGATGACTTAAAAAAAGCCCCACCTGATTATGATACATTACAGCGTTGAAACCAGGTTGTAGTTTAGAACGGAAACTCTAATTTGAGATGAAAAGGTAATTTTAAACCACTTTATGTACAGTAAATATATATAAGTTTCATAGTTATTTTCGACGTATATTTTTCCCCGTATTACATAGTTATATATTAAGACTACACTGATTTATGAACTATATAAACGTTAAAGTAAATAATTAAGTCTATATTTATTTTTAACATATTTTTGTTATAAATTAAAAAATGTAGATTTTGTATATAAATAAACCATTGCATAATATTACGTATGCCACTTGTACTTACAATGTAAGTGAACTTGCTTCTTACTTACTTCCTGCTGCATTATCCCGGAGATCACACCAGCGATATTGGACCAGTCCTTAAGATTATATAGAAGAATAGAAGACATAATCTCTCTCATGCAACAAAATGTAGACCCAAGGACCGAAAATACACCAACACAGGATAGAAACAGGGTTTGAAGTGATAGTTAGGTTAGATTTGGCGAAATTTAAGCAGATATAAATTTCTGTATACTATTAAAGCACGTGTTAATTAAATATTTATTTTGTTCTATCTTGAGTTTATAAATATTTGCAATAGATTCAATTTGCTATGGGAGTTTGTCAACCACCAGATATTATCCAGTTATTTAGTTATTAGTAAATTAAACATTACCCAATACAAACATACATTAGTAGGGGGCAATAGCCGATTCAGAACCAGCACAGGCGCGGTGAGGAGCAAGTGAGGAGCCCCCCCCCCCGGCCAGCAGCAGCACGCAGGTGAGGAGCCCCCCCCCCGGCCGGCAGCAGCACGCAGGTGAGGAGCCCCCCCCCGGTGACGTCAGCCCCCCCCCCGGCCGGCAGCAGCACGCAGATGAGGAGCCCCCCCCCGCCAACGGCACTTTTCGTGATGACCTTGAACATGAGGAAAAAACTTTCGAAAATTAATAACTAGCCTATTTATCCACCGATTCCCACGGGACTTTTTCCAGAGTGTAGGCCTATCCCCAAGGAAGCGAATGACGTAAGAACCCCATATATCCACCATTAAACAAGGCCGCTATTAATTTAAAACCGCGTTTTCCTTATGAGATCTCAGCTGTTTACCAACCGATTTTGACGAAACCTCACCACATGTCGGGCCGTGACCTAAGAAAACCATCGCTTAAAGAAAATTGAAAATCCACTGTTAAACGGGCCCGCTATTAATTTTTAAACGTGTTTTCCTTATAGGATCTCGGCTGTTTACCGACCGATTTTGATGAAACTTCACCACATGTTGGGCAGCGGCCTAAGTAAACCATCGCTTAAAGAATATTGAAAATCCACCGTTAAACGGGCCCGCTATTAATTTTCAAACGTGTTTTCCTTATGGGATCTCGGCTGCTTGCCGACCGAATTTGATGTGACTTCGTTACACGTTGTATGCCGGCTTGACTAAACCAACCTGCAAGCGGCTCCGCGATGTCACGTGTCGAGGCGCGTGCTAGGGCCTACGTGACTGTCCCAGCCTGTTTACCCATTAGCGGCCTTCAAGACCCCTCCGTTCTAGAAGGTTCCGGCAAGTGCGTCGCATGAGGCCTCCTCCTGACTGGAGTGCTATGTATGAGCATGTCACGTGTCGAGGCGCATGCCAGGGCCTACGTGACTGTCCCAGCCTGTTTACTCATCAGCGGTTCCGGGAACTGTTTACCGCTTACATTCCACTGCGAAGCTCCTCCGGAGTGTGATGGAAAGTTCCACGGCGTCATCAACCGGTCTATTTAAGCGCGCTACTTTCCCAAGCTACTTCAGTATCTAGTGGCAACTCGTTCTGTGAGGAGCTAGGTGTTTTCGCTGCGAGTATTTGTGTGACTGTGCAGAGCCTTGTCTTTGGATATCTTAAAATGTAAGTAACATGTAATTTACTTTTTCATCAACCTGTTTTTGATGCCCTAAAACCTAATTAGTTAACATTAATATTTCATCTTTTACATATCCCAGTACACGGGGTCTTGTCGTTTCCTTTCAGATGGAGATGAGTGGAATTGTAATGACCTTGAAACAGTCGTGTTTTATAACGATTAAAATTAATAAGCCGAACCTAAAAAGCAAAATAGATTCACTACCACTCTTTTTTATTTTAAAAAGTTTGAGCAAAATAAAAGTAGTTTTTTGTTTTGTTTTTACTTTCCAATCGAAATGTTGAGGGCAACTGCGCCTTTGTGACGGATGGAGAGTACAGATACCCGATGTTGCAGATGGCTGTTCATCTGTGTGAGGCTTGCGGGCGCAGTTTCGGGGTTGCAAGAAACCTGGCCCGCCACGTAGCATCTGCCCACAACGATCGCCATTACGATTGTCACGTCTGCGGCAGACGCTTCGGGCGAAGCGACAACTTGCGACGCCACCTCGCTGCAGTGCATCCTCCCACTCCTCACGACCAAGCGCCAGGTACAGTTTTAGTTTAAATAAGAAGCCGCCAGTATATTTATTAAGTATGCTGTTTCCTGGTGTCCTCACCCATGACGTCACGACGCGCCCGTGGACTTTGATAACTAATGACTTGTTTTTATGAGAGAGTAAACGGCCCTGACTGGGTAAACTGACAATTAAGACGAGAAAACAGACTCGAGAGGTAAACAAGAGGTTGCCAGCCCTCTGCATGTTCCTCACCGCCATCTCCTCACCCTTGTATTTAACAGGCTTGGGTAACTGGCGATTGAGATGAGAAAACAGACTCTAGGGGAAAACAAGATGTCGCCAGTCCACTGTATAGTTCCTCATCCTTGTGTTTATAGGGTAACTAATAGGACTTGTTTTCCTGTTCGCAGGCCGTCCGTGCCCGTTGTGCGCTGTCGCCCTGGCGAGTCCCGAGGATCTGCGCCACCATATGGAAGCGGTCCACGGTGCAAGCCCGTCAGGTTCGACCTCCTCCTCTTCCTCCACCGCAACGCCACCCGCCAGAGACCCACGGTCCGAGTGCGACGCGTGCGGGCGGCGATTCACCCGCGAGGACCTGCTCCGGCGCCACGTGCAGCTGGTGCACGTCAACGAGGCCCGTTGCACCGAGTGCAGCGCCCTTTTCCGCAGGGCCGCGTACCTCCAGCGGCACATGGAGAGCGTCCACCGCGGCATGAGGTTCGCGTGCGACTACTGCGACCGAGGCTTCACCCGGCGCTACAACCGGGACCAGCACGAGGCCCACAACTGCCCCATCGAGAGGAACCTCGTTGTGGACGAGATGCCGCACCTGCCCACTCTGTCACCCGAGCCCCAACCCAGCTCCGAGCCTCAGCCCGGACCCAGCCACGAGCCTCAGCCCGGACCCAGCCACGAGCCTCAGCCCGGACCAAGCACGGCACCTGACGGGATGGTGGGTGGTGGCGGACTACCCACGTTCCGCCCCATCCAACGGGCGTTCCGCGGTCGCCTCCTGACCTTCGGCCTGTCCCGGCCCATGGAGGACTTCTTGACCGTGGAGGACGCGCTGGTGCTACTGTTCGACAGCGTCCTGGAACTGCTGGCCGACGTCAGGACCCGACACCCGAACATCAAGGTGAACATGTTCCTGGAGTGTGAATTCGCCAACGTTCACGGGGCCACCTGTCTGCGAGCCTTCAAGACGAAGAACGTGCCTCTCACCGCCGCGTCCAACTTGGAGGACTTCCTGTCAGCGTCCTTCCACAAGCTGGAGGAAGAGAAGGAGCAGTGCCTGCTAGCGGGCAGCGGGTGGAGCTATCTCCGGATACGCGACCTGGAGATCCGCGTCAACCTCTACACCCCGTTGGGAGAACGCGGAGCCCGGTTCGTCCAGCTTCCCAGGACCATCTGCGACACGCACGCCGTTATCAACGTGCAAAACGTCGATGACATGTGCTTCGCGTATGCCGTCCTGGCCAAGTTCGTCGCGCGACACCCGGAGAGGCCCGCATCGTACACACCGGACGTCATGGCACGCTACGATTGGGTCGGCCTACGCTTCCCCGTGGCCGTGAAGGACATTAAAGTCTTCGAGAGGAGGAACCCCATCAGCATCAACGTGTACGGGATCGAGCACGCCATGGTGGGGAGACGCCCCGACGGATCGCCAAAGTTCCAGGACCGCGTGTTCCCGCTGAAGATCTGCAAGCGGGAGTTGGAGGATCACCGGGATCTGCTGTACGTGACCACTGGCGGGGACAGTCACTACGCCTACATCGCAAACATGAGTAGGCTAGTGCGACACCAGCTGACGTCTTACGGTCACACTATCCACGTGTGTAAGCGATGTTTCGCTTACTTTGACAACCAGCCCAACAAGCTGCAACTGTCTGGTGCCGAGCGTCTGGAGGAGCACATGCGATACTGCACCGCCAAGGCTCCCCTCCGCTTGGACATGTCCAAGAAGCAGCGGATCCGCTTCGCCCACCCCGAGTACACTCGGCGCGAGCGCTTTTGCGTTTACGCCGACTTTGAGTGTGCTCTGCAGCCTGTCGCCGCCGACCCTGCGGAAGCGCCGCCCGGCACGAGGCCCCTGCAACTGCACGTCCCGTACGCCTTCGCCTACCAGATCGTGGACTCGCTCGGCCTGGAGGAGTTTGAGCCCCGCGTCTACTTCGGGGCTGATGCGTCCAAGGTCTTCATGGAGAGGTTGAAGATGGACGTGCTGGCGCTGTGGGAGTTCCTATTCAGCATGAGAGCTCTGCACCCTTCTCTGACCCGGCAGGAGATGGACGAGTACCTGGCGGCGACTCACTGCTACCTCTGCGGGAAGGAGTTCACGGACCAGGACGTCAAGTTGCGGGACCACAATCACGCCCCGCCCTACGAGTTCCGAGGAGCCGCTCATCGCTCGTGCAACCTCAGGTACCGGGAGCAGCGACACATCAACTGCTACTTCCACAACCTGTCCAACTACGACGCCCACTTCATAGTGCGCGAGCTAGCCATCGACCCCGGCGACGTGGACGTGTTGGCCCACACGGAGGAGCGGTACATCGCTTTTACCAAGCGATTCCACTTTGGTCAGCCCGGGGACAACCAACGACAGAGCAGTTTCGCGGTGCGCTTCCTGGACACCTACAGGTTCCTGTCCATGAGCCTGGCCAACCTGGCGGCGGGACTTCCCACGGACAGGATGCGCGAGACGAGGAAGCGCTTCCGCGACGACCGGCTGTTCGACCTGGTGCGTAGGAAGGGCGTGTTCCCCTACGACTTCGTTACGTCCTACGACACGTTGTACAGGACCAGGGAGTTTCCGCCCAAGGAGGCGTTCAGGAACTCCATGACCCTGGAGGACATCAAGGACGAGGAGTACGAGCACGCCCTCAACGTGTGGCGAGCCTTCGAGTGTCGGCACCTCAAGGACTACGCGGACAAGTACCTGCGATGTGACATTGCCCTGCTCACCGATGTCTTTGAGCAGTTCCGCGACACCTCGCTGGCAGAGTACGGGCTGGACCCCGCCCACTATTACACCCTACCGTCCTACGCCTGGGACGTAATGCTCAAGACCTGCGGTGTGGAGCTGGACACGCTGCAGGACTTTGACATGTACCTGTTCGTGGAGCAGGGGATCCGGGGAGGCATCTCTCAGGCCATCACCCGCTACGCCAAGGCCAACCACGACAGGTGCCCGGACTACCGCCCGGACGAGCCCACGCGCTTCCTCCTGTACCTGGACGCAAACAACCTGTACGGCTGGGCCATGTCCCAGTGCCTGTCGACCGGAGACTTCGAGTGGCTCAGCCTTGAGGAAATACAGGCTTTGGACATTGTGGCGCTGGACGCAGAGGCTGATCGAGGCTACATCTTGGAGGTGGACCTCCACTACCCCGCGCGCCTACACGACATGCACAAGGACCTTCCCTACTGCTGCGAGACGAAGCGCCCGCCGATAGGGAAGTTCCCCAAACTGTTGACGACCCTGGACGACAAGACGCACTACATCTGTCACTACAGGGTCTTGCAGCAGGCGCTGCAAAACGGATTGGAGCTGGTCGCGGTGCATCGGGCGATCTCGTTTCACCAGTCGCGGTGGTTGGAACCGTACATCCTGATGAACACGGAGCTGCGGAAGAAGGCCAAAACGAAGTTTGAACAGGACTTCTTCAAGCTCATGAACAACGCGGTCTTTGGCAAGACCATCGAGAATGTACGGAAGAGCCTCAACGTGAAGCTGGTGTGCACCCCGGAGAAGTTTTCCAAGTACGTCGCCAGATCCAACTTCCTGGACCGGACGTACTACACGGAGGACGTGGCCCTGGTGCATCTGTCCAAGGTCAACATCGTGTTGGACAAGCCCGTCTACGTAGGCATGACAGTCCTGGAGCTGAGCAAGTGGCTCATGTACGATTTCCTGCGCAAGATGAAGGAGCGCTACGGTGACCGCCTCACCGTGGACTACATGGACACGGACAGCTTCGTCTTTGACATCGTGTCCCAGGACGTCTATGCCGAGATGAAGGAACACCTGGACGACTTCGACACCAGCGGCTATCCGAGGTCTCACCCCTGCTACAGCCCCGTTAACGCCAAGGTCATTGGAAAGTTTAAGGACGAGTGCAACGGCCTGTCCTTATACGAGTACCTCGGCCTGCGGTCCAAGCTGTACTTCATGGACATCGAGGACGCGGCGACAGGCGGCAGTAAGGCTCTCAAGCGAGCCAAGGGGGTTGCGAAGGGCGTTGTCAAGAACGTCCTCACCCCCGACGACTACAGAGAGTGTCTGTTTGACGGGGTCCAGAAACACAACACCAACGTCCGGTTCCAGTCCCACTTGCACCGGGTGTACACCGTGCAGGTGGACAAGCTGAGCCTCAGCCCGACCGACGACAAGCGGTGCGTCCTCCCCGATGGCATCCACACTCTGCCGTGGGAACACAAGGACGTCCCGCCGCTACCGCCAGCCAGGAGGAGAGGAGAACATCCGCAGCGGATGGAAGTGGACGGCGAGGAGGAGGAGGGACAGCGCCAGCCCGAGGACGAAGACGAGGAAGAAGAGGAATTCCCCGTCTAGTTGTATATATTAGTTATAAGAGAAAAAAATTGTAAATAGTATTTGTAAGAAAATATAATAGCTTTATGTACAGCATGAACCCGAGTTGTTTATTTCCTCCCTTTGCTCACTCAAAAGTCACAAGCCGTTAGGCTCGGAAAGGCGTTATGGGCCGTTTGGCTCGAGCCGTGCAGCTTAAAAAGCCCCCGCCAACCGGGAGCGATTGGCGGCGCGTGTCGGGGACGGCCCTGAAGGAGTTGCCCAGGAAGGAGTTGCTAAGTGGTTTGCTGATGTCCGAGGGGTCACCCTCGAATTACTCAGCGGTTTGCTGATGTCCGAGGGGTCTCGTGGCGCGCCCTCTTTGGCGGCCTTCACTGCCGCTTGGCGGGGGCTCAGCCAGTGACACGCGCCGCTGGTATATAAACCTGAGGTCCAGCCCCGCTGCCTCAGTTTTGCTAATTTTTTTTAAATTTAGTGAGGAGAAAGGAGAAATGAAGACACAAGCTTTATCATTATGAGGCATGTATTGTACAGTAATAAGGTTACATACACATACTACAAAAACCTTACAAACTAGTTTTAAGCGAATATGGAGTGAAAGAGCCTGCGGACGAGAGCGTCGTTGGCGGTGGGAGCGGCAGGGTCGAAGAGCTGGACGTATTCGTTGAGTGACGTGCGGAGAACAGCCCGGCAGTACAGGTAAGTGAGGCAGTAGTAGCCGCAAACAGAAGTATCATAGCCCTGGAGCCGATACCTATTGTAGACGTAGTGGCGGTGATGAGGATTGCGCCTAAGGAACATTTGAAAGTCGGCCTGGTATGGCGGCCTTCCGTAGCTGTCCAGGTACTCGAGTCTGTCCTCTTCCGAGCAGTAAAACGCCACCCAGTGTTCGCCTTCCTCGGTGTGTGCTACCGTGTTGGACACGATGGCGGTGAGAGGCTTGACCGGCACGTCCGGTAGTTGGTCAGAGGCGTAGACCGCTACGTTCCTCAGTCCGGGGATCTTCGCCAGGCATTCTCTGATCTGGACGGTATTCATCGTGGGCGGAAGCAGCACAGTCAGCTTGAGACGGACGGGTCCGGCCTGTCGTTAGCCACGAGCCAGTCCCGCAATACTATGCAGTTATGAAGGGCGCAACGGTTGTGGGAGCTCTTATGGTGGCGACAGCGCAGGGTCCGGTAGGTGGGCGGACCGTTGAGCGACCCGCAGCCCAGATCCTCCATGTCCTGAGCGGTGGTGGCGGCGGGCTCGGTTATGAGGTGGCGTTGTACAAAGTCCCTCTTCTGCGATCCTTTGACGTAGACCAGGGGGCGGTGGATGAGGCAGGAGCGCAGCTTGTCCAGCAGGGCGACGTACGCGATGTCCCCCTGGTCCCACTCCAAGCCGTGGCAGTGGCGAGTGATCCAGACGCTCTCGCGCTGTTTCTCCGGAGTCAGGAGGTCCTTACTGAAGGGTGGGCGGGCGATGTGATGTAGGAGCAGCGTGCCGGTAGTCACGTCCACCACGCAAACCTCTTTCAGTAGAAAGTCATTATCACTGTCTTTAAAACACTGCATATCCATCACCACGCTTCCGTGATGACAGCGCGCTGGTGGAGGCTCGTTGTAGATCGGTGGCGGCACGTCCATCCCGTACGGCTGACTGAACTCGACTGAGCGCTGGCGGGAGCGCGCCTAGCGGGATAACCTTGGGTGCGCGCGCCGCCATCACCTAACGGTCCGCGCGCGGTGACCTTGAGCGCGCGGCAACTCGTTTACCCACCAAAGTCGACTGTGACGTTGCGATGACGGTCCTCCTCCACGACGTTGTCCAACTCGGCGTACACTATGCAGTTGAACGCCTCCGCCAAGGCTTCGGAGAACCCAATCTCTATGCGCAGGTTACCGTTGCGCACCAGGTTCCAGTGGCTGGATTGAGAGGCTGCCATATCGGGCGTCAGATCAAACGCCACCAGGCAGTATCCGTAGGGGTATTCGTTGCGACTGACTTCATTACCACAGTCTGAGAAATTGATGCCGGTGGCAGTGTACAGTGTGTGGTAGGCGAGCACGCACAACTCATGACCGAACGTGTAATCCGGTTGAAGCGGCTTACATGGCACTTGCTCACCATCTATGTACAGCGCGAAGAAGTTCACGTGGCTGTGGGTGAAGTTGAACGGGTTCTTCTTGTAGTCCCCGTTGAACGCCTGATTGCTGACCAGGCCAACTATAACGCGTTTTGGCAGTTGACCCAGAAACACACTGTCCAGAGTCTTGCTGCTGATACCGGCAGGTAGCGTGAAGGATTTCACTTCCACGTGCGTAATGGGATATTTGGCTGTGCCCGACTCCAGCGTCCTGCTGTGAGCCAACAGCACGCTCGGGTTGATCTTACAGCGGCGCATAAACAGGTTGACTTCGGCGATGTCCACTTTGTAGTCTGTCACGGTTTTGGACATGATGGAGAATGAGTTCTTTGACCTGATCAGGCGAAAGCGCATCTCCACGCCGTTTAACATGAACTTCTCCTGGTTGCACAGGTCGACGTGCAGATGTCCGACCATGTCCGCGTACCGGCTGCCCTTGACAAACTCCCTCCGGTTCTTGAGCCCGGCATTATCCTCCTCAGTATTGTCCATGTACCCGGCATAGTCCTCGTAGAACAACTCCGCGGTGAGGTGCGATGTCTTGGCATCACCGCCATAGGACAACAGGTTCTCCAGGTAGGCGCGATAGGCGTACGTGTTGTTCTGAGGAGACACCAGTTTGTTGTTCAGGTACAGGTCCACTTGACTGAACAGCGAGTGCAGCCAGTTGTTAATCGGACCCACCTATTTTATCGCTTGATCACCCGTTACAGCGCCTCCATTAGCCGATCTAATGGTAGCCTTCACATGCAGTAGCGTCTGTGACAGATCCGTGTACTCGTCCCCATGACCCGGAACTATGAACTCAACGGGTGAGTCGTCTGTCAGGGAGGAGATGGGCTTGTACTGCACCCATTTACCGCTCTCTATACTGGTCTGCGTGGGCGGTAGCGAGAACAGGTCCAACTCGGTCTTGACACACTCGCACGACTTCTGATGTAGAAACGCCATTATCCAAAAATGTCCTTCACGGTACTCTCACTCTTCTTGCTTCTCCTCTTCTTAGCGACACGTTTTGCGGGCTTCCTCTTGGGCGCAGCACTCTTCTTCCTCGCTCCGAGGAGTTTCAGCAGAGACTGAGGAGTAACCTGCTGTACACGCCTCCTCTTATAGGCACCACCACCGCTCATCACGCGATCCAGTTTTTCATCGGCCTTACGTTTCAGCGACCCGGTAAACTCTCTGAGCCGGGTGTTGGCCGTGACTCGGGGGTCGGCTGTGCCCGCCGCCACATCGCCCAAGAAGCCCACACCGGACCTCAGCGCCTCCTTGCCCAGCGCCGATGCGCCGGATCTGATCAAAGGGACCACTGTACGCATCAGCCCGCCTAGGAAACTGCCGATACCGTGTCCGCGTTGGAAAGCGGCTCCTCTGAATACGGAGGATACGCCATGGCCCGCCTGCTGGTGGCGGTAATACGCCAGATAGGGATCGCTCGGATTCATCGCCGCTGCCTCTCTTTCCTGAAATGAAGCTTCATGCACGTGGTCCCGAAGTGGAATGGCAAGTGTCGCCCTTGGTTGTCCCTTAAATCGATTTCCACGCTCTCGAATGAGGTTTTAATCACCGGCACGTAGTGCGGGTCTATTATATACACTGTCGTGTTGGCACCGTACGTGTAATTCCTAATGTCGATGTTGAGGATCTTCAGTAGTGGTGCCACAGCGTCGCCCACCAGTTGGGGTTCCACCAGGTCGCAATACACGTACATGTGTGATGGCAGACCGGCGAAGAGGTTAGCCGGCCTCACGGACCTGTGACGCTTGACGATATCCGTATCCACCTCGTAGCCAAACTGTAGCGCCAAACTGGGGCTCAGTTTGAGGCTCTGAACGGCTGAAGACGTCGACAGCAATTCCACCCTGGAGGACTTCTCGTCATACGAGAAGGTGCACAGGTTAATCTTCATTTGAGGGTGGTTGTTGATTGCGTGCACAAGTTCCTCGGTACTACTGTAATTGCCCGGCTCCACTTTGATTGACAACTTGTCCCCCACGGCCAACCCGCCTTTCGAGTCCCTCATTCCCAGCACTAGTTTGATGTAGGTTCCCTCACCGATGGTCAGAAAAGAGAAGGGGTAGTGCGCCTCCGCCAGAGCGACCTCCCACTCGCCGTCTGACAGATCAACGGTCGAGGGTAGATGGGTCGTGTAGTTTGTCACCATGTTGTTGGGATAGTACTTCATTGAACTGTTACTGGGCAACGTCAGGTAAAACTGGTCGTGCCTCGTCATCGCAGCTGTTGCACGTCCGCTGCGGGTACCCACGAGTTGAAGTCCTCTCCGTAACCGACCCACTTGACTAGGTAGCGCTTACTGGAGCCTCGCCCCTCGGTGTCCAGTATTTTATCTATTTGATACAGGCGGTCCGGGGCGATCGTCACCTTTTGCATCTCGTGCTCGTAGAAGCGCCCTTCCAGCGGCGTCCCGTTCAGGTCGCGCAACACGTACAATGGCAGAGGATGCGACCCGTATACGTGGTCCACCACGAACAGCTCCTTACTCCAATTGGTCTCGTAACCTTTGGCGAACGTACCCTTCTCCTTTGCTATGCGCACCGTGTCACCCGGCTCGAACCTGGGCTTGCGCCGCCGGATCGCCTTTCCGTACATGTGACGCCACGCCTTGTACACCGTTTTTCCATAACCGCTGTCCACGTCCGCGGGTCGCAGACCGCCACCCAGGCTCATGTGCGGGCTGTGGTTGTAGGCGTCCACAAGCCTGTCCAACAGGTCCACGTAGCGATACGTGTTTTTGTAGGTCAGGTAGCGCCACATGCGGGTCTTGAGCGTGCGGTTGACTCGCTCCACCACCGCCGCCTTCACGTCGGGGTTCTGCGTGGTGAAGTAGTTGACACCGTGACTCTTGAACACTCTCTTGGTCGCGGCCCCGGTGAACTCCGTCCCCTTGTCGGTCTGTAGGCAGCGAGGAGTCGCCTCGGAGAATATCCTCTCGAACGCTGCAGCCACATCAGGCCCGCTTTTCCTCTTCAGTGGTACCGCGAACAGCCGCTTACTGAATACGTCTATCACAGTCAGCAGGTAGTTGACTCCGTCGTTGTACCGGCTTAGGCCGCGCATGTCGTTCAGGTCCGCCTGCCACAGCTCCTGGGGCCCGAACACGGCGTAGCGGTTGCGGGGAAACTTCTTGCGCGCGGGCTTGTGCAGCGTGTAGGTGTCCTGAGCGCGCAGCCATTCCACCGCTCTGCGTTTTGGGAGGCGCGTGGCTCTGGCCAGGGCGGCCACCCCGCCGAGGGAACCGGGCTGGCTCGGGTCGTAGTACAGCTTCTCCATTACGGTGTGAACGGCTCCCAGTTGTCCAATGACGATTCCCGGGTGGGTTCCTCGGTTATTATCCTTCTCCTGGCTGCCGGAAGTCGCGGTCTCAGGCGGTCTAGCATCGGTGTCAACCTCGGTGACAGGGGTGATGAGGAGGCCGTCGTGTCTCCCCAGGGGCTCGATGCCGAGTCCAGCCCCACACCTAAGTAACGCAACGCCGTGGGATTGCTCACGTATTCTTTGGGCACGTTCATGTCCTTCAAGGCGGCCATCACTTGATGCCAGCCGGTAGGCAATCGGTCCACCCTTCGCACTCTCACTATGCTGTGCGCGATGTCCACTATATTGGAATCGGGGATCTTCACCTTGTCCACGTACACCGCCCCACTGGCGTCCCAGGCGATGGGGCTGCCTTGCCGGGTCATGAATCGCATCAAGTTGCGCGCCACCGGCCTGTAGATTTTTGAGAACGATTCCACAATGTCCTCCTCCGCCGAGGCGCTAGACTCGCGCTTCATCTGACTCGGACCTCCCGCCGCTTCCTCCTCCTCCCTCTCCTCACCCTCGATGATTGACAGACCTATGGGTTGACGTTTAGCCGCGGAAAAGTGCAGGAACCGCTGTAACACCTGCTGATATTGTTTCCATTTCTCCGTATCGTCCAGCCGCTTGTCGCTCAATATGCGATGCATCTCAGCGTCCAGGCTGGCTGGCTTATTGGCGCTACCTGCTCCTCCTCTTGGCCCCGGCCCTGGTCCCGGTCCTTCTCGCAATCTCTCGATGAGCTCCTTTGGTACAACCACCATTTTCCTAGCGTACTCCATGTCCGATTAGCTTCTGCGCTAGAACGGGCAGAACAGCGTTCAACAGCAGAGGTAAGAGGATCCCTCCGCCCCGTTGGACGAGGTAATGTCGCTTCTTGGCCCAACCCTCGCCGCGTTTCACCAGCCGTCTGAGCGCCTGTTTGTGTTTGCTCAATTTGCGTTTGAGGCAGGGGGAAAGCGGTACGTTTCCGCGTAGCACGTTATACGCGCACTCGCACAATGACTTGATGCGACTCTTGTCGCACGCTTTTAACAGGGCCTTGCGTTCTTTGGGCGTAGCGTGTATTAGGGCCCTCAGCAGCGCCGCGTCCTTCTTCACGTGGTGTGACATGATGACTGACACTGGCGTGCGCTCGGCCTATTTATCACTTCTTCTTGGGCAGGTACACGTAGTTAACCGGGTCGTCTGGGAAAACGGCCGAACGTACGCGCATCTCTTCGGGCGTGGACTGTTTCAAGTCTATGAGCAGGTAGGCGTGCGGATCACGCGTGGCGTCTGCGTAAGCCTCCTCCACGAATTTGGGGTTCTCCGGGTATACTTGGCGAGCCAAGTGTTTGATCTGAGCGCGATCCCTGGGATTCTTGAAGCACACTATGTAGTGGGCGTTCAGCGATATGTCGCGCTGGCCCCTGCCCTGGTGAAACAGGTTTTGCGTGATGAAGAACACGCTCATGTTGCGGTGGTGCGAGCCCTTGGTGAACAGGTCCGCCACGCCGGGACCGGCCTCGCGCATCATGTCATCGACGATGACCAGGGCGGGCTCGCTACCGTCGTAGTCGTCCAGGTCTGGCAGGCCGGCTACGTAGCGCACGGCAGAGTCCGCACGGCTCTTGCCACCGCCGCCACCGCTGCCATAGTGCCAAGTGATGCGGGCGAACCGCGTATCGCACATGCGGTCGGCGTGCTCTATGAAGCGAGCCACGAAGTGCGACTTGCCGCTGCCCGAGGGCCCGGCCACGATGGCGGTGAACGGGTGTTTCCACCTCAAGTCCATGGCGTCTACTGACTGCCATGCACCGCCACCTCGGCTCTTAAAACTAAATTCTTTTCTTGCTTTTTATTTTTTTGTTATTTGATTTATTTTTATTTTTTTAATATTGAAGGGAAATAAGGGAATAGGAAATACCGTTTATTTAAACAAATTCCAGGAAAGGAAGTTTGCTGCCAGGAGGGCCGCTCCTCTTTACAAGGCTCATCCTCGGCCCCACGCCAACGTTGTACTGGGAGATGGCGTTGTCGTCCAAGACCGTGAGGTACCGCCGAGGCATGTAAATCCGGATCGGGTCGTCGCCGACAAGACCCTCCAAGGTGGCCATAACCGCCTCGCCATATGGTGTGTCTACCCGCTCGAACGAGCGAATCGGGTACACCGCGTTGTCCCACAGATCTGCGATGCGAGTGTAACCCGCGGCCTTGCAGCTGTTGAGGGCTGTCCTGAGGTCCATCTTGTGGTCCGTGTTGAGCATGGTGCAGCGGCTGGATGCAGAATGACCGGCTCTCGCCGCCGAGTCGCCTTTTATTAGCGGTGTCTACGTGCCGACTCGCGCGTATCAACAACATGATGACATAGTTACTCGCTCAATTCCAGGAAGGGTGATGTAATGGAAAGCTTTACTGCGTAAACAAGTGGATTGTTCTAGAAGCGTCTCGGTTATCAACTGCTTAGTGGAAGTTTCCACGCTAAATTCCAGGAAGGCTGACGTAATGGAAAGCTTTACTGCGTAAACAAGTGGATTGTTCTAGAAGCATCTCGGTTATTAACTGCTTAGTAGAAGTTTCCACGCTCTCTCGTTTACTGGGCAGCGCGCCTGGAGTGTGCGCTCCTCTTGGTTTTCCCTGAGATGACGCAATCGGTCTTTCGCCAGGTGGGTAGAGGAGTAGCGGTCCTAGTGATCCCGTCGTATCTTGTCTCTCCCGTCTCGCTATTTGCCAACCATAGGTTTTGCAATCTGGATAGCAGGTCCTCTAGACATATGCAGATTTCATCGTTTCGCTCCTCGTCCAAGTACAAGCCGCAACTGAACGTGGGGCGACCTCCTTTGAACACATTCATCTTCAACAGTACATTACCGCTGTTGGTAGGGTTCTTCACAATGTACTGATATCCGCCAGCGGACCAGCACAGTGTCGGGGAATCGATAGGCACTTCCTTCCTCTTTACAGTCCACCCATCGAGCTTTTTCTTCTTTGACGCACATCCCTGCTGAACTGGTGGTGCGTTGGCGTTCTCATCGTTCATTGCGTTCAGCTCCTCTATGAAGGAGCGGATCGTTTGGTCCACTTCAGCTGCACTGACTCCGTTTCCGTTCATGGTGACGTCTCGAACAACACTGAGGTCGCGCGCGCGGCTCTGCCTCGGTTTTATACCCAGGTTGCACGCTTCAGCGAACCTTCTAGAAGCTTCCAGAAACGTGAGACGTGGTCTTTCGCTAACGGGGAGCACTCCAGTCAGGAGGCCTCATGCAACACACTTGTCGGAACCTTCTAGAACGGAGGAGTGTGGGAGTGATGAGGGGTCTGGAAGGCCGCTGATGAGTAAACAGCCCCGGGCAGTCACGTAGGCCCTAGCACGCGCCTCGACACGTGACATCGCGGAGCCGCTTGCAGGTTGGTTTAGTCAAGCCGGCATACAACGTGTAACGAAGTCACATCAAATTCGGTCGGCAAGCAGCCGAGATCCCATAAGGAAAACACGTTTGAAAATTAATAGCGGGCCCGTTTAACGGTGGATTTTCAATATTCTTTAAGCGATGGTTTACTTAGGTCACGGCCCGACATGTGGTGAGGTTTCGTCAAAATCGGTTGGTAAACAGCTGAGATCCCATAAGGAAAACGCGGTTTTAAATTAATAGCGGCCTTGTTTAATGGTGGATCTATGGGGTTCTTACGTCATTCGCTTCCTTGGGGATAGGCCTACACTCTGGAAAAAGTCCCGTGGGAATCGGTGGATAAATAGGCTAGTTATTAATTTTTGAAAGTTTTTTCCTCATGTTCAAGGTCATCACGAAATGTGTCGTTGGCGGGGGGGGGGCTCCTCACCTGCGTGCTGCTGCTGGCCGGGGGGGGGGCTCCTCACCTGCGTGCTGCTGCCGGCCGGGGGGGGGGCTCCTCACCTGCGTGCTGCTGCCGGCCGGGGGGGGGGGCTCCTCACCTGCGTGCTGCTGCCGGCCGGGGGGGGGCTCCTCACTTGCTCCTCACCGCGCCTGTGCTGGTTCTGAATCGGCTATTGCCCCCTACTTACATTTAGAGTGGTGAGCAGAAGGAATATGAGATAAGTTAATCGTTTTGATATTTCGTTTGAAATCCACCCAAGTGTAATGCATAGATAAACAAACCCTAGGGTAAATAGATTAAAAAAAAATATGTTTAATATAAATGCTTTTCAACATTTGGTTTGGAAATGAATAAGTTAAAGGATACCTGTTATAAGACATGTATGCAACCATGCATTCAAAGGTTCTCCTTTTACATACGAGTACCTAGTCTGACTACATACTACCTGCGAATGATTAAATTAATTTAAAAATGCAGAATCTCTTATAAACAATTTATATTTATGTAAATTGGAGTTTTATCTAAGTTTTAAGGCTACTATCCTAGAAACGGGAAAATTAATGTCTTGGATATAACCAACCACTAACAGCCGTAGTTTTAAATGGTTTCTAAAGGGGATAACTATGATTACGGACTGTCTTAGATACTTTCGGAATTTAAATTAAGAACACACAAATCCACTGTAGGGACCTATTCATTACATTAACTGCATAGTATATACATATGTTAACAACTACTGAAACGTATTATCTGTGAAAACTAATTAGATGGTCTTAGTAAAAAAATACCTAATCCAACATTTTTACACTTTTAATACGTCTTTTTTATCTAATATCTCAGCTGTCCGTCATCATGGCCAAACAGGTCTGTGTGGCGAACTTATGACAGCGAGGTGCCGTGACGGCATTGGTCATAAGAGAAAGCCAGTGGTGACGACTCCTAAAACATATCACTGTAGTCAGCCGGGATCGAACCTTTGCTTGACTGCGTATTCCTTTAATTAACTTTATAAACAATTTTAAATTTTCCATTTTTTATCATGTTACATTGTTCCATGGCGTTAGTAAAGTATTGTTTATCTGAATTTGTTTATGCTATTTAACTAATTATTTATTTCGCAATTATTAAATGTATTCAACTCCCTCATAAATACACCGTAACATCGGTTACTCGAAATATATTTTAACTAACTAGACAAATTATGAAATAAGTTATCCGTGATAATGTTCACACTGGTACACATTGTAATACTCAACGAGTTGATATTGAAATAAATTAGTACAGTAAGTGACGCATTTATGTTTAAAGTAATTTGATGGTAAAAGTGTTATTCCGATTTATATATTAACAATTTTAATCAATTTTATAAGATATAATGTATGTGAGGAATAATTACCGAGATATTTACAAACCTTCCTAAAAGTAGGATGAAAACCTTATAAAATTAATAGTAGGGTAGAATGGAGTGTTCTGGCTCAGGAGGGACAGGAGGGACACCCCCCCCCCCGACCCCCCCCCCGACCCCCCCCCCCCCGACCCCCCCCCCGAGGTCTCGTCTGTGACACTTTGCGAATTTTTTTTTTTGCGAATTTTTTTTTTTTGCGAATACTAACCTAACCTAACCTAACCTAACCTAACCTAACCTAACCTAACCTAACCTAACCTAACCTAACCTAACCTAACCTAACCTAACGTAACGTAACATAACCTAACCTCGGATCAGATTTCTGATTGCAGATTCTTGTTCGTCTAATCGAGCCGAGAAATTTGCATACCCACAAGGTACATTTGGACGATGTAGGGGGGGGGGGGCTATCTCGGTTACCATAAGTCGGATTTGAATTCTGATTGCAGATTCTTGTTCGTCTAATCGAGCCGAGAAATTTGCATACCCACAAGGTACATTTGGACGATGTAGGGGGGGGGGGCTATCTCGGTTACCATAAGTCGGATTTGAATTCTGATTGCAGATTCTTGTTCGTCTAATCGAGCCGAGAAATTTGCATACCCACAAGGTACATTTGGACGATGTAGGGGGGGGGGCTATCTCGGTTACCATAAGTCGGATTTGAATTCTGATTGCAGATTCTTGTTCGTCTAGTCAAGCCGAGAAATTTGCATACCCACAATGTACATTTGGACGATGTAGGGGGGGGGGGCGGGCTATATTGGTTACCATAGGTCGGATTTGAATTCTGATTGCAGATTCTTATTCGTCTAGTCGAGCCGAGTCATTTGAGTACCCACATCGTACACTTTGGATGATGTTTACAAAAAAGGGGCCCGCACCACACTTTGACCTTTTTTTTTTTTTGCATTTTTGGATTCTCCTCGTCAAGCCGAGTATTCTCAGTACCCACATGACATACTTTGGATAATTAATACAAGAGTTGATCAGGGTAACGCTACAACCAACAGAGCTAGCCCATCAGCGCTTGCGGTCAATTGAACTACCAGTGAATGCAAATTTTAAGGAGAATATAATTGCAATGCTTTGAACATATACTGCAAAGGGAGGTGTATCGATACACCCCCCTTCAAGTACTCTGCACCGAGGCAGCTGTTCGCACAAATAACCGTCGCGTCCAGTCTACTGTCTGGGAATGCGGATGTTGTAATTTGATACCTCGACTGGAGGGTGCAGGTGTTCACACAAAAAACCGACAAGTCGAGACCTGTCTGGGAATGCGGATGCTGTAATTTGATACCTCGATGGGAAGACGGCTGACCCTTCTAGGAACCCATAGTAGACCGCTCATATCGAGTTCCATTAGAGCAGGGTGGTCTTTACCCAAGACAGCGGTTGAGAGTTTTTGCCCCGACATTCTCCGAAATCCATTAGTGGGGAGAGTCACCCACATCACCAGCCCTCCTTCAGTTCAGTTCGAGAGTTCAGTGCGTGAAGACGTGTTAGTCCGATCCTGTTCCGTTCTACGCGATTTGTGTTAGTTGTTGATTGTCATCATTTGCGATTTGCGTAAAGCACCTTTGAACTATTTAAAACGTACGTGTTGTGCTGTACCCAAGACAGCGGTTGAGAGTCTTTGCCCCGACCTTCTCCGAAATCCATTAGTGGGGAGAGTCACCCACATCACCAGCCCTCCTTCAGTTCAGTTCGAGAGTTCAGTGCGTGAAGACGTGTTAGTCCGATCCTGTTCCGTTCCACGCGATTTGTGTTAGTTGTTGATTGTCATCATTTGCGATTTGCGTAAAGCACCTTTGAACTATTTAAAACGTACGTGTTGTGCTGTACCCAAGACAGCGGTTGAGAGTCTTTGCCCCGACCTTATCCGGAATCCATTAGTGGGGATAGTCACCCACATCACCAGCCCTCCCTCAGTTCAGTTCGAGAGTTCAGTGCGTGAAGACGTGTTAGTCCGATCCTGTTCCGTTCTACGCGATTTGTGTTAGTTGCTGATTATCATCATTTGCGATTTGCGTAAAGCACCTTTGAACTATTTAAAACGTACGTGTTGTGCTGTATTGTTTGTGATTATCAAAACTTATAATCCATATTAAAGATGAACGCCACACACGTTTGTACCATTTGTGGTTGTATTTTCGTGCGTAGAAACAATTTGGTGCAACACCACATCAGATTCCACGGCTTGAGACCACAACTACCACCACCAACACCAACGCAGCAAGGTACGTTTTTTGCGTTGCATTATTGTTTTAATCAGACCTAAATGTTAGTAATATAGGAATACGCTATGCAATATAACCGCAGAGTGATACAATTATTTTTATTTAACAGCTTTAACTATTTAGCGCGAATAGAGAACTCTTTGTTTTTTAAATTTAAAATTACATGACTATATCAATATAATTTAATTTTAATAACTTATGTTATTGCTCGCCCCATCAAGTCAAGTCATCAGAGTACCACATTACATACTTTAAAAAAGGTAAGTGTTAAACATACTTCACAATCTAATCGTTTTGTGCGTTTGCAGATGGAGAAGCTGCATGTCGAGCCACATTCGTAGACCGGGGAGCTTTAGAGCGTCACATGGAAGCGAACCACCGAGTCATTCCACCCCGGCAGGTGATTGATGCTCCGCAGACGACTGCCTATGACAACCGACACTCCGTTGAAGGTGAGAATCCACATTAAAATAACTTTTTCCCCTTGAAACTAATTACCTTTTTTATAATTATTTAACTAGGTACATGAAGAAGAATGAGACCGTGACAACTGGTGTACTATTGATTTAATTGCTAGGGGGGAGATTTTCGCTCCCCCTAAAACATAATGCTTCTTTAGGGTTGGCGCAGCTCAATATTGCAGCTACATCCTTAGCTGTGAACCCAGGTTCATCAATGTAGACACACAGTACAGAAGATTACATTCCCTGTTTCAAAATTGATATTTTGATTTAACAAACTTAACTTTGAAATGTGATTCTCGAGAGAGGGGAATTTGTATCTTTAGTTATCCTAATTTGTTTTTATTTTTATTTTCAGATGAAGGACCGGGTCCTGGCCGCCACACCTGCCATGAATGCGGTCGCCGTTTCCGTCGTGAAATACACCTGCGTCGACATGTGGATTCGGTACACAGCAGAGTCCGCAGGTTCATATGCGGCACATGCGGCGTCGAATTCAAGAGGGAAGACAACCTGCGTCGACACACCATGCAATTTCACGGCAATGGTCAAGAACGAAGATTCCCTTGCGCATACTGCGGTCAGGAGTTCAAACAGCTGTTCAACAAGGACCATCATGAGCGGTTCTCTTGCCCGATCATGAAGGACCTGATCCTGAACCAAGTGGCTATGACACAGGACGAACCCCAGCCAGGTCCGAGCGCGGAGCCACAACCCGGAACGAGCACACACCAACAACCCGATGATGTTGAGATGACTGGAGCAGGACAGTCAAGCCCCGTATTCTCACTCATTCAACGGGGTTTCCGCAACCGCCTCCTAACCTACCGTCTGCAGCGACCGATGGAGAATCTCGTCACAATCGGAGAAGTGATGGCGTTGTTGATTGTGAGCCTTACAGAGTTGCTTGAGATCACCTTGGCGAAACACCGCAGCATAAAGGTCAACTTGAAGCTGGAGTGTGAGTTCAAAAATGTGCACAACAACACCTGCCTGCGCAACTTCAAGACGAAGATGACTCCACTGACGGTGACCTCGGACCTGAACCATTACATTTCAACAGCTTTTGCGAAGCTTATCAGAGAGAAGGCTGAGTGTGATCATATCGGCTCCGGGTGGACATACCTTCGCGTTCGTGATTTGGAGGTCGGTATCAACGAGTACACTCCTCTAGGTGAAGATGGTCGAGCTTGGCTCCCACTGCCTACGTCTCTGGAGAACACCAAAGCAGTCGTCAACGTATCGAACACCGATGAGCGGTGTTTTATGTATGCAGTCCTGGGAAAGTTTGTTCAAGAGAACCCCGATAGACCGGCAATGTACACCGACGATATCATCGCCCGATACGATTGGACCGGCCTTCAATTCCCCGTTGCTCTGAAGAGTATCAAGGCGTTTGAGCGGACAAACAACATCAGCATCAACGTCTATGGTATTGATCGCACGTGCGTGGGTCAGAAACCTAACGGACAACCAAAGTACCAGAACACCGTCTTTCCCTTGAAGATTTGTAGGCAGGAGCGTGAAGACCATTGTGACATTTTGTACGTGACAACGGACGGTGATAGTCACTACGCCTACATCAAAGACCTTGGCCGACTGATCCGTCCCCAACTCACAGCGCGTGTAGACAGGATATTCATCTGTAAGCGGTGCTTCGCGCACTTTGACAACCGCCCGAACAAGCTCGGTCTGACGGGTGCTCAGCGTCTGGAGGAGCACAGGCGATACTGCTCCGCTTCAGCCCCTATTCGCATGGATACGCCGAGAAAGACTGAAATCAAATTCAGCCATCCAGAGTTCACCCGACGCGAGCGTTTCACCATCTACGCGGACTTTGAGTGTGCTCTACTGCCGACCGCGGAGATGGATGAACAAGTCGACGAGCCGCACGGAGGAGTAGCCACCCACATCCACATCCCATATGCCTTTGCGTACCAGATCATCGACTCGTACGGACTTGAAGAGTTTGAGCCTCGAGTCTACTTCGGGGATGATGCGTCAAAGACATTTATGGAGATGTTGAAAACTGATGTTGAGCGATTGTGGAACTTCCTGTACGAAGCAAGAAATCTGCGCCCTGTCCTGACCCCAGCGGAAACGATGCAGTACAACTCGACAGCGAATTGCTACCTCTGTGGATCGCCATTTTCAAGAGAAGATCCAAAGGTTCGTGATCACAACCACGCGC
This sequence comes from Allygus modestus, assembly GCA_963675035.1. NCBI lineage: Eukaryota > Metazoa > Arthropoda > Insecta > Hemiptera > Cicadellidae > Allygus > Allygus modestus. The sequence continues at coordinate 107,513,260 of OY776112.1, forward strand.
CGCCCTACGAGTTCCGTGGCGCTGCGCACAGATCATGTAACCTACGCTACAGGGAGCAGCGAGTAGTCAACTGCTACTTCCACAACCTCTCCAACTACGACGCTCACTTCATAGTGCGGGAGTTGGCGGTCGACCCTGGTGATGTTGAGGTGTTGGCTCACACGGAAGAGCGGTACATCGCTTTCACGAAGCGGTTCCTGTTCGACCGAGCAGCGGCACCGGTTGGGATGCCAGGGCGTGGAAAAAGACAGCCAGGATTCAGAGTCAGGTTCCTCGACACCTACAGGTTCCTGGCTTTGAGCCTCGCCAGCCTCGCAGCCGCACTTCCACCAGCTCAACTCTTGGAGACGAGGAAGAGATTCCCCGAAGACCACCTCTTCGATCTAGTCCGTAGGAAAGGCGTGTTCCCGTACAACTTTGTAACGTCGAACGCCGTTTTGGAAGATACTACGGAACTGCCTCTGCAGCGAGATTTCCACAACGACCTGACCCTGGAGGACATCACGGATGCAGACTACGAGCATGCTCGCAACGTGTGGGAAACCTTCGGTTGTAGGAACCTCAAGGACTACGCCGAGAAGTACCTGCGCTGTGACATTGCGCTGTTGACTGACGTCTTTGAACGCTTCAGGGACACGTCGATGGCTGAATACGAACTAGACCCTGCACACTACTACACCCTACCGTCATACGCCTGGGATGTCATGTTAAGGACCTGTCGAGTGGAGCTTGATACGATACAGGACTTTGATATGTACCTCTTCTTCGAGCAAGGCATCAGAGGAGGTATTTCCCAGGCGATCACCAGACACGCCAAGGCCAACCATGATGGATGTCGCCCTGAAGATCGACGACCTGAAGAGCCAACGAATCACCTGCTATACTTGGACGCCAACAACCTTTACGGTTGGGCCATGTCCCAGTGTCTTCCACAGGGGCACTTCCAATGGCTCAGCCGAGAGGAGATCTCGTCCCTGGATATTGCAGCGTTGGACCCCGAAGGACCCACGGGCTACGTCTTGGAAGTTGACCTTCGCTACCCCGCCCACCTGCACGACCTTCACAAGGATCTCCCCTACTGCTGCGAGACCAAACGTCCGCCAGGAGGGAAATTCAAGAAGCTCGTTACGACTCTGGATGACAAGAAGAACTACATCTGTCATTACAGAATCCTGCAACAGGCGCTGGAAAACGGACTGGAGCTTGCGAACGTGCATCGCGTCATCTCGTTCCGTCAGTCTCGGTGGTTAGAGAGCTACATCCTAATGAACACCGAACTGAGGAAGAAGGCCACGACCAAGTTTGAACAAGACTTTTTCAAGCTTATGAACAATGCGGTCTTTGGCAAGACGATCGAGAATGTTCGCAAGCGAATGAACGCTAAACTGGTGTGTACGCCGGAGATGTTCAGGAAGTACGTGGCCAAGTCAAACTTCCTGGACCGAACCTACTTCAACGATGACGTCGCCATTGTACACATGTCGAAAGTCAATATCGTCCTGGACAAACCGCTCTACGTCGGAATGTGTGTCCTCGATCTGAGCAAGTGGCTCATGTACGACTTCCTTCGAAAGATGAAGAACCGCTACGGCGATCGACTGAAGGTTGACTACATGGACACTGACAGTTTCGTGTTCGACATCCAGACTGAAGATGTTTATAAGGACATGTTGGAGCATCTGGATGATTTTGACACCAGTGCGTACCCCCGAAACCATCCCTGCTACAGCCCCGTCAACGCAAAAGTCATCGGAAAGTTCAAGGATGAAGCGAACGGTCTTCCGCTGCTCGAGTACCTCGGTCTTCGCTCAAAACTTTATTTCATGGACATTGTCGAGTTCGAGGAGAGGACCGAAGATGACGAGTTGCAGGTCATGACAGTGAAGCGCGCCAAGGGAGTCGCTAGAGGTGTTGTAAAACACAATCTAACCTCTGACGACTATCGGGAATGCCTCTTCAACGGCGTGTTGAAGAGAACCATCAACACCAGGTTCCAGTCCCGAAACCACCGCGTCTTCACAGTTCAAGTCGACAAGCTATCCTTGAGCTGTAACGATGACAAACGCTACATCCTTCCGGACGGTGTAAATACACTGCCTTGGGGGCATGTTGACGTTCCACCTCAGCCCGAAGACATCCCTCAAGACGATGAAGAGGCGGAGGATGAGGAGCGTTGAGTGGTTGTGTCATATTACCAAAGACCCTGACTTGACTTGTAAATTTCCGATTTTGCTAAATCTAGTCATTAGTTTGTATCGAGTCTCGTAAAACTTAGAAATGTGCTCCTTTTTTTGTTCTAGTCGTTAGTTTGTGTCGAGTCTCGTTTTTGCTAGCCAAACACACATGTTTAGGAGCACATACTCGATGTAAAATATATATATATATATAAGGTGTGTAAATAAATAGCCAAATTGTTCGTATATACATTTGTCTTTTTTTTTCTCCCCTCACATAGTCTTAAGATACTAAAGTAAAAAAAAAATTATTCAGGAATATGTTAATTTATATAAACCAGGTTCAGATATGAATGTTACTTTACAATCATTGTATGATAGGTCTGTCCCAATTTTGGGCAGACCTATAATTGTACGTTAGGTCTACCCCAAAAGTGGGATAGACCTATGAGACCTCAGGTGGTTGACAACTGTTGTTCAATTGATTTAATTACCAGGGGGGAGATTTTCGCTCCCCCTAACACATAATGGCTTAGGGGGGAGATTTTCGCTCCCCCATACTACAGGAATTGTTGAAGACTAGAATGCACCTGCTAATGTCATTGTATGATTGATCTGCCCCACTGTGGGGTAAAGGAGGCGAGGATGGTAAATAATAAGAATGTTTCTTTTTTTATTCTGAGTACACAACTAGTTTATTGATAAAAAACAAATGCAAAATTTCAAAACTCAATTGGTATACATTTGTGCAAAGAGTCTTCTGATCAGTGCATCGTTGTGGCCGACAGGAGAGTGTTCAAAGAGCTGCACAAAGTCCTTCATCTTCATGCCGTAGTGGGTGCGACAGTACAGGAATACAAGGCAGTATTGACCGCAGACCAGAGTGTTGTCACTTTGAAGGCGATGCTCGTTGTACAGGTAGCGACGAGCGTTGCGTCTCAGGAATCCTTGGTAGAATTGAAGATGTGGTGGTTGACCGTAGCTGTCAAAGAATTCAATTATTCCTCCTCCTTTGTTAAGGTAGAATGCGACCCAGTGAGTGCCGTCTTCATTGTGTGGATCAGTGTTCACAATCATAGCAGTAGATGGTGAAATATAATGGGGCAATTGATCCGCAGCATAGACACCAACATTCTGTACGGGCAGTTTAGCCATACACTTTTGTATCTCTAAGGTATTCATTCTACTGTGTCGACGCCACAGTCAGTAGTAGGAGTAGTAGTACTAGTAGCAAAACAAAAGCAGGAACTGGTATCACTCACACCATCGTCGGCGTAATCATCAGCGTCAGCGATATTTGTACTTAGATGTAACCAACTGCGTAATGTGATGCAATTGGCTAGAGCGCATCGTGTGTGAGCTGTTCTGTGGTGGCGACATCGCACTGCGTTTGTTGATAGTAGACTGTTGATTGACGATAGTGATCCGCAGCCAATATCGCTGATATCCATGACATTAGTAGTACAGTGATCCGTGATGAAATTGCATCGTACAAACTCTTTTTTCTCAGCACCTTTGACGTAGACAATCGGTCGTTTGGCGATACATACGCGTAACTTTTCCTCTAGCACATGATACCAGATATCACCTTGGCCCCATTCCAATCCGTGACAGTGTTTTGTGAGCCAATAGCTTTCACGCAGTTTCTCTTGTGATAGGAAATCTCGACTGAATGGTGGTTTGGCGATATGATGCATTAGCAGTGTTCCACTTACCAATTCCAAGACGCACACTTCCTTCAGAATGTAGTCATTTGCATTGTCCTTGAAAGATTGAAAATCCACAATAATTGGAGATGCGGAATTTTTACGCGGTACTCTGCATAAACGATCCATCTTGTGCGAATGTTGGTTGTAGACTGAGGAGGAGGACGATGACACCACCGCCGACGATCTAACCGCCAAAGTCCACAGACACGTTGCGTTAGGCAACGATAGGTTAAGTCATGCTCTGTTAAGTTAGGTTTGTTGCTGATTATACACAAAAAAAAATCTGTACCTTAATGTCGGCGTGCGCATTATGATTATACCATTTTTAAATTGCGCGCGCCGACATTAAGGTACAGATTTTTTTGTGTGTATAATCAGCAACAAACCTAACTTAACAGAGCATGACTTAACCTATCGTTGCCTAACGCAACGTGTCTGTGGACTTTGGCGGTTAGATCGTCGGCGGTGGTGTCATCGTCCTCCTCCTCAGTCTACAACCAACATTCGCACAAGATGGATCGTTTATGCAGAGTACCGCGTAAAAATTCCGCATCTCCAATTATTGTGGATTTTCAATGTTTCAAGGACAATGCAAATGACTACATTCTGAAGGAAGTGTGCGTCTTGGAATTGGTCAGTGGAACACTGCTAATGCATCATATCGCCAAACCACCATTCAGTCGAGATTTCCTATCACAAGAGAAACTGCGTGAAAGCTATTGGCTCACAAAACACTGTCACGGATTGGAATGGGGCCAAGGTGATATCTGGTATCATGTGCTAGAGGAAAAGTTACGCGTATGTATCGCCAAACGACCGATTGTCTACGTCAAAGGTGCTGAGAAAAAAGAGTTTGTACGATGCAATTTCATCACGGATCACTGTACTACTAATGTCATGGATATCAGCGATATTGGCTGCGGATCACTATCGTCAATCAACAGTCTACTATCAACAAACGCAGTGCGATGTCGCCACCACAGAACAGCTCACACACGATGCGCTCTAGCCAATTGCATCACATTACGCAGTTGGTTACATCTAAGTACAAATATCGCTGACGCTGATGATTACGCCGACGATGGTGTGAGTGATACCAGTTCCTGCTTTTGTTTTGCTACTAGTACTACTACTCCTACTACTGACTGTGGCGTCGACACAGTAGAATGAATACCTTAGAGATACAAAAGTGTATGGCTAAACTGCCCGTACAGAATGTTGGTGTCTATGCTGCGGATCAATTGCCCCATTATATTTCACCATCTACTGCTATGATTGTGAACACTGATCCACACAATGAAGACGGCACTCACTGGGTCGCATTCTACCTTAACAAAGGAGGAGGAATAATTGAATTCTTTGACAGCTACGGTCAACCACCACATCTTCAATTCTACCAAGGATTCCTGAGACGCAACGCTCGTCGCTACCTGTACAACGAGCATCGCCTTCAAAGTGACAACACTCTGGTCTGCGGTCAATACTGCCTTGTATTCCTGTACTGTCGCACCCACTACGGCATGAAGATGAAGGACTTTGTGCAGCTCTTTGAACACTCTCCTGTCGGCCACAACGATGCACTGATCAGAAGACTCTTTGCACAAATGTATACCAATTGAGTTTTGAAATTTTGCATTTGTTTTTTATCAATAAACTAGTTGTGTACTCAGAATAAAAAAAGAAACATTCTTATTATTTACCATCCTCGCCTCCTTTACCCCACAGTGGGGCAGATCAATCATACAATGACATTAGCAGGTGCATTCTAGTCTTCAACAATTCCTGTAGTATGGGGGAGCGAAAATCTCCCCCCTAAGCCATTATGTGTTAGGGGGAGCGAAAATCTCCCCCCTGGTAATTAAATCAATTGAACAACAGTTGTCAACCACCTGAGGTCTCATAGGTCTATCCCACTTTTGGGGTAGACCTAACGTACAATTATAGGTCTGCCCAAAATTGGGACAGACCTATCATACAATGATTGTAAAGTAACATTCATATCTGAACCTGGTTTATATGAATTAACATATTCCTGAATAATTTTTTTTTTACTTTAGTATCTTAAGACTATGTGAGGGGAGAAAAAAAAAGACAAATGTATATACGAACAATTTGGCTATTTATTTACACACCTTATATATATATATATATATTTTACATCGAGTATGTGCTCCTAAACATGTGTGTTTGGCTAGCAAAAACGAGACTCGACACAAACTAACGACTAGAACAAAAAAAGGAGCACATTTCTAAGTTTTACGAGACTCGATACAAACTAATGACTAGATTTAGCAAAATCGGAAATTTACAAGTCAAGTCAGGGTCTTTGGTAATATGACACAACCACTCAACGCTCCTCATCCTCCGCCTCTTCATCGTCTTGAGGGATGTCTTCGGGCTGAGGTGGAACGTCAACATGCCCCCAAGGCAGTGTATTTACACCGTCCGGAAGGATGTAGCGTTTGTCATCGTTACAGCTCAAGGATAGCTTGTCGACTTGAACTGTGAAGACGCGGTGGTTTCGGGACTGGAACCTGGTGTTGATGGTTCTCTTCAACACGCCGTTGAAGAGGCATTCCCGATAGTCGTTAGAGGTTAGATTGTGTTTTACAACACCTCTAGCGACTCCCTTGGCGCGCTTCACTGTCATGACCTGCAACTCGTCATCTTCGGTCCTCTCCTCGAACTCGACAATGTCCATGAAATAAAGTTTTGAGCGAAGACCGAGGTACTCGAGCAGCGGAAGACCGTTCGCTTCATCCTTGAACTTTCCGATGACTTTTGCGTTGACGGGGCTGTAGCAGGGATGGTTTCGGGGGTACGCACTGGTGTCAAAATCATCCAGATGCTCCAACATGTCCTTATAAACATCTTCAGTCTGGATGTCGAACACGAAACTGTCAGTGTCCATGTAGTCAACCTTCAGTCGATCGCCGTAGCGGTTCTTCATCTTTCGAAGGAAGTCGTACATGAGCCACTTGCTCAGATCGAGGACACACATTCCGACGTAGAGCGGTTTGTCCAGGACGATATTGACTTTCGACATGTGTACAATGGCGACGTCATCGTTGAAGTAGGTTCGGTCCAGGAAGTTTGACTTGGCCACGTACTTCCTGAACATCTCCGGCGTACACACCAGTTTAGCGTTCATTCGCTTGCGAACATTCTCGATCGTCTTGCCAAAGACCGCATTGTTCATAAGCTTGAAAAAGTCTTGTTCAAACTTGGTCGTGGCCTTCTTCCTCAGTTCGGTGTTCATTAGGATGTAGCTCTCTAACCACCGAGACTGACGGAACGAGATGACGCGATGCACGTTCGCAAGCTCCAGTCCGTTTTCCAGCGCCTGTTGCAGGATTCTGTAATGACAGATGTAGTTCTTCTTGTCATCCAGAGTCGTAACGAGCTTCTTGAATTTCCCTCCTGGCGGACGTTTGGTCTCGCAGCAGTAGGGGAGATCCTTGTGAAGGTCGTGCAGGTGGGCGGGGTAGCGAAGGTCAACTTCCAAGACGTAGCCCGTGGGTCCTTCGGGGTCCAACGCTGCAATATCCAGGGACGAGATCTCCTCTCGGCTGAGCCATTGGAAGTGCCCCTGTGGAAGACACTGGGACATGGCCCAACCGTAAAGGTTGTTGGCGTCCAAGTATAGCAGGTGATTCGTTGGCTCTTCAGGTCGTCGATCTTCAGGGCGACATCCATCATGGTTGGCCTTGGCGTGTCTGGTGATCGCCTGGGAAATACCTCCTCTGATGCCTTGCTCGAAGAAGAGGTACATATCAAAGTCCTGTATCGTATCAAGCTCCACTCGACAGGTCCTTAACATGACATCCCAGGCGTATGACGGTAGGGTGTAGTAGTGTGCAGGGTCTAGTTCGTATTCAGCCATCGACGTGTCCCTGAAGCGTTCAAAGACGTCAGTCAACAGCGCAATGTCACAGCGCAGGTACTTCTCGGCGTAGTCCTTGAGGTTCCTACAACCGAAGGTTTCCCACACGTTGCGAGCATGCTCGTAGTCTGCATCCGTGATGTCCTCCAGGGTCAGGTCGTTGTGGAAATCTCGCTGCAGAGGCAGTTCCGTAGTATCTTCCAAAACGGCGTTCGACGTTACAAAGTTGTACGGGAACACGCCTTTCCTACGGACTAGATCGAAGAGGTGGTCTTCGGGGAATCTCTTCCTCGTCTCCAAGAGTTGAGCTGGTGGAAGTGCGGCTGCGAGGCTGGCGAGGCTCAAAGCCAGGAACCTGTAGGTGTCGAGGAACCTGACTCTGAATCCTGGCTGTCTTTTTCCACGCCCTGGCATCCCAACCGGTGCCGCTGCTCGGTCGAACAGGAACCGCTTCGTGAAAGCGATGTACCGCTCTTCCGTGTGAGCCAACACCTCAACATCACCAGGGTCGACCGCCAACTCCCGCACTATGAAGTGAGCGTCGTAGTTGGAGAGGTTGTGGAAGTAGCAGTTGACTACTCGCTGCTCCCTGTAGCGTAGGTTACATGATCTGTGCGCAGCGCCACGGAACTCGTAGGGCGGCGCGTGGTTGTGATCACGAACCTTTGGATCTTCTCTTGAAAATGGCGATCCACAGAGGTAGCAATTCGCTGTCGAGTTGTACTGCATCGTTTCCGCTGGGGTCAGGACAGGGCGCAGATTTCTTGCTTCGTACAGGAAGTTCCACAATCGCTCAACATCAGTTTTCAACATCTCCATAAATGTCTTTGACGCATCATCCCCGAAGTAGACTCGAGGCTCAAACTCTTCAAGTCCGTACGAGTCGATGATCTGGTACGCAAAGGCATATGGGATGTGGATGTGGGTGGCTACTCCTCCGTGCGGCTCGTCGACTTGTTCATCCATCTCCGCGGTCGGCAGTAGAGCACACTCAAAGTCCGCGTAGATGGTGAAACGCTCGCGTCGGGTGAACTCTGGATGGCTGAATTTGATTTCAGTCTTTCTCGGCGTATCCATGCGAATAGGGGCTGAAGCGGAGCAGTATCGCCTGTGCTCCTCCAGACGCTGAGCACCCGTCAGACCGAGCTTGTTCGGGCGGTTGTCAAAGTGCGCGAAGCACCGCTTACAGATGAATATCCTGTCTACACGCGCTGTGAGTTGGGGACGGATCAGTCGGCCAAGGTCTTTGATGTAGGCGTAGTGACTATCACCGTCCGTTGTCACGTACAAAATGTCACAATGGTCTTCACGCTCCTGCCTACAAATCTTCAAGGGAAAGACGGTGTTCTGGTACTTTGGTTGTCCGTTAGGTTTCTGACCCACGCACGTGCGATCAATACCATAGACGTTGATGCTGATGTTGTTTGTCCGCTCAAACGCCTTGATACTCTTCAGAGCAACGGGGAATTGAAGGCCGGTCCAATCGTATCGGGCGATGATATCGTCGGTGTACATTGCCGGTCTATCGGGGTTCTCTTGAACAAACTTTCCCAGGACTGCATACATAAAACACCGCTCATCGGTGTTCGATACGTTGACGACTGCTTTGGTGTTCTCCAGAGACGTAGGCAGTGGGAGCCAAGCTCGACCATCTTCACCTAGAGGAGTGTACTCGTTGATACCGACCTCCAAATCACGAACGCGAAGGTATGTCCACCCGGAGCCGATATGATCACACTCAGCCTTCTCTCTGATAAGCTTCGCAAAAGCTGTTGAAATGTAATGGTTCAGGTCCGAGGTCACCGTCAGTGGAGTCATCTTCGTCTTGAAGTTGCGCAGGCAGGTGTTGTTGTGCACATTTTTGAACTCACACTCCAGCTTCAAGTTGACCTTTATGCTGCGGTGTTTCGCCAAGGTGATCTCAAGCAACTCTGTAAGGCTCACAATCAACAACGCCATCACTTCTCCGATTGTGACGAGATTCTCCATCGGTCGCTGCAGACGGTAGGTTAGGAGGCGGTTGCGGAAACCCCGTTGAATGAGTGAGAATACGGGGCTTGACTGTCCTGCTCCAGTCATCTCAACATCATCGGGTTGTTGGTGTGTGCTCGTTCCGGGTTGTGGCTCCGCGCTCGGACCTGGCTGGGGTTCGTCCTGTATCATAGCCACTTGGTTCAGGATCAGGTCCTTCATGATCGGGCAAGAGAACCGCTCATGATGGTCCTTGTTGAACAGCTGTTTGAACTCCTGACCGCAGTATGCGCAAGGGAATCTTCGTTCTTGACCATTGCCGTGAAATTGCATGGTGTGTCGACGCAGGTTGTCTTCCCTCTTGAATTCGACGCCGCATGTGCCGCATATGAACCTGCGGACTCTGCTGTGTACCGAATCCACATGTCGACGCAGGTGTATTTCACGACGGAAACGGCGACCGCATTCATGGCAGGTGTGGCGGCCAGGACCCGGTCCTTCATCTGAAAATAAAAATAAAAACAAATTAGGATAACTAAAGATACAAATTCCCCTCTCTCGAGAATCACATTTCAAAGTTAAGTTTGTTAAATCAAAATATCAATTTTGAAACAGGGAATGTAATCTTCTGTACTGTGTGTCTACATTGATGAACCTGGGTTCACAGCTAAGGATGTAGCTGCAATATTGAGCTGCGCCAACCCTAAAGAAGCATTATGTTTTAGGGGGAGCGAAAATCTCCCCCCTAGCAATTAAATCAATAGTACACCAGTTGTCACGGTCTCATTCTTCTTCATGTACCTAGTTAAATAATTATAAAAAAGGTAATTAGTTTCAAGGGGAAAAAGTTATTTTAATGTGGATTCTCACCTTCAACGGAGTGTCGGTTGTCATAGGCAGTCGTCTGCGGAGCATCAATCACCTGCCGGGGTGGAATGACTCGGTGGTTCGCTTCCATGTGACGCTCTAAAGCTCCCCGGTCTACGAATGTGGCTCGACATGCAGCTTCTCCATCTGCAAACGCACAAAACGATTAGATTGTGAAGTATGTTTAACACTTACCTTTTTTAAAGTATGTAATGTGGTACTCTGATGACTTGACTTGATGGGGCGAGCAATAACATAAGTTATTAAAATTAAATTATATTGATATAGTCATGTAATTTTAAATTTAAAAAACAAAGAGTTCTCTATTCGCGCTAAATAGTTAAAGCTGTTAAATAAAAATAATTGTATCACTCTGCGGTTATATTGCATAGCGTATTCCTATATTACTAACATTTAGGTCTGATTAAAACAATAATGCAACGCAAAAAACGTACCTTGCTGCGTTGGTGTTGGTGGTGGTAGTTGTGGTCTCAAGCCGTGGAATCTGATGTGGTGTTGCACCAAATTGTTTCTACGCACGAAAATACAACCACAAATGGTACAAACGTGTGTGACGTTCATCTTTAATATGGATTATAAGTTTTGATAATCACAAACAATACAGCACAACACGTACGTTTTAAATAGTTCAAAGGTGCTTTACGCAAATCGCAAATGATGATAATCAGCAACTAACACAAATCGCGTAGAACGGAACAGGATCGGACTAACACGTCTTCACGCACTGAACTCTCGAACTGAACTGAGGGAGGGCTGGTGATGTGGGTGACTATCCCCACTAATGGATTCCGGAGAAGGTCGGGGCAAAGACTCTCAACCGCTGTCTTGGGTACAGCACAACACGTACGTTTTAAATAGTTCAAAGGTGCTTTACGCAAATCGCAAATGATGACAATCAACAACTAACACAAATCGCGTGGAACGGAACAGGATCGGACTAACACGTCTTCACGCACTGAACTCTCGAACTGAACTGAAGGAGGGCTGGTGATGTGGGTGACTCTCCCCACTAATGGATTTCGGAGAAGGTCGGGGCAAAGACTCTCAACCGCTGTCTTGGGTACAGCACAACACGTACGTTTTAAATAGTTCAAAGGTGCTTTACGCAAATCGCAAATGATGACAATCAACAACTAACACAAATCGCGTAGAACGGAACAGGATCGGACTAACACGTCTTCACGCACTGAACTCTCGAACTGAACTGAAGGAGGGCTGGTGATGTGGGTGACTTTCCCCACTAATGGATTTCGGAGAATGTCGGGGCAAAAACTCTCAACCGCTGTCTTGGGTAAAGACCACCCTGCTCTAATGGAACTCGATATGAGCGGTCTACTATGGGTTCCTAGAAGGGTCAGCCGTCTTCCCATCGAGGTATCAAATTACAGCATCCGCATTCCCAGACAGGTCTCGACTTGTCGGTTTTTTGTGTGAACACCTGCACCCTCCAGTCGAGGTATCAAATTACAACATCCGCATTCCCAGACAGTAGACTGGACGCGACGGTTATTTGTGCGAACAGCTGCCTCGGTGCAGAGTACTTGAAGGGGGGTGTATCGATACACCTCCCTTTGCAGTATATGTTCAAAGCATTGCAATTATATTCTCCTTAAAATTTGCATTCACTGGTAGTTCAATTGACCGCAAGCGCTGATGGGCTAGCTCTGTTGGTTGTAGCGTTACCCTGATCAACTCTTGTATTAATTATCCAAAGTATGTCATGTGGGTACTGAGAATACTCGGCTTGACGAGGAGAATCCAAAAATGCAAAAAAAAAAGGTCAAAAGTGTGGTGCGGGCCCCTTTTTTGTAAACATCATCCAAAGTGTACGATGTGGGTACTCAAATGACTCGGCTCGACTAGACGAATAAGAATCTGCAATCAGAATTCAAATCCGACCTATGGTAACCAATATAGCCCGCCCCCCCCCTACATCGTCCAAATGTACATTGTGGGTATGCAAATTTCTCGGCTTGACTAGACGAACAAGAATCTGCAATCAGAATTCAAATCCGACTTATGGTAACCGAGATAGCCCCCCCCCTACATCGTCCAAATGTACCTTGTGGGTATGCAAATTTCTCGGCTCGATTAGACGAACAAGAATCTGCAATCAGAATTCAAATCCGACTTATGGTAACCGAGATAGCCCCCCCCCCTACATCGTCCAAATGTACCTTGTGGGTATGCAAATTTCTCGGCTCGATTAGACGAACAAGAATCTGCAATCAGAATTCAAATCCGACTTATGGTAACCGAGATAGCCCCCCCCCCTACATCGTCCAAATGTACCTTGTGGGTATGCAAATTTCTCGGCTCGATTAGACGAACAAGAATCTGCAATCAGAAATCTGATCCGAGGTTAGGTTAGGTTACGTTACGTTAGGTTAGGTTAGGTTAGGTTAGGTTAGGTTAGGTTAGGTTAGGTTAGGTTAGGTTAGGTTAGGTTAGGTTAGGTTAGGTTAGGTTAGGTTAGTATTCGCAAAAAAAAAAAATTCGCAAAAAAAAAAATTCGCAAAGTGTCACAGACGAGACCTCGGGGGGGGGGTCGGGGGGGGGGGGGTCGGGGGGGGGGTGTCCCTCCTGAGCCAGAACACTCCATTCTACCCTACTATTAATTCATTCCCGCAACCAAAACAAAACAAAAAACGTTGGTCTGTGAAAAAGCAGCCCAGTAAAAGTTAAAGTTTCTGAGGTTGACAGGTCACTTTGAAAGTAACTTGTTTGATGCTTAAAAGAGGAGTATTTTTTTATTCCTTTTAGTTTACCAAAAGTCACACTGAAAGCGATTGATCTGAAAGTCTCCCCTGCTATGAGAGCAATCGTGAGAGTCATTTTCGTTTCCAAGATCTACCAGCAATCACCCGTTATTATTAGTATTACATTAGTTTGACCTATAGTATATATTACAGAATTACTAACAGTATTGCTGATATACTGTATATTATTGTAATTTTGGTATTATATATTATTATTGTTGCATTATAATTTTATTCGTAGAGTATTCTTGCCGTTGTTATAATTTTTCGCGTTTCATTTACTTTAATGCTTTTTATTCATTAAATAAATAGATATTATTAGTGGCTTAAAGGTGCCCCTACCCTTGCTACAATACCCTTCCTCATCTGATTTTTTTTACATACTGAGAAAATTAAATCAATGTGAGTAGAAACACATGGCATTTCACAAAGAAAGCAGACTTTTAAATCCCCATGCTATTTAGTTGGAATTATTTTAATCCTTAACACATTTTCAGTACATAATTGACAAAAATAAAAACTTTATTCAACATTGGATGCCCAGACCTTTAAAATGAGACCTTTCTTAGTTTTATGCCACCTCCCGTTTACTCACAGTTTCATTATCAAATTAGGGCTTACAGAATTAGATATAGAGGTTGATTTATTATTGTTTAACGTGAATATGTAGTTATTTAGTACGTTGTGCTACTTAGCTATTTTTTTATAAAATATGATTAACTACTTATGATATTTCTGAATGCATTTAATAACATGGAGGATATGTATAACTGAAAATGACATTGACAATTGGTAAGAAATAAAGACACCAGCAACTGTGAACCAACTGGTAAAGTTCTAGTAATATAACGATTATTATTATTTAAACTTATCCGTTAGATTTTATAAATATTTGATAGTAAATTACTTGCGATATTTTAAACAAAGGTCGTGGATTTTCTGTAAGGGATCGTAGTACATATATTTATCTCTTTTTGAATCGAGAAAAAAATAATGTCAGCCCTTAAGGCGGCCACACACTAACGTGTTTTTGCCCGTACAAGACATCGAACAGTGCATCGGATCGAGCAGGGAGCAGGTAGCAGGACACGAAGGTAGCATAATTCACTCCAAACTTCTTTCCGATCAATACCCCGATCAAGACATCGGATCTGACAGATTGAGCGCGAAAACCACCGACCGGGGTAACGGCAGCGTATGGAGGTACCACACACTAACGAAGCCCGAACCTGAGCCCGAAAAAGACATCGGACTGATCTTTCATCAAAATTCGCGCTCGGTGCTCGGTCCGATGTCTGGTCCGATGTCTTGTTCGGTGTCTGGTTTGGAGGGCCCACTAACTACCGGATTTTTCCCTTCGACCCCAAATCCTTCTCGGTCCGATATATTTTTCCAAAAAAACTCCGGTAGCGTGTGGCCGTCTTTAGCATATGATCTGCAAAAGATATGTCAAGTTTGATTTACAAAAGGTTTCTTTTATTTATTAGTGTATAACCAATTTCATTTAGCTGATGGATCCACTTATGCAAATAAAATTTTAACAGCAGTATAAATAAATCTTATATATTCTTCATTGTTGTTCGTCTCCCTTTTGTTTCTTAATTCTAGGACTTATTTTTGTATTATTATTTGTCCTACACAATTGAAGTATTTTAACATGTGATGTTTTAAGTTAAACGTCAGACGAGTATGCTTAGGCCAATATTTAAGGTATCGAATGTAAAATTTTTATAACATAATAATTTTGTATCAATAAATTGTTGATACTAAGTTAAATATCACTAAAATTAATGAGTGCCTAGTGGCCGCTTACGGGCAAAAGGTAGATAATCAACTTACTATCCGTTTTTGCCCCAGGGAAATCGAGTTTGAAATCTGAACTAAAGAGATCAGTTTCACGAACAATACCTTTTGTCCCTATGTGATTTGATAAAATATTGTTTGAGAAAAAAATTAATATAAAATACTCAATTACATAATTTTTGTTGTAATTTTAATTTATAATAGGTAGTTTACAGATAATACATTTTGTATATTGTTTTGTATTAATATACACAAGTTTTATGGTTGGAGATGACTAACTTTGGCAAAAAAATAAGCTTTTTTTGTTGTTGTTAAATTGATTTGGTTTAAATTAAACCTATAGGTGGTAAAATATATAGTTCTACGATATGATATAAGTTAGTCACAGTTAATGTTTTATATAAAAGCAGCTAAAATAACATTTTGTGTAAGAGCAGACATTTTTTTTATTATTGTATTTTTCAATATTATAATTGCTAAACATGACTAATATTTCATATTTAATGTTTCTTTTGCGTTCATATATGTTTTAGTCAAATTAGTTGTTGCTTTTATCTTACTTTATTATGAAAGCTATAATATAGATAAAGAATTTATGTTATTTTTGTTCTACATGGCGTATTCTTCTTGGCTTCTTTGAGAAATTGTATTACAAATATAGACAGTATTTTTCTACGTTTGATCTAACAACCACTAAAAATGACAGTTACAACCAGGAGTTGATTTCTTGTTTCGTTTGTTGTAGGTTGTTGTATACATAGATTTACGCAAATAATTTAAATATATAAATATATTTTTTCTAAATATCATACCTATTACAATTTAGATTGATTTAATTTACATTAATCATCCTATCTATATAATTGATTGTGTACAAAAAATTGTGTCAGTGGTTGTAAATGCAGTGGTTGCAACTTATGTTGGTATTTATTAGAGTTCAAATACACCAGTACTATTTAAGTACCTCAACCGTCTTCCATATTGTTTAAGGGGGATGAAATGGTCTTAAAAACAAAGCAGTGAGAGTACTACAATGAAAGTACACGGTAGGTAGCTCCAATGCATCATCCCGATGAGAACTATCTTGTGACAAGTCACCCTCCCAATATACAAACATAACATATGTATTTGTAAAAAAAAATTATTACAGAACTTGTTCATTGTTTCTGTTACTTCTGATCTGAATATTTTGAAGTGGGTTTTCATAAATATTACGCCTAACTGAATATTCTATCAACATTTAAAACGCTTAAATATACCTTAGTAAGCTATCTCTTTTTGAAACTCGGGTAATTAAAAATAATAACACGGTACGTTATTTTTTGAACTAATACCGATATGGAATTATTTAGCGATTCATGCACTGCTGTGGTGTACCATCAATTTTAGATCCATCCCACCACAAATTCAATTCTCTTGTCAGTCCCGCTCGCTGGTATTGCACTGGAATTAGAATATATGAATATTTAACAAGTTGACAGTGATATTAATTAAAATCCAACATTGATAAAACTGATTGACTTACCAGCTATAACTAGAGGTTGGACAAATGGTATAAGTGTTTAGTGTGAAAGGAAGTCTCGGAATGATAAATAAATTGTAAAGTGTTATTGTTTCTGTGTTAAATTATAATGATCATTATATTCATTTGTTTTAAATGTGGCTAACATTTGATTGGTATCATTGAATGTTGTATTTAAAATACAAGCGTGCAAACATATTGTGCTTAGGCTAATGCCATGTTAGTACAACATTTGTATTGTAATTACAATTAAAATAATTTACAAACATGCTTATGACAAAGTTTGGGTGACAACTTAGTTATCACATAACATTGTAATTTTCATCACTAGACCCAAAAAGATATGTTTCTATACGAGCTGAAATTTAACTAGGAACATGGGCGGGGATGGAAAAACCACTTTGGGTTCTAATGATGGAACTATATTTTTCATCGTACCGTAAGAGAAATTCAGATAACACTTTCACAAACGTACCTGTACAAATTTGTTTCCATCTTGATCTTGCTACTCTAAACAACCAGTTGCTTCAAAGTTTTTCATTATTTAAAAGCTGAATAATTCGCTTATTTAACATGGTGTGAGCTTAACCAAACACATGTCATCAATTTTTGTTCAGAGGACGAACAAGATCATTTAAACAACTCCAAAGAATAAAAATAACAATTTTATCAGCTCAATGTATGCGTCGTTAACACCTGTTTTTGAAGTAGTATGACGAAAAAATAATTGAAACTATAACAAATTAATAAAACATAAGATTAGGTTTGTTCCTAAAAAGAAGCCTAATATCTCCAATCTCTCCTTCATCATAAACCAATCGGTTATTCACCACTGAGAGAAACTCTGTTAAATTCCTTTCAGACTTCCTAAAACCGATGCATCACTTAATCTTCCCAACTGATCGAAATACAAACAAAAACTATTCCGTCTCAGGATTTAGTTTTTAAAAGAACCTTCAATTTGTTCATAAACTTGCAATACTCTCGCCCTGAAAAAGTTACTAGCAATTTCATCAAAGAAATATAAATTCAAATTACATAAAACCATACAGAACACTGATGATATGATTGAGGTATATTGTGCAATAACGATTAATGCTAAATTACATTATTCAATTATAGTTGATTAAATTAAAAACTGTCCATTCCTTAATTTTGTTATCTCATTCATTAAATTGTTTAATAACTATAACTATTGAAATAATACTCAGTAAAACTAACTGAATAACATTAAATAATGTATGGTTTTCCAAAAATTAAATCTAATTATTATTGTAGTTAAAACTAATACGAATGGTTCTTTTTCAAAAACGAATTCAACTGAAATTATAAACATTACAAATTGCAAACATTTAATTACATACAAATAACTAGAATATAAGTAACTTACTTTCATATGAACAAATGTATGATAACAAATATATAACTTTTCATTAGCGTACACATTATACATACTGTTTTTTACGCAACCAGAGATCTCGAAGTAAAAACTAAAAATATTTGTAAGACTACATTACAGGGCTTAACTATCATCATTAGCTCGAAAGCTAAAAACAACCAATTATAATAAACATATTTAAAATAACTAAAATTGTTTTCATTGCTTTAGGCACGTGATATAAATTATTCATATAACTATTATGAACAAATTCTTTTTTGGCTTCGAGTTTAATAAGACCACCTAAATCATTTGAAAAACAGTCTGATGTTCTGAGCATTCAGAACATTCATAATCCACGTTTTAACTCTTTAATCCAAAACCTCAAACACCAGAATACAAAGTAAATACCCCCGTAGCAGCAAACCTGCGTACTCAGCGAATTTACAATGCATATATATGTATCTTAATACCACATAAAGCCACATATCAAGTTTCATCAATATACATTCATAAATAAACGATTTATGACATTTTAATTATTCTCCATAAGAATAACATGGCGGCTGAGTATGCAGGTTTGCAGAAGCAAGGAACACAAAAAAATGGGGTTTTATAAAAAATATCAATATAACTCATGTAGGTAAAGCCACGTACCAAATTTCATTAATTTATTTTCATAATGAAGGGAGATAACACGTTACTTATTCTGCATAAGAATAACATGGGGCGAAGTACGCAGGTTTGCTGCTACGGGAGCCTTTGGTAAAAAATTGTTTTTTTGAGCAAATATCAATGGTCCACAACCAGATGAAGCCGTATACCAAGTTTCGTTAGTATACGTTCATAAATAAGCGAGATATAAAATTTTTCTTTTCCTCCATAAGAATAACATTAGACAACGTACTGTGTTTAGCACTTTCGATATCTCGGTAACCAATTGACGTAGAGAAATGATCAAAATACCAAATTGTGTGTTTTTTTAAGCTGAATCCAATGGAAAAAAATAAAATTTGACTATTTCCAAAATTATATGTAAAAAATTCGAAAAACCCATTTTTGAGGTACAAAACCCCCCCAAAATACCCCTTCGGATAGAGCGATCTGGCTGGTTTTCGAACTTAAAGTCATAAATGTTGCTTTACACGTTTATACCAAATTTCATCAAAATTGGATAATTTTTACGAGAGTTATCGTGCTCACGGACACATATGTATATATATATATATATATATATATATATATATATATATACAGTTTCGAACGAATGGTGTTTTTGGGGTCTGGGGACCTCAAAACGAAAAGTTATCATGGTCCCGGGCCTAGGTTTTACCATGCCGACTACGGTAATAGCTTCTTCCCTATAGGGGAAATTCGCTAAAATTTAAAAAAGTAAAACCAGCAAATAAATTCAAGTACGGAGAAATCTTGTACTAAATCATGAACCTTTATTTTAATTTTAAATAGAATAAAGCTGTTTAATAGCATCCAGAACCATCTTATTTACAATATTTTCTTTCTTGGACACATATTTTATCTTGGCAAAAACATTTAGTAAATATCATACTTAAACATCACAATAATATATTATTTTAATAAAACCTGTTTTTGACTAATTTGTTTTTTGATCCGGTGCTGTAAGTAACATAAATGGAATATTTGAGAAGACTGCCTACAAGTGTCAAGATACTGACGGAAGACAAATGCACGGAGCTGACCACGGGCCCAAGGGCTGCTTGTCAGAATCAACTTCCCTTGTCATCTTCAACAGGATCAGTTTAACTTGCAACTCTATAATTTGTTTATGCTATGATTTAAAATTTAATAAATTTACATTAAAAAAGGAAATCTTCGTAAAAACTTTAAACTGAGGGAAAAATTAAATAATTACAAACCTTAATTTATCGTCAGGGTTGAAAACGACCAAAAGGTTGCAAAACCCACAAAAAATTCACTTTTAAAGAAATTATTTTACTATATTTTATGGTTTACAAATGCAAAAACGTGGGTAAATTTAATTATTTGACAGTTTCTCTCGTCTGTAAAACTGTCCATCAATCAACAATTAAGATAATCAAAATGTTATGTTGTTGATGTATTTTGCGTTACCAAAACGGTATAACTGATATTATTAAATAGAGCTATTATTTATTTTAAATAAAACAACTTTTCATTATAAAAAAGCAAAATTGATTGAGTTTTAAAATTTACTATGGAAAAATTTCGTTCAAAGTATAAATATAACGAAATATGTAACCCAAGTTTGCAAGCAAGATTTTGTTTGGTTATATTGGATTTGCCAGGTAGTATGTTGATATTTTTAATTAGATTTAAATATATAAAGTTGAATAATAGGAAACTTAGATTTTATTTATTTGTTTAATTTGGTTTTTATCAATCGCAATTAATCATCTTCCAGCTTATGAGTTGAATTAAAACACATTATTTAACAAATAGTCATAAACAGGCTGATTATTGCAGTAAGAAAGTATGCATAATATTTGTTCTGTATAGAAATAGCATATTTATAAATGTTTTGATAATATTAAGTATTTGCATTACAAATGTATGCAACTATTGCAAATTTAGTGCAATATTTGCACTATTGTTTTTGTGTTCAGGGATTATTATCCACCTAGATTCATATACTGGATATAAGGTAGTACGTTACCTGAAAGTAGGATTCACATAGAAAGTATCAGTTGCTCAAGCTCTGTAGCAGGAAACTTGTGCCGCATGCCAGAGTTCAATAAAGAAGTTGAAATTGCTTTTTGGTTAGTTGAAATCAAAGTAAAAAAAATATATATAGAGATCAATTTTCTTTATGGAGTTGATGTCAGGTTCAGAGAGTTTAGGTATTTTAGATGTTTCCTTTACTAAATTTAAAAGTAAATGTAAAAATCTATATGGTTTTAAATCTTCAGTAGCTACTTTAACTTCATGCTGAGGTATTATACTATTTGAGGTTTGTTTATTCTTTGTTTAGTAAAAATGAAGGCGATAGGGGCCCTACATAAAAATTGCTGATTATAATAGTTTATTTCGTTCCACTATACACTAAGCAACATTAATGGAAAATTTATTTAGAGACGCTTATGAAGTTTAGTAATCTATTCCCATATATTTTCTCGAAATTCATATTCTCAGAAAACATTAACAAGTAAAACTTGTTAATATATGTATAATTGTATAATAACCCTATTTAAAGTGTACTCGTTAAGTCAAAAGAAAAGTGTGGTTTTGGGGGAGAACCAGATTTGTTGATGGATTTGTTACAGTTGTTTTGTTCCCCTGTAATTTTGTTTTTATTTGTTTCAAAATGTCCACGGCGTGGTTTTATGAAATAACTAGAGTTGCAATCTGAAAGATTATTCTTTATTTTTTTTCTATGCAACATTTTTGAGACAGTCTGAGCAATATGAATTATACCCCCACTATCTTAATATATAAAACAGGTAAAGAATGAATGTGTTTTATACACAGGCATATATTAATTCATTTATCAAGAACAGAAAACATTTACCTCTCATTAAGAAATTAAATGGAAACTGCTGAAGTACTGTACGTATTTGCCATACCGTTAGTTTGTATTTACGAAGCTCGTATCGTCCATTTCCAGTTACAAACATTGTTATTAAACATGGATATTGTTACCACCGAGATGCTATTCTGATTAAAATTCAAATTGAAAATACTCCTTGAATATTAAAAGTCTATTAGGTACATTTAGATTGATTATTTGGCAGGACCGAATATAACATATCGTATTAAAAAAACACATATTAATACGATATCTAATACATGTATAGTACCCTTATTACAGTTTAATACTTATTTTGATATTATCCATTAGTATTATTAATAAAGAATAGATTTTTTTGCACTTTTTTGTCCTTTAAGTTTTATAACATACAATTATAAGTAAAATCTTATAAGCTACTATTTTTGTTTTACACTATGTTAGAAATTAAAGTTCGAATGAACAGTTCCTGTTGATGAATTATATGGGCTAAACTTAAAAGTATATTTATTTAAATTTTGTTACCTTATTTATTGTTTCTAGTTTTTAGACTTCGATTTGGGAGGTAAAGAAACTCCTCTTATTATCAATTAATTGAACCTTACTCACATTAACATCAAACTAGCCTAACATTTGTTGTTCTTCCTCAAATTTTATTTTACACAAACGCAAAACTAACACAATTAGAAGTACAATAACAATACATTAACACAACATGTTTATTAAATAAACAAGAATAAATTAAAAACTGACAATATATTGTTTATCCTGCATCGCTGCCTCTATGCTGGGCGGGCAAACCACATTCATGCGTCCACTCACTGAAAATATGTAGGCTAGTATGTAAGCGTTTAATATTTAGATGTAAGTAGGGTTCACTTGATAACGGTAGGAGTTTCCTTACCTCTCGAAACGTACTGTAGACACTAGAAACACTATTGTAGACACTAGTGTAGAGTTAAACACTAGGAACGTCATATAAAGTTTAAATAAACAATAAATCAATTTAAATCCATCGCTATTATGAGTTTCAAAAATACATTTAAAAACCTACTAGGGTATATTAGGCTCAATAATGTTATCTTATTGTTTGCGAGCATTGCAAACAATTTAAAAAATGTTCTATTTATTTATAATTCATTGTATTTTTTTATTTTTGCAGGTTAAAAATAAAAAAGAGGTTTCGTGAGGTAATTTGGACTTGCAAAGAACAATTGAACAATACCAAACGAAAAAGTATAAAGTTTTAATATTAAAACAATACCAGATTAAATTGAGAACCCCGAGGTCATTGACGCATGAAGGGTAGATGATCTACGCAAAATCCTTCCCCCGGGGGAAATCAAGTTAGAAATCCGAACTAAAAGGATCAGTATCAAGAACAATGGTTTTTTAGGTCCTTTATCTTTTGTTTTTAATGTGATACGAGTATTGTATTTTAAATTGTTGCTTCCCGAATTCTGATAACACGATCACAAATTTATTAGTATAACTCTAGCTTACTTTAAAAATAGTATATTCAAATAATTATTTACAGGAAAACATAAATTAAGTAACTTTGTGCGTTCTATTTTGAGCGATGATTATTATTTTATGTAAATAATTTGTATTCGACCCTAAATATATTTAATGTTTCAGATCTTAAGATCTAATATGATTGAAAGAGTTATTTTACAATGTTAATATTAGTGGCTACTTAAAAGGGTGTATGTACCTTATTTATCTGAAATGATAAATTATTAAATACAATATTTGTAATAATCCTAGATTATCCCTGAAATAGTACTACCAACTAAATGTTGTTTATTAAAATTCGACGATAAACTGGTTTTTAAAAAGAACCATACACGATATTTTTATAAAGTATATTATTTCAATTATATTTTATCCCTAATAACATCTCATAATGGAAGAGTTCAAAGTAATTTTTAAGACTTTTGAATAATAATTTATATGATACGGATTATTTTTGTTATGATTTATGTAACAGTATTTGTATTTATAAAGAACTTTATAGGACTTTCAAATTTATAGGGAAAAGTATCCTATCATTAATTTAGGTACCGAAAATTCAATTTTGATACCAGTCCAGCTGTGATATTTCACACTCAGAACTGTTTATTGTTTTATCTTAAATTACAATTCACAGTTACGTTAGAGATGAACTTTCCAAACTTGTTTGACATTAACAAATGTAATGAATAAGTATTTTATACTTATTTATTTTATAAATAATAATTGTAAATTCATTAGGTCACTCATGTTTGGTTTGACCTTTTAGGATGTTAGATGATCTTTAACCAGATATTTACAAACAAAACTATATATTTTGAAGGCGGATTTTTTTAAAAGATGTATTAATAAGATACCACTATTTATGTTACCAACAGTTTTATTATTTTTTTACTTTTCTACTCCGTTACACCATTTGTTTATTTAGAAGTTTGCTTACCTTTCATAAATATAATTTCTAAAATCTAATATCATTTCATTAAAATTAGTACAACATTGTTCATTGAAATATCGTTAGATGCATATATTTGTTTATAACTGTGACAGGCGCCAGTGCCAGGGGCGCCACTCAAGTACATTTCCCCCGAGTAAGCTAGATGGCGTGCAGTTTGGAATGTTTGGAGGTGGGGGTATATTGACAGTTTTCATATCGCCAACCCTAGCCTGTGGAATCTGCATACTTTATATAATTATTAGTCACAGTTCGAGAAATAGTCACATTATAAAATGATTATTGACTTTCGTGTAGTAAAAAAATTGTTAAATTATTATTAATTATTTGGTTTATTTTGCTAAATTTCGACAGGACCTAAAACAAATATATTTTTCCGTATAAAAGTACAGTAAGACAAGCAATTTATAAATCTAAGAAACACTGGACTTTTTTGTACATTTACTGTAAGAACAGTAAAACTTATCAATGGTACAAATATTTATTTTTATTTTATATAACTTATATTGTAAAAAAAACATTAAAATAATGCAGAGCATTTAGTAAATTTCAGTCATTACATAGCTACATTAAGTAAACATTCGTAATTTTACTTACTTTTACGAATGGGAAAGTACTGTATTGCAAAAATATGAATGTTTACGTGTAATAGACATTATAATTATAACTTAAGGCAAAAACAACATGATATCGGCCTATTTAACAGAAATATAGTTTATTACTAAAAATTGAATTAATAAAAAAGATGTTTTTTTTAGAGTGTTAGTTATTTAAAAGGCATAGACAATATAATATTTTACCATGGTAAAAAAACATCCTAATCTATAACATACATTTTAAATTGATGCAGTAGTCAATAATTAAGAGAAATAAAATTAAGTAAATTTGTTTTCATGCCTTTCTTTTTATTATTCACTCTTTCTTAATTAGAACATAAAACTTTTATTACATGACCTTAACAAATATCCAAAATTAAAATGAATACAATTAAGACTATTTTTATCTTCTTTTGCATTATTATATTCACGGACACGATTGATTCCATTCTCACAGACTTTTACAACGACATAATAGTAATATCATTAATATTGGCAAAGGGTTATTGTATACTAGCTGCTTTGGTATAGTTGAATATATTGCTTGGTTTAAAACAAACTGAGAAGAATGACCCGGCATATTCAAATTTGTCCAATATTGTTTTACGTAAAGTGAATATGACAACCTGGGTTACAAAAAGTCAGTTGCCCTCCTCCCTCAGTCAGCAAGTGTCGCACCCTCCCGTAGCTCCCACCGTGGCCTAGATAATTCACCCAGATGATGTAGCGGTTATAATCTTGTCTCCGAGGAACATCGCGGTTAACTTGGTAACTAGTTGACTCTGTAGCAAATCCTTGAGTTACATTTTCAAAAATATTCGTTCAGGAGTAATTGACAATGTAAGTTGGTGGGAGAATGTTCCAATATAGTAAGTACTACTCTCTAAATGATGCGTACTACCTACTTCCAATATAGTAATTACTACTCTCTAAACGATGCGTACTACCTACTTCCAATATAGTAAGTACTACTCTCTAAATGATGCGTACTACCTACTTCCAATATAGTAAGTACTACTCTCTAAATGATGCGTACTACCTACTTTCTCTACAGTTTATACAACCCATTTATTTACAAGTTAACTATGTGCAAAAACTAAAAAACACTTTATTCACATTTACTGATATCGTCATAAGTCATTGACTTACTTTATGATAACCATTGGGTAATTTTTAAAAATTAGCTTTTAAAGGGTCCATAATAGGACATTATTAATTAAAGTTGATTCTTATTCTGGGTCTGAATTATGTAATATAAATACAACAGTTGTGTTCTCCACTTTTAACCCACACTGGCTTCTTTATAGTACTGTTAATAAAATATCACTTCAGGTCTTTATTAAGAACCACTTAATTAAGTCTACTTTTAGACTCCCTTTAGATCGCCTTTTTTACATGTCATCCTTAATACAGTGTAACCTCGATAACTCGAACCTCATGGGGAATGGCAAAATTTCGAGTTATTGAATATTTCGAAATATCGAAGTTCGACTTATCAAGGTGATTTTCCACAGACTTCGACTTATTTAGGGTCACGGTAACACAATAGATGGATCATGGAAGGGTATAATCCTTACATAAGAGCTATGTATACAAAATAATCATACCATACAACAATTATTATTAAAATTAAAATAGATTTGAACAATTTTAATGTCTAAAATAAGCCCGGAAATATATTTTAAAGCTTCCTTGGTTAACGTAGTAGAGGACGAAATACTTCCTTCAGTGAAAATATTGTAGAGGAGGAACGTAAACAAATAATGACACACAGTTTGGTATTTTGGTGATGTTTTCCCCGTTCGACTTCCTGTCTATTTTCTAGACTTTTTTGCTCACTTCTTATCACCTGCCCCCAAACAAATCCCTCCCGTTTACGGAAGTCAGTTCTGACCAACTACGCATCAATTTCATTTAGCTGAACATTAATGTACTGAAGGCTATTAGAATAATTTGCAACACTAAAAGGGAACGAAGCGTGATGACGATTGAAATTGCAGAGCATTTTTGGAATTAGGGTGAAGCAGTACGACACTTTTTTGTTTTAAAATTGTCGACAGTGTTCACTGGTGTTCCAAACTGCTTCCCAATGTCACTGTTTTTATTTCCTGTGTCAATAGCCTCAAATAGTCTTGACCTTCTCCTCATGAGGTAGAGTTTTGCCAACACGTTTTACCAAACTGCAAACACTTTGTAAAAAACAACCTAAAAACTACGTTTCACGTACTACATCCAGAACCTCTGAACTCACACTAAATAACGACCAAGAACACGAATTAAATCAAATCAAAATCATTTTACAAAATCGTTTTGCAAAATCATTGCAAATATATATAATTTACAATATGAGACTGTTCCTTATTTATGAAATGAAATCCTTAAATAGGTGAAACCCGTGCGTGAGGATGAGTGTGTTTGATATGCGTGTTGCTTATCAACATAAATTTGTCGGTTGTTTTACCGACACCAGGAGCACCCGGGAAAGAGATTTAGTTGGGAGGGAGGGTTGAAATTTCCGGCTGCAAAGTCACTGGAGGTTTGGTGAATCAACAACTTCGACTTATAGAGGTTCTCTAGTCAATTCTTCGACTTATAGAGGTACGTAAATTGTACATATTCGAGTTATAGAGGTTGTACAGCTAAAACGTTGACTTATAGAGGTGCGGCAACAGGTTAAGAATACTTCAAAAATTCGAGTTATCGAGGTGTTTCCTGTTAACCCTTTGACTTACGGAGGTAAAATAACATAGAATTAGGTAGGCAAGTTCAAGGAAAATTACAAAAATTTGATTTATCAAGGAATTCGACTTACTGAGGTTCGAGTTATCAAGGTTCCACTGTACTTTAATAAAATTGCCTATTCGTCAATTGCAACACAGAGTTGTTAACAATGTGGAGGGATACCATCAGTTAAACTCTCTATTCCAGCTTGGAGTTTGTTTTCTAGATTAGAAAACCAGTAAATAAATATTATGGTTATGTTGCATGTCATACAAAAATCGGCGCGGACATGATTTGTTATACTTTGGTCTTCTCGATATTTTATATTCTACTTTTAAGTGGTTGGCAGCCACTTTTTACCTTATTTTACCTGACCACATGTATTACAAATGTGTGCGTGGAACTTATTGGGCTAGTGAAGATTCAAACCTTTCCGCACAAACCGTCCAGTACTGATTAAATTAACTATCCAGAACTGGCATTCAAACCCACTTTGACGACGGACAACGACGCCAACGACGCACCTAATGCCG
This sequence comes from Allygus modestus, assembly GCA_963675035.1. Taxonomy (NCBI): domain Eukaryota; kingdom Metazoa; phylum Arthropoda; class Insecta; order Hemiptera; family Cicadellidae; genus Allygus; species Allygus modestus. The sequence goes on from OY776112.1 coordinate 107,541,181, forward strand.
AATTCGTAAATCTGACTGTTAGAACAACAAATTTTATTTACATTTCTACTTTAAATAATATAATAATATTAAATCAGTGCATTAAAGCCTCAAACGGCTTAAACAAATATAGTGGAGGTTTAAGTTACATATCTTGTAATGACATATTACTAGTCACAAATGTCGAGAAAAGTTTTTTTCTAACTAAAACTTATAACTCTCGTAAAAATTTTCTATTTTTTATGAAATACGGTACAAACATTTAAAGCAACATTATGACTTTCGAAAACCAGCCAGATCGTTCTATCCAAAGGGTTAATTTGGGGGGCTTTATACCCCAAAAATTGTTTTTTTGAGTGTTTATCATTCAATATCAAATTTTAATTTTTACCATTGGTTTTAGCTTAAACAAATGAACAATTTTGTGTTTTTATCATAACTCTACGTCTATTGGTTACAGAGATATTGAAAGTGCTAAACACAGTACGTTGTCCAATGTTATTCTTATGGAGAATAAGACAAATTGTATATCTCGCTTATTTACCAACTTATCTTGACGAAACTTGGTATTTTGTTTTATATCGTTGTTGTCTATTGATATTTGCACAAACAAATATTTTATTGCTAATATTTCCCGTAGCAGCAAACCTGTGTACTCAGCCCCCATGTTATTCTTAGGGTGAATAATAAAATGTTATCTTCCTTAATTATGGACATATATTGATACAACTTGACATGTGGCTTTACCTAGTTGAGTTATATTGATATTTGTATAAAAACCTATTTTTTATGTTACTTGTTTCAGCAAACCTGCATACTCAGACGCCATGTTATTCTTATGGAGAAAAATTAAAATCTCATAAATAGTTTATTTATGAATGGACATTGATGACACTTGGTATGTGGCTTTATGTGGCACTAAGATACATATATAAGCATTGGAAATTCGCTGAGTACGCAGGATTCCTGCTAAGGGGGTATTTTATTTTAAAATAAATCAAGTGATAACAATCTAAATAGCCTGTGACCTAATGCCTAATGTCCGCCAGTAAAACGACAATAACCGACACCTGTGAATGCTGGTCGCAGTTTGTCTCTATTAACAACTGTTTAGTTGCAAACATTTCACCTGGACCCAGTTATGTAACAAATTGCAACTGTTAACTACGTTTTGTATAAGCCCCACAGCAAATTTCAATCAATAAACAAGTCTGATTATTATTTCATTTATTTGTCTATTCTTTTAGTTATAGCGAATTTCCCCTATAGGGAAGAAGCTATTACCGTAGTCAGCATGGTAAGACCTAGGGCTCCCTAGGTCCCCAGGTCCCAAAAATACCTTTCTTTCGAAACTGTATATATAAATATAAATATATATATATATATGTCCGTGGGTGCGATAACTCTCGTAAATATAGTCCGTTTTTGATGAAATTTTAAGCGTGTAAAGCAGCATTTATGACTTTAAGTTCGAAAACCAGACAGATTGTCCCATCCGAAATGGTATTTTGGGGGGTTTTGTACCCTAAAAATGTTTTTTTTTTTAGTTTTTACATGTGTTATTTTAAAAAGTCAAATTTTGTTTTTCACTATTGGTTTTGGCTTTAAAAACACAAAATTTGGTGTTGTGATCATTTCTCTACGTCAACAGGTTACAGAGATATTGAAAGATTGTACGTTGTCCAATGTTATTCTTATGTAGAATAATTCTATATCTTGCTTATTTATGAACGTATACTATCGAAACTTTGTATACGGCTTCATCTAGTTGTGGTCTACTGTTAAATGCTAAAAAAATTATATTTTACCGATTATTTCTGTAGCAGCAAACCTGCGTACTCATCTCCCATATTATACTTATGGAGAAAATCAAAATCGAATATATCGCTTATTTATGAATGTGTATCGATGAAACTTGGTAGGTGGCTTCACCTATTATGATTCTATTTATATTTTCATAAATACCAATTGTTTGTTTACCTTGTTTCAGCAAACCTACGTACTCATCCCCAATGTTATTCTTATGGAGAATAATCAAAATTGTATAAATAGCTTATTTGTGAATATATTTGTATGGAACTTGGTATACAGCTTCATGTGGCGTTAAGACATATATTATGCATTTGAAATTCACTGATTACGCAGGTTTTCTGCGATGGGGTATTATTACTTAATAAACGAATATGTTTGGTTTGGTAAATAATGTTTTACTTCAGCCTCTTTGTAAGATTGGACATTTGTTTCATGATATCTCCATATTGTAATAATTACGTAGTATTCAAATGCAACTTGTTCTCCTGTAAATAATTAATACTTATCTTTAAACTCATTTTAGCCTCCTGAATATACAACAAATTAAGGACGTACATTTAAAACAGACAATCTATGACCATCGTTTTACAGTGCTTTGCTATCTAGTGGCGTCAAATATGATTAGTTGTACAATTGTTTAAAATGTATGTAAAAAATGCACTATTAAAGTGATATATTCCAAAATTATGTTGATTCTTGATTTAAATATCATTATCACGGTAATATTTAATATTCATAAAAGACGGTGGTCTTATAATCCTTATAAAGATAACTTAAAATTTTTGTTATTTTGCTAAGTTAACACGTAACAAACGTTTGTAGTTTGCTACTACGTAACATAACGTTTACATTTAAGCATACAAAACATAATATATATACTGATAAATTATTACAATGAAACAATTTACATCCATGTATTTTTTACAGAACACTCTACACTCTAATACAGAACTAAAAATATCATACGATATTAATACCCGATTAATAACTTCTTACGGAATTAATTTTACGTCTTCATCCAACACCTTGTGCCTAAAGGAGATTTTAAAGAAAATGATTCTAAACAATGTGAAATTATATTTGTATTTATAAACTGCTTCAAAAATAAAGTAATAAGAAAGGTAGCGAGCTTTAAACTCAGGAAAATTGTATATTTATAGGTATAGAAACCTACTTTCAAAGTTTTTATAATTAACGTTAGGCTACTTACGTTTTGTTTGGAGGATAACGTTCCATTTTATTGTTACAGTACCTTGGCGTATACTCTTTTTCAATAAATATCCTCAATTTATTATTCCTACGTACTATTTATTACAGTGGTACTACCTAAATAGCCATCAAAGTATATGCCATTCCCATCAAGTATGTTTAAAAAAGTGGCATGTGATCAGCATAAAAAGTGCTATATTTTTTTACATTGAGCATAGGTTTTCATGATTTGAGGAGGGAGTTTTGATAACCGAAAATGTATATCATAATATAACAAATTCTCCACATTTATATTAAAATGGCAGTTTTAAATATATATGTTCCCTATTACTAACAATAACTAACAATAGAACAAAGCACTATGACAATTTGAAAACAAACAATAGCTAAATGTAGAGCAATTCAGATCAAAAGCTGGAAAAACTGTTAATTACTAGGATTTGGCTATATAGAATATGAGCTATACTTAAAAAAGACAGAATAAATATTTTCAGTCAGTTATTCATACTGGTCCATTTGTCCAAAAACGTTTGTTCCTTGCCAAACTGTTTACGTTGTTGATGGTACGTCGTACACCATCATCATACATACATTGCAATAATATACATGTATGCTATATTATATCATATAAATATATAGTACAAGAAACAAAAGTATGATGATTTTAAACTATCTGAAGTATAGGCAACTTATAACATTAACATTTTTGTAAATTATTTTATAGTTGAATGGCATTTTTTATTTTGTAGAGATTAATTTATTATCTAATATAATGCTTAAATTGGAATGTTTGTTGAGAATCTAAACATGTTTGAAAACATTGCAAATCTTTGTAAACCTTAACATGTAGGTTTATTATAACGTACGAAGCGGGATCGGTTAAGTGCAAAGTTTCAAAATTGTCAGTAGCGTATCGCAACGTTCTGCGCTTACATTGTGATATGATGAATTTAAATCCATGTATGTTCTCCTACCTAAGAATCTCTTTGTTTCAAATAGTGAAACTGTGATACGTAGTTATGTAACTTTAATTTGAATAATATTGTTCGTTAGTACCGCTAACAGCAGATGCTTTCGTAATTTTGACTAAGAAGTCAAAATTACGAAAACAAAATCCTCGCACGAGCGAGGAATAGTGGTTGCTGTCCAAAGTACCTCAAACCCCTAATAAAAATTTATGAAATAAATAATAAAAACAATATATGAATATACAGTTTGTGCAGTATCCAGATTCACTCGAGTTTGGGTTTTCGCTTACCACCTATAGCTACTTCAGTGTTTTGGCGTACCATCAGTTATAATTATTAATGGCTAGCCAAAACTGCTGGTCCCCTGACAGGAAAAGTTAACTATACTTACATTTCAAAGTTTTGTAAATGAAGAATTTTCCCCACGGACGAGAACAAATATTCCCAACACACAATAAATTATTTCTCATCATGGTTAAAATTTGAACATTTATTTTTATTTTCGTATTTAAAAAACTTTGAATACGACCATAAATGCTCTTGAGTACCATCAGTGGTACGCGTGCCACCACCTGTTGGGAACTACTGGATTATATTATATTTACTAATGGCCAGTGGTTTAGGTTCAATGGAACCCCAATGCCACTGGAATGGATTTAACTTGAGGATTTAGCTGTTTGAAAAATCTGAGATTAATTACATTATAGTTGTACTTGTTAGTAAGATTAAATACCCCCGTCGCAGCAAAACCTGCGTACTCAGCGAATTTCCAATGCAAAATATATATCTCAATACCACATAAAGCCGCATACCAGGATTCATAAAAATATATTCACAAATAAGCGATACATCAAATTTTAATTATTCTCCATAAGAATAACATTGGGAATGAGTACGCAGGTTTGCTGCAACAAGGAACACAAAAAATAGGGTTTTATACTAATATCAATATAACTCAACTAGGTGAAGTCGTATACCAGTTTTTATTAATTAATGTTCATAATTAAGGGAGACAGAGCATTTAATTATTCTCCATAAGAATAACATGGGGGCTGAGTACGCAGGTTTGCTGCTACGGGAGCCTTTAGCAAACTATTTTTTTTAAGCAAATATTAATAGACCACAACGAGATGAAGCTGTATACCAAGTTTCGTCAATATACGTTCACAATTAAGCGAGATATAAAAAATTTATTTTCCTCCATAAGAATAACATTAGACAACGTACTGTGTTTAGCACTTTCAATATCTCGGTAAACAATTGACGTAGAAAAATGATCAAAATACCAAATTGTGTGTTTTCTAAGCTGAATCCAATAGTGAAAACTAAAATTTGTAAAAAAGTCAAAAAACCCATTTTTGGGGTACAAAACCCCCGAAAAATACCCCTTAAGGTAAAGCTATATGGCTGGTTTTCGAACTTAGTCATAAATGTTTCTTTACACGTTTATACCAAATTTCATCAAAATCAGACCTTTTTTACGAGAGTTATCGCACCCACGGACACACACACACACACACACACACACACACACACACACACATATATATATATATATATATATATATATATATACGGTTTCGAACGAATGGTGTTTTTGGGGTCTGGGGACCTCAAAACGAAAAGTTATCATGGTCCCGGGCCTAGGTCTTACCATGCCAACTACGGTAATAGCTTCTTCCCTATAGGGGAAATTCGCTAAAAACACAATTCTAAATTATATTGTTGTAGTGCGCTTAGCAGTAATATTTGTACTTAAATGTAATATTATTAAAATCTAAAACGTAAATACCGGACGTGCTGACATTAGAGTGGTTGGCTTTTGTGGTAACTTCTAACTTAATCTTTATTGAGGTTGATGTGGTAGCACAGTCGCAATTGTAGAGTTTGGAAACTTATAATGTGTGGGTTCTTAACTTCTCAAAAATACTTATATACTTAAATTAAAAGTCGTTATTACTCACATCGATTTACTGTTTGAATATTCTCTTAGTAACATCTTGTTCATAGTGTTATTATTTTAAAAGAAATTAAATATGAAAATAAATATTTATATTATTGTTGCAACAAAGAATTTATAACAGTTATACATTAATAATAACATAAAAGAATGTTAATGTGGACTTTTATTCTTGTTTGATACAGGGAATTTTAATATCCATTACGTTTGTCAGGTCTGTAACGATCATACTGGCAACACGTCAAGTGGGATACATAAAAAAAACCATTTATTGTTGGTGAATTTATTGTTAATAAATACACTTTAAATTACACTATTGTTTACTCATAAGCTATAAACTTATCCGTTCCCCTTCCCATATACAGTACAAAAATATATATAACAAATGTTATATAGTTAGTATTACGGGCATACATTTAAAAATGTACCGTTAAAACAAACCAATAAATATAAGAGGAAAAGGGTTAGAGAAGAGGGAAGGGGAGGAAGATAAACGTTAGATCAGATAAATGTAACACCTTGCCTTGTAACACAATTCCACCTCCAACCAGCACAGATTGTGTCGGAGATAAGTTCAAGGCTTTTGTGTTTATGACCGTTTGATGAATAATCATTTTGTAATACTTACTTTTGAAAATAAAGAAACATGAACATCACACAAACTGAATTCAAGAGCAAATTAAATGCATTGCATTAACGTAATAGCAGAAAATATACTTAGCAGAGTTCAATTATATTTAAATCACCTTTAATTGAATATTGCCAATATTATCGTTTATGAAGGTGAAAAATAAACAATCAACTAAGTTGTTTAAAAAAGTGAGCTTCTCAATTGATTTCGCATATTTTATTTTATATTAGTTGACTTTTATAAAAATAAACATACTTCATGTATTTTTTATATACAGATTTGCTGAATGATTAGGTATCCATTAAATATAATGTACCTATACGATTATTATATTGAAAACCTTAACGCTTTTAAAGTTTATTCCATATACAACAAATAGTTTTTCTAAACCTTGAATAAAAATGACAACATAAAACATTCAATAACAATTTTATTTATAGGTGTTACAAAATTACCATTTATTTTTTAATTCATTTAAAATAATTTAAACTCAACATAAATTATCTTAAAATTATATATTGTCATATAAAAAATGCATAACCATATTGAATTGTCTTTATATATTTCGTTATAATTCAATCCTATTAAATTCACCTCTTACATACCTATACAAAGTTAAATCTCTTTTCTTCAAAAGAATAATATATATTTAAAAAAACTCGTTTGTTGGACATATTGAAAATGAACTATAAAATAAATAGCAAGAATAAAATACTTAACTACGTTTAAAAACCTCATTCGCTGTTATTCGTGTTCTTGAGTAAGTTTGTATGCAATTTGAATGAGAGTAATTAATTTTGTGTAACAATTTTTCAAACAGCTCATGGACAGCTGTCACCAAAATACAATAGCTCACAATTTCATTGAAAATAAAAAAAGGTATAAGATTTTTATACCAAAATGACACATTATTATAATTTTCATATTTTATGAAAATTATATGCCATGTACAATTAGCAGCAGTGATAATTCTAGTGCGTACGTGTATTTAAACAGTATAGACAATTTATAAAATAAATGTACCTTTTTTGTGTTCTTGATTTGTTGTGCCTTTTAATTAAATAAATAAACTAACTAATAAATTATTACTTTAATAAATCAAATATCAACCTGTTATTTCTATAAAAAATACTAGTTTGTATAAATGTTTGTTATCTTAAAAAGTAATGAATACTCATATCAACAACTAATAATGATGTTTAGACGTTTAAAACAAATTAATCCGATTAGCTGATTCAATTTTAAACTGGACGATTTTTCAAGTTGTTGTAAATTGAATGGTTTTTCTGTAATCTCGTTTACAGATCAGGAAGTTTATTATTCATTAAAAATAAAATGTTCGTAAGGTTTATGTCGTGCAGTTCGGATCACACGTCAGTTTTGAATTATGTATTTTTCCGAATCCTGATTGCACTAAACGACACATAGAATCTCCAGGATGAATTAAAGCTATAAATACACATTAGCCTTCAGCAGTCGGCAATGCAGGTAGATTAAACCACTGAACAGTATATTCTGGCTGTGAATAATATTAAAACGCAACAAACCTTTTATAAAAGCAGTAGCAATCAAAACATAAATTTCATTTTGTAAAACATACACAACATATAATCTTTATTGAATTACTCAGTCTAAATTGAGTTTATAACGAAACTAAGATTTCCTGGGAACACTATTTTTAAATGATTTTGTATGTAAAAAAATCTTAAGAGAACAGAAGTAAAATGGTTTAATTATCTTTTAGGTTTATATCAAACCTGTAAGATACATAAGTAATTAATTACTTGATTTAATCTTCAGCCCTCATTTAACTTGGGCATAATGAGGCATAATGAGCCTGTGCCCAAACTTTTATGAAAAGTTCTTTATATTAATTTCTATGTTAAAAATCACTAAACACAGTTTTACGATTTTAGTACAATTGTTATACTGAATAAAGTAAACAACTTTTTACTAGCATATTATGTGTTCTTATTACTTACCGGATGTAATAAAAGACGTCTTAACTTCAAAATATATTTTCACTTATACTGTATTCACATATCAGACGATAAACATGTATAAAACATGGTACAAGGCTATTGATTTCGGCAAGTCACACCGGTAATGATCAAACCAATGATGAATCTTCGGTCATTAACCTGATTGTCCTTGATTGGCCTAATGGTGACCGGTGTGACAAATGGAAATCAATAGCTTTGTACCATCTTTTATATATGTTTACCGACTGATATGTGAATAAGGAAAAAGTGTATATATATTTTTAAATGTGTTAAAACTTATTTTATTACATCGCGTATGATAAAATGGGCAAAGTTTTGGTTTTATTTTTGAAATTGGAAATGTGATAATAATTTCTTCATAATTCAGTTTATTGAAAAACATAGTATCCTAAATGAAACAATGTTTACAAGATTACCGTAGTTTTACCAGCGCAATTGCCGGACTACTGCAGCAATTCGCTTCTCTGGCAATCTTCTCCTGAACATTTTTCGTCCCGTTGCGTATTGGAAATGATAATGTAAATCAAGATTCCGATGGATCCTTACATGATACAACTCTTCACGTTGATATTTTTTAAACTCTTATTTACATGTAAGTTAATTGTAATCAAGAATGTGAGTTGATATCAAATTACACAACTACTTATTAATGAGTCAATTAAGTCACGTAACTACTCGAATCTACGGTTCAATCCCACTCCAAGTGATTGCGTGCAACTGTCTAGCAAGTCATCAGCCTGCCAGTGGGGGTTGTCCGCTGTAACATGGTCTGAGTGAGAACACCCCCTAATATCAATCCGTTCAAATTAGCCAGCTCACTTCAATCTATTCCTCGATTGCTGTTGGGATTAGTGAAGCCTCACATAAAGTCTTTTAAGCAAGTTATTGCAGAATATTTAAGATAAGTAGTAATAGTTGAAAAATAAAGCTACACAGCAGACTAAAACATTAACCTGACTATTATGGAACTAGCTTAAAGATAGAAACTATTTTCCTACAATTTAAACAATTAACTTAGCACAATTCAGCAGGTATTTAACATTGTTACATATTTTGTAATGTATAGTAATAAATACAAATCATTAGAAAATAATAATCAATCTGAATAAATCCGTAGAATATAATAACTCAAAAGCTCAGAATAGAATTTAACTAGATGTCAAACTTTAATGATGACGAGCTTAATCAAGCTAAACATTGTATATTTTTAATCTTGAGTGGTTCCAAAAAAAGTGAATTAATCTTGACGGTACTAAATGCACTGCGTTGTGTATCAATGTTATTGTATAGGAAATGAATACGTTCTCATATTTAGGTCAGTTAAGCGTATATTTAAATTGTGTGTTGGCACTCATGTCTAGCTTAAGATATTTTCAATGAATTATTAGATAAAAGTAGATCTAAGCAACGTATTGTCTGTTATAAGGTATCATAGAATTATACGAACTTATCAATTTTGTTTCTTAAGGATAGTTTTTAATAAAAATATGCATATTTAAGTAAACTTAAACAGGTATAAAGATAAAACAAAAAAAAAACAGTTTTTTAGGCATTAACTTTAAAAATGTATACGTTCTTAAGATAAATAAATTACTCTTTAATTAAAAAGTTAACAGATACTGGCCAGATGTATTGCAAATAAATAACAATTTTACTATTTATGGGAAATGTTATAAGATATAACGTAAATTTGAAAATAATTGAGAGCAAATATAATATCGTGGTGAAATTTCACTTAATTTAAAGCAGAAAACTTAGTATTTAATACAGAAAATCTCAGGCAACAGTTTCCAGAAAATTTATTTTGCTTATTTTTTTTCATTTGTATTCAGTTTTGACCCTACGAGTTTTTGACTCGTACTTTAACTGGCATAGCTCTCGGATATTAGGTAAAGTATATTATGAATAATCTCACAAAATCAACCAATTAGTTCAATACTGTTTGAATTCTAGTAATATAAATACAACAGGCAGGTTGTAATTTGATGAATGTTATAATTGAAATACATTTTCACCTTGGTGACTTATAGCTTCCATTGACAGCATCCCAGCTACAGCAGCCCCCCATGAATCAAATAGAGACAGACGAGTCTGGCAGTCATCCAGGCCATGATGTTAGTCGGTCTTGGTAATCTTCTACTTCTCTCTCAAAATCCTTATTTTACTCTTTGAGGTTTAAACAATAGGTTGCATTCTTTGTATTAACTCATTAAGTTAGGTAGACAGTTTAACTTGTACCCTTTCAAAAACATGTTATAAAAATACCTTTTTAAATTCATTTATTGTATTATTTAAAAATAATGTTGTTGGAAAAATAGTTCCGCAATTAAATGACCAATGATTAACTAATCAATTACTAGTTTAATATATTGAGCAATATGGTACTTTCCAACTTTTTTATTAAAAATTAAGTGCATTCAATTTCACTGTGTCACAGAAATCGGCTCTAAAATAAAATTATTTGCGAATGGAATACCAGATACATTTTACTGTTAAAACAAACAAATTTGTATTGATTGTCTTATCCATCTAATAAACATTTTGCTATCTCCAAAAAATGTATTTGAATAATTAAAAATGTTTAGATTATCCTGAAGTACGACATTTTTCTTCAAGGTTTAACATGTCATTCATATAAGTGACGTCATGTTGTAAAAGTCTCATACAAATATTCCATTAGGTCACTTCAGTATTGCTTTACTCAGCAAATGATAATTATTAAAGGCGTACCACGATGTTCGGTTCTCGAGTCATTGCTGTTCTTACTTTTCATCAATGACATTGGAAGGGATCTAAACGCTGCAAATGTTTGTCTGTTTGCGTACGATATCAACGTACTTGTCACGGGACCTTTAAGAGAGTTAGTCAGTTTCACGGCCACATTGAAAAAAGTCTAGGTTTGTAAGTTGTAGAGTAGTCATCTTAAAAAACATTGACAGTTCAGTTGTTTAAATAGCCTTTAACTGTATACTGTGGGGTCATAAATTAACCAAATTTGGTGAACGACGGTTTTTGTTTAGAGATCTCAGTCATCTAGAACTAAGAACATTTTCAGCTTAAAATAGCCAGTACCCTCAGTATAATGTTTAAGCTTGAAAAAATGTATAAATTCAGAAATATTTTCCAACAATAACAAATTCTAACTTTTCTCCAAATCTTAGTTTTTCAAATTTTTTTGATTGTCAAGAAAAACATTACAATTTTGCTCCATAGTTCCACAACCCTTTTTCGAACACGATTCTTAATCACAGAACCCACATTTTCTCGCCATCATCCGTTTTATAACGGAATCTGGATTTATATTCAATTACTAGACAGTCTGAAAAAAATTATAATTGAAAGCAATTCTCATAGGTACAGAACCCTAAAACATTCATAATTTAAATTTAATTAGTTACATGTATAAAATATTACCTAGCTTTATTTTCTACGGAAGTTTAATAAAATTTTTAGTTTATTACTTGTTTTCAAGTATTTAAATTTATATATTGTTCACATTAAAGTATATAGATTCAAATACATATCGTAAACAAGTATCATTATGTACTTAACTGATTGTATTAGCTTCTATTGCGCAATGCAAATTAAATAACATTTATCCATTATGTAAATGCCTCCTGAACTGTTGTTTAGAAATTAAAACCAGGTTTACATACATTTTTGTAATGAATTTAGGACGTTTTTGTGTGACCGGAATATAGAATTCTAGATTCCGAAATATGTCGTTATATTAGGTGTCAGGATCAATTTTTGAACTGTTTGAAAGGAAAACTTATGTAAACCTGGTTTTAATTTTTAAATAACATGTACAACTTGGTGGATTGAATTGATTAGTGATCAACATTAAAATAATTTTAGTGTTTGAATTTTTCATTTGGATAGCCTGTGAGATTATATTTCTGGTTTAAGAATTAGTCCTTTGAAAATATTTCAGACTCTGTGTTACAATTATTCTAAAATAGAAAAAGTATGTGGTTTAATATTCTAGAAATATATAAACTAGCACCCTGTTAAAAAGATTTAAATGTAACTAACAAGTTCTTTTAGCGAATTTACCTTATAGGGAAGAAGCTATTACCGTAGGTGGCAAGGTAAGACTTAAGCCCAAGACCATGATAACTTTTCATTTTGAGGTCCCCAGATGCCAAAAACACCATTCGTTCAAACATATATATATATATATATATATATATATATATATGTTTATATATAGATAAATATGTTTATATACATATATGTGTGTGTGTGACTGTAAGCACGATAACTCTCGTAAAAAAGGTCTGATCTTAATTAAATTTGATATAAATGTGTAAAGTCTCAATTATTTGAACGAGATCGAAAACCGGACGAATCGCACCATCCGAAGGGGGTTTTGGGGTGGTTTTGTACCCCAAAAATGGAGTTTTTGGAGTTTTCACATGTAACTGTTATTTTAATAAAATTTTAATTTTAAACATTGAATTCGGCTTAAAAAAAACAATTTGGTATTTTGATCATTGCTCTATGTCAATTGGTTACTGTGATATTGAAAGTGCTAAACACAGTACGTTGTCCATTGTCATTCTTATGGAGAAAAATAAAAATTTTATATCTCGCTTATTTAAGAACATAAACTGACGGAACTTGGTATATGGTTTATCTGTTTGTGGTTTATTGTTGTTTGCACAAAACAAAATTTTCGCATATGGATCCCGTAGCAGCAAACCTAAGTAATCAGTCCTTATGTTATTCTTATGGAGAATAATTAAAATATTATATATCACTCATTTATGAATGTATGTGGATGGAACTTGGTATGTGACTTCACTTAGATGAGTTCCATTGATATTTGCATAAAAACCCATATTTTGTGTTGTTTTTGCAGCAAAACTGGTACTCAACCCCAATGTTATTCTTATGGAGAATAATTACTACATTAAGTACCAGTATCGCTTGTTTGTGAATATATTTCTTATGAATCCTGGTAAGTGGCTTAGTGTGTGTTTCAAATTCATTGGAAATTTGTTGAGTATGCAGGTTTGCTGCGGCGGGGGTATTTTAAATTGTATTGATAGTTAATGTTCACATTGCTATTTATAACTCCTTACCTTACTCTAGAATTATTTTCTTTACCAAAAATAGTAAAAACAATTTGTTTCAGACACGGTTAAAATGTTTTAGATGATTTTTTTTATTTATGATTAACTAGCTGGTTCCCGCAGGCTTCGCCTGCAAATGATTTATAAAACTAATACAGTTGTATGTACTGCATTCTGTGGTTAGCCCGTTGAACTACTAACAGTCAAGATCGGCTGTTTGTATTTCATCACCTAAAAAAATAAATGTCCATAAGGAATACATGAGAAATTTATCGGGGTCTATGGTGGAGCCCTAAGATCAGATCAGAATGAAAAAAATTTAGTTTTCCTATTTTATGCCTAAAGAGTCGGTGTACAAAATTTCAAATCTATGGGTTAATGGGAAGTAGGAGAATTCGTGATGAGTGAGTGAGTGAGGGAGTGAGTGAGTGAGGGAGTGAGTGAGTGAGTCATTGAGTGAGGGCTTTGTCTTTTATAGGTATAGATTAAAAACTTTGCTCCAACAAACTGCCCCAATTTACATACAAATCTACACACCTTAGGTATATTAGGTCAAACATTTCTTTGATCCCAACATTTGTAGTACTATAGCTTTTTGGATTGAAATAGCTAGGTCACATAACAACTTACAAACAATTTTACATTTTGATATTTTTAACTTGGATTAAATAAATTCATAACAGCTCCAATGCGAGAGCTCCGTGGTGAAACAGTGTCGGAGATAGACTCCCATCACAGTTTTAATTTCCTGCCAATTGTCCTCAGTGCGCCCTGCAATCATACACTCACTCGAAGTGCATTATACTGTTTATTTGTTAACCTTTCGATACTGTCTGATGTTAAATTTAAATAAATTAAATTTAAATGTTCTCACTTGGAACGTTCGTGGCAAGATACAAATTAGTTTATTTGGGACGGATAAATTTAATGTGACTGTTATCTTAAAAAATATCTATTATCATGTTTTATATTAATATTAATGAAAGGTAGTTTATGAACTTGCCTATAACCTTTGTATATAATTCTGTAAGTGGAATGTTTAAGTAAAAACTGTGGGAGTTTGGCAAATCGTTTAGTGATTGAGGACGGCTCAAATTAAAGGTCTTGATCTTAAGGACTCGAGAAAATTGCAGTATTTCTAAAATATTACCAGCAAACGATAAACAAGGTAATACATTCCCAAAAAGAAAAGCATAGGGATTTAGAACTATGTTTTGTTTACATTCAAACATGTGATTCAGTGTTTACGCTGATTACGAACTGACATGTATTCCTAGTTATATTGTTTTATTTTCCTCAGAATGTAAGGAGTAACAAATCAAATGAGGCAGAGTACTGGAGCGAGGTTAGGGGCTATGGGCCCTTCAAGCCACTAGTTAAGTATGAATAAACAATTATGCCATCAGAAAAATATTTTGCCGACTGTTAAATATTACAGAATTTAACTTCACGGTTTATTTTCTATTATAAAACTGAAGAGTTAGATGAAAAAGGTTCTAATATTTGTGATAAAATAAGTGGTTAGTAGATAGACAATTAAATATTGAAAGAAAACTAATTAGTATAAAACTTACAATCTTAATAATGATATATTTTTAAATGTTTGTTTTGCAAACTAGCATAGTTTACGCAGGCGAAGATGCAATGCGTCGGCTATTTTCTACTAAAGCTACTAACGTGAGGTTTAGCATACAAATGTCTTGTACCCTCAAATCTGCTTAAATATTCCCAAAACACACTTTCCACTTAAGTGGTAAGTTCTCAGGGCAAAAGTGATTGTAGATGTCCAGCTTGTAAAAGAAAAGTTAAAGATAGTGAATATGGAATCGGATGTGACGGGTTTTGCAAGAATTTGTGGCATATTGATTGCATCAACATTTCTGACATTGAATATTCTAAAATTCAATTACTGGGAGAAAAAGTCAATTGGTTTGGCCCCGATTGTGAAGACAAGGTTGGCAGGGTTTTAATCAAGATTAACTTCGTTAAAAATTTTTTGAACTTAGAATCTACAGTAGCTAATCTTATTGGACTAGTGAAGGTTTAAATGGTAAGGGTTAAATGGTTAATGATAATTTACAAATTGCTGACAAGATCGAAGAAAATAGTGTGGCTAACACCAGGTTATGTGAGGACCTCCTCAATTTTAAAGTAGATTTTTATGTCAAACTGTCTGCCATAGAGTCTATATGTAACTCACAGACAACCAATACTGGAGTTATTTTACAGAAAACTTTTACTCCAAAGTCTTTGAGGGAAAAAACCGAATCAGTTTCAACTCCAACCGAATCGATTAAGAAGAAGATAATTAAGTAGGGACAAATAGTCAACATACAAAGGTAGTAATACCAAGAACAGGAAGCTAAACTTGGGGATCTAGTTTTAGGTAGTAATAGGGCTAGGCCTAGCCCTATTATTGGGATTTAAAACATCGAGAAAGACTCAATGCTAAAGGCATGTGGCAAGTGAAAGTGGATCTTTGTATCTAGACTTCATGCTGAAGTTTTGAAATTATCTTAATACATACCTAACGGAGTCGGGTATTACTAGTTCATAGTTGAGAACATTCAAAGTAGATACACAAACTTCAAATCCTTTAAATTAGGTATTGTTGATGAAGATATTGGAAAGGTATTTGACCCAGGTTTTTGGGAGGAGGAGGTTTAAGTAAAGGATTTTATCCCAAGGAGCAACAGGCCTTTTGTAGGTAGAATAAATCAGGATTAAATTTGCCAGGAAAGTATGTACCAGAAATCTCGGTTAGTAAATCTTCCTTAATATCATGTGACAATATGCTCAACTTATAAATGTCTACTTCTAATGGGGCTGCTGTCACACCGGACTGGCCTGAGCCATATTTTGCCGTGTTTCCCCTTAACATCAGATAAATTGGGTAAAAGCTGCATAGACTTGAAATAATACTTAATGAACTTAACTGTGAAATCTTGAGTCTGAATGAACACTGGCTTGTTGAAGCTGAATTTGATCTTTATACTCCAGTCGACTTCAAGCTTGTATCACACTTTTGTAGGCCCTCAACTGGTTATGGGGGTGTTGCGTTATATACAACACATCTTTTAGTGGAGCAATCTTGTTGAGATTTTTCGGGCTTTTGCAAATCTAGACAATTTGAAGCAGCAGCAGTAGTCCTAACTCGCATGAATCTAATTTTTGTGTCATTGTACCGCACCCGGACTCGGACGAAGTAACTTTTACTGAGCAAATATCTGAACTAATGTAGTTTTGCAGAAACTACTCTAAGTTTATATTGGTTTATATCTGGAGATATAAATCTAGTTATGCGTTGTTCAGATTATAAGGCTGTTGAGTTCCTTAATATGCTGAGGTCCAACAACTGCTACTGCCTGAACGACAAACCTACCAGACAGCTTGCCTGCCTTGACATTTTGCTACCAATATTAGGAGGGAGAACATTTTAAGTTTGGAGGTGATTGAAACCCATCCATCCGATCACCAAGGGATAAAGTTAGTTTTTTGCCCTTTAAACAATGATTTTGTAATGGATCAGCCTATACCTTTAGGAATGTAAGTCCTTTAAGTGAATCATGTATAGTAAGTTGTAAGTTTAGGTTAAGCTGTGTTAATTGGAATAGTTGTATTTATGTTGTGCCTTTGTAGAACAAGCTTTTGATTGTTTTATGACAACATTATCTGATCAATTTAATTAATGCTGTCCTATTAAAACTTCAAATTATAAGCCTTTAAAATATACTGTCAAAAAATGGTTCTCGCAAGAACTGAAATCACTCAGAAACTGCATGATTATGTATCATAACTTAACACTAATAAATCCAATGTTTAGAGAAGGCTATCTTAGACTGAAGAACCTTAATAGAGCTCAGGTTAGATTAGCTAAGGTTAGGTCCAATGATGAACATATAATGTCCTCCTCAAACCAATGCAAGGCTGCATGGAAGGTCATTAATGCAGAGGCAGGTCGCCTTCCTACTAGTAGCCTAGAAATGCCTATTTCACCTAATTATCTCAATGAAAGATTTGTGAATGTTCACAAACAACTTAAGCTTAATACAAATGTGTGTCCTCAGAGTAACTCCATAGGTCTACTAAAGTCTACTCTTGGTAATGATTCTAATCGTAATATGTGTCAGAAGTACAAGAATGTTAATCTTTTGAATTGACTCTACCTCTCAACCTGTAAAAAACGAGTCGGAGAGTGGCTTGTTTCACTTGGCACCGAGGGAACCGAGACTGCTATCACTCTAGGACCGGCTTGACCGTTGACCCCTACAACACTCAGCCTCCCCCCGCCCACAACCGACATTGCAATATTCTGCTCGCTGGCAGTGTAATTAATATTTGCTTCAAAGCTTCTTTTTATTATATCCATAATCTACACTATTCTTATGAACAATTATTATGTTAAGTAATTTATTGGTTTTCGTTGCCATTCATTCAGTTATTTTTTAAATCTAATATTCACATATATTTCCCCTTCCCTTATATTTTACAAAATCAGTTAATTTCAAAACTCCCATCAATATTTTGTTTAGTTAGTTAAGCTCTGATCAGTAACCGTGTCTACGCACAGCTACTTGCCTATGTAGACTGTTCCTATTTATTATTATAATATTATGTGTACGTACTTACAGTAGTGATTTATAAGATGGAGGTTTACTTTTTGTTTTGTATTCACACATTGAATCGTATTTTTTTGTAAAATGTTATTTCATATCATTGTAACATTTTTAAGTGGAAGCCTATTAGTGTACTAACAGTAAGCAACTGTGTAAATAATCTTTATAATTCTAAATCGGAAGACTTTTTTGGCCTCTCCCATTTTGAGTCCAAGCAGCTGTTTGAATCTGTGCAGCAGCCTCTGACATATTTGATTAATTGGGTTTTGTACGAAGGAACCTTTTCATCGTGTTTAAAGACAAAATTTGCATTACCTAAACATAAAAAAGGAGATAAAAATTGATGTAACAACTATAGGACTATTACTTTGGTACCGGTTATATCCAAAGTAATTGAGAGGATTATGAAGTCAACATGAAAATGATCTTGAGTCAAATAAACTTTTGTCTTCCACCCAGTTCAAAAGTGGGTTATCTGCCAAAAAATCTCTTGAAAATTTAGTTTCTTTTGTCTTGGCTGGTTTTGCAAAGGGCTGTCATGTTTGTAAACTCTGTTAGATCTTAGTAAAGCATTCGATCTAGTTCCACATTCCACTCTCATTGAAAAACTGTATTTGTATGGGATAACTGATGCAGTCTCTGATAAAATCAAACCTTTCCGATAGATGGTAAATTGTTAAGTTAAATGAACATAGGTATGATCATTCACAATTAATGGCGGGGGTTCCTGAGGGCTCTGTCCTGGAGCCCTTTCTTTTTACAATCTACATAAAAGACCTACCCAGTTTTCTCTCTTCCAATGGGCGTACATTACGCAGACGATACAACCATTGTTAAAGTTCATAAGAATATCAAAGCACTCCAACAGTTGAAGTCTAACACATTGGAATGATCCGATCTCTGGTTCTGTGCCAATAAGCTTGTGTTGAATAAGAAGAAAACTAAGACAGTTATCTTTAGTCTCTCTTGTAACAAAGCAAATTGTTAGGCATATTTCTGGATAACAATCTCAACTGGAACTCTCATGTAAAGTCTCTGTGCGCTAGGCTAGCTAGAGTAATCTTTCTTTTGAAAAATCTGAAACAATTTACTGGTCCTGATCTTCATATAGCATATTTTTCTTTTATTCATGTTTATTTACTGTATGGCATCACATTGTGGGGTAATTTCCCAAGTTCTAAAATAGTGTTTAAGTGGCAAAAGAAGGCAATTACGTGTATTGTAGGCATAAAACAAACTGAAACTTGCAAACATCACATTGTTAGGCTTAAAGTGATGACGTTACCTAGTTTGTATGCTTTACTTCTAGTCAAACAGAACCTTCATCAGTTTAGTCTTAGAAATGACAGGCACTCTCATGATACTAGATTGATATTGATAGACATATGATTGATGTTGACTTTTTGAGTTTAGTAAAACTCAAAGAAGCTATCTAGCCACTGGAATCAGGCTGTTCAATAGGCTCCCTCTCTCTCTGCCAGGACTGTGCCTTACTTTAGATATAAGAACATTTTGGAAAAGTGGTTTTTACAACATCGAAGGCTTTGAAGAGTCCTATGAAGACGCTTACAATTTTGATGGTAGGTTGTTAACTTCTCTCAATGTAATTTTAATGTCACATTTTATTTTCAAACGTAGTTTAAGTTGACTTTGTTCATTACGACACATGTTGTTTGAAGACAATAAATGATTTCTGATTTCTGATTTCAAAGATATCATTGCATCACATTATAGTGAAAGAAATATTTAAATTAGGAAGAAAAACTCAGATTTCATCTCTATCAATCTGATTCACGTGTAACTTTTAAGATGGCACACAGGTACATTATACTTCCCAAACCGACAAGAAAAACGATCTAAAATATCACGCTTAATCGTAAAAAGTAGGACATTCCCTTATATTATACATTGTATGTAATTATTATTTTTTTTAATGTTTGACAAGTTGGGACACTTTTATCCTAGGTTAAATCGAATGTGTTTTAACGTGCATAGTTTCTTACACCGAATCTACGTTGCCTAACTTCTCCAATTATGTCGTTATCGCAATCGTTTATGTTATAATCCGGTCATGCGTACAAGTAAGGAAGTGTGAAGTGTCAACCCCCCCCCACAAAGGTAAATCACCCTTGCTATATTAACTATTAAAAACTGTGTATTATATTAATTTATGTAAGTAAAAGACATCGTATGTTTAGTTACAAACAAAATTCATTCACTCTGTCATACAATGTGTCCCCTTCAAGCGAGCCTAACGATGGAAATAAATGATTAAATTGATTTATACAACGATAACTTTTACGGTACAAATGAAAGAAATATTAATTACTTAAAGTGTTAATATATTACTAAGGATAATATTTGGGAATATTATTTGGGGGGTGCTAACATCTATTTGAAAAAAAAAAAAAACATTTAAAAGGAAGGTGAGTGTCTGTATTTCTTTACAATGTTCTTATGTTACGGACATACAACAACAACAACAAAATACACGTACTTGTTTGATAATGTACTAAACCCAGCATGTACCACTTATCAAAAATTATCTATTTTGGATGGAATGGCTATCACAACAATCGAATACACTACGAAGCCATTGACTTTGGTTTCATTACTACATGATTGGGTGCAGCTCACAAATTGGCTCTTATTCGATTTTAATTCACTCCCAGCTTCAACGCTACTTAATATGAGGGGAAACTGTTATAGCTACTAATTCTGTGTCATGTCGGTGAGTATAGTTAACAGTTCTGGAAAAAAATTATCTAAACATATTTTATATTAATAATAATCCTTCGATAATATATAACTTATCTTATCAATAACGCTGACTTACCAAAAGATTTGTACAACAGATAATAATACAATGGTTTAGACGGCTTGACTCTTCTTCCCTTTTGTAAATCTTTAAGAAATTGTCAACCAACCTATTTTAAGAATACTTATTTACAGTCGATTCAATTTTATTATGAAAAACCTCGTTCCCCGAATTGCAAGGATCCCCTTTCCCTTAATCCTCCCTCACACCGTGCTTAATTTACGCATAATGAATTCTTGTTCAAGCCCAGCCAAGTTTTAACTAGCTCTATTAAAGATACATTTTGGGTTTAAGAATAATTTATAATTTAGATTATAATTTATAATAAATAATTTATAATTAAATTAAATTTAAAATAAAATAAAATTATTATTAAATTTATTAAATTAATAAAAAATAATTAAAAATTAATTAATAAATCAATACATTTATTAAAATTTTAAATTTAAAATCAAATTTATAATTTATAATCCATTATAATCTGGATGAAATCAGGATAATCTGGGTAAAATCATTAGTTGTGATAAGGCTAGGCATCATTATCATTAGTTGTGCTATCAAAACATCAGTCATTTACTTAGCCCTTGAGAGGGTATCAGAGTCAGGATGCTGCTGATCAGGTATAAATTGAGGCGATACTCGGAACCAACCAAATATTTTACACACTACTGTGCATACAATTTCGTACCGATTTTAACTGTTATGATTTATTTTATCCTAAATTTCACCCTAAGGGTCTGTGTGATTTACACGGTCTACGTAATTGAATCTTCCGTTAAGAAACGCGGTGAAATAGGGGTCGGTCGTTGTAATGGACTCGCTGAGCGAAAAACAGTAAAATTATCCCTTACGATTTGTGCTCGACATCTCTTTTCTGAGACGCTATTTATTGTTGTCTTACTGTTTGATGAGATTGTGTTTTTTTTTTTTTTTTTTTGGAACTTGATGGTATCATCTATTTTTTTAAGTACGCTTTATCAGAAAGTGTGATGGAAAAAATATAACAAGGGGTTTTTATTAATATTTAGAAATGTATTTATTTAATACAAACAACCACTCAAAAACAACTTGTGACTATACGATACCTTTAATCGTATGCTTTGCTGTGTCGTTCATTCATTTTTAACCATAAAAAACGAGATGTTGTAATTTCCGTTTCCGTAGGGTCTTTTGGAGTAATGGAGAATAAACCCAACATCGCCGCTGCCTCTTACGTTCTCTTAAAATGCAGTGGTGGTGCAAGATGTATTTTTAAACTAAACATAGAATCAACTATTTTTGTAAACCAAAAACAAATAACAATGTGTTAGATTTTATATTATATTTATCATTTCTTCTTGTACATATGCTATTTAATCACTTTTCCCAATAACGAATGTTTTTGTTTCATTTTGCTTGCTTAAGATTTTAGACTAACGGTTTCTGTGCATTTTTGCCAAAATAACATATCAAGCCATACTGTTCCAATGCACCCATAACGTTTATAGTTCGGTTTTAATTTTCCAAAAGCCAGTTATAAAAGACATCATAAAACTTTGATAGAATGTAACATGCTTGAGTTTTCCAGTGTCCGTTTGATGCCCGGATATTAAAAACCATTTCAACAATAACAAAATAGAAACCCGTCAATAGTACTTTACATTTGATATAGACTTAGCGGTAATTTTAAAGTATTTTGTGTTTAATTTGGGTATTTTTACCCACCTTTTGCGCCTACACACACAGGATTTCACTACGTATATTGAAACCGTTACTCGATTTCGTTAGGTCTGGTTGTTCTGACTCATAGAATACATATTGCTTCAAATGACGTGTAATTGTACACTCGCAATGTGTACAGTTAATATAATCTTTACAGTTAATAATAATAATTTACAAAACTAATTGTATGATTGATTGTATCGATACTATGGTATTTTAGCAATCATGGTAAGCGACATAGTATGCTATTTGAGTTCACTATGTGACTATTTAATTATATTACTCATAGAAGGTTTCATACAAGAATGAAAAACAGGTAAAAGCAATGGTTTTAAAATAAATACCAGTTTAAACCAAGTGTGAGTTAAACCAAAACAAATTAGTGTCCGCCTTTAGAAACCGATGGATGTGGATACTTATAATAACTGTATATCTATCTACCTAAATAAAACTAGAGTTTTGTCTGTACATTGCTGGAATTATGAAATGTTTGCATATTTTCATGTTTTACACCCGAGGGTAGCCAAAACAAGTCTTATCTCAATTTCTGTCTGTCTGTCTATCTGTCTGTTGGTAACGCTCAAGGACGGGTCGTTGTTCGCTTTTCACGGGAAAACGAGTGCACTGACATTGATGAAACTTTTTTTGTTCTAAGCAAGAATGAGAAGGTTTTAGGCCACTTTAAACTGGAAAAAGATTGGCGGCCGCTCAAAAACGTGATTTCGTGCAATTTTTGCCACGTTTTGCTCGCTTTTCACAGGGAGACGGGTGTACTGATTTCGATGAAACTTTCTTTATATGTTCTATGTGTGCGTTAGAAGGTTTTAGATTAGTTTGATTTTTGGAAATCACCTTAGGAATCTGCCCCACGGGGTTTTAGAGATCCTATGTTATTCTTATGGACAAAGAATTTATTTATATTGAACCAGATGATGACTTAAGAATAGTTATTCTATAAACAGATGTTGTAGTTCTTATTTAAAACGTTGAGTGAAGATTGGTAATTAATTACATAAGTATACAGATATATATATATATATATATATATATATATATATATATATATACAAAATTTTTGTCTGAAAATTGCTTGAAATTATGACATTTTTTCATATTTTCGCGTTTTACACCCTAGGGGAGCCAAAAAAGTCTTTTCTCAATTTCTATCCGTCTATTTGTCCTTCGGTAACGCTCAAGAAAGTGTTTTTGTTCGCTATTCTCGGGGAAAAGGGTACACTGATTTTGATGAATCTTTGTTTCTTTGTTGTATACATTCGTGAGGAGGTTTTAGGCTACTTTAACCTGCAATACGCCTTTTTGAAAAATAAAGGCTTCCGCTGAAAAACGTGTTTTAGCGCGGTTTTGATCGTGTTTGTTCGCTTTTCCCAGGGAAACGGGTGAATTGATTTAGATGAAACTTTGTTTCTATGTTCTATACGTACGTTAGAAGATTATAAGCTATTTCAACATTTTGAATTCACCTCAGGGCTGCACCCCACGGTATTTTAAAGATACCATCTTATGGTTATGGACAAAGGATTTATTAATACTGAACCAGTTGATGACTTAAGAATATTTATTCCATAATCGGTTGTTGTAGTTCTTATTTAAAATGTTGAGTGAATATTGGTAATAAATAACAGAAGTATACAGAGTGGACATACTATCTAAATCTATATTTTTCAGACACATTCACTAGGTCAAATTGTGATCACTGTAACTAAAAAATGACAATGTCTAAGAAGGTTAAAGTTTGCATAGTGGTTCCCCTTCTTCTGCAGATGTACAATAAGGCTAGATTTGAAACAAAATCGTACCCTAATTTACTTCAATTTCTGGCAATCTTATGAGCAAAAGTTCGGACCTTTTAAGTTAAATTCGGTAGGAACATACCTAATATATCAAAACAAACACAAGTCTGTTCCCGTTAAGAATGTGTTTTAGGTTACCCGAACCTTCAGAATACTTATTTTAACAATATTTCACCTGATACTGGACTGATGGAGATGAAATTCGGTAGCAAAAAATCAGACAAAAAATACTTAAGGGATATGCCTCACTGACCTTTAACATGATCATCTCAAACCTCTCAATCAATAGAGCTGAAATTTGGTACTTTAAAGGACATCAGCAACAACAACATGGTCCATAATGGGGAGTCATGGTGTAGTTCTCTATAGAGATTTCATACAGACACTTTGTATATTTGAGCCATGGGGGGACGAGATCTATGCCTCTCTAAATAGATATTTTATTTAGCCAACTTACTGAGTGTCTCAACTTAACAGTAAATTAGAAAATTATTTTTGATAAGATTAAAGGGTTGAGGAGTTGTATTAGGTCCTTTTAAAAGTGGGGAACAGGATATCAGTCATATTTTTCTCATAAACATCCCCCCTCAGTCGGTTCAATCCATGAATAACAGGAACTACTGATCGACAGTTTTTTCCCCTGAGGTTCATAAACAGATTAATTTCGAAAGTGCCTTGTGCCATCCTCACGTCCACCAATGAAATATTGTAAAATTCATTCGGTTGTTATTCTTTTCAAATTCATCTATTATTCATACGTACAACCCGTACGAAGGCCGGGTACACACCTAGTCTATACTACTCAATTAGTTGTGCGTGTGTGTGTGTGTTTCTCAGGTTATTTCAGAAACGGCACCTCGAGCTTCTCCTGGACCATACCACGTTGTAAGGGACCAAAACAGTTTAGGTGCGTATTTTTTAATTTTTTCCCCCAAAATTCAGAGCTGCGCCCCAGTGGCACCAAAAGCTGTCATGTTATTCTTATAGAGAAAAGGGTTTTTATAAATGTCTTGAAAAGGGCTCTTCAAATCTGCTCCCGGACCATAACCACGTGGTTAGGGAACTAAAGGTCTTTGGATAACTTTTTTCACGGCCTCAGGGCTCCGCCCCTCTGGCTTCTTCTATCACTTTCCGACGTCAAATTTGGACATGTAATGGTTATTTGGATTGGTTTTACAAAGTTTTACAAAGTCTTGAATGATGTCCCAACGTTGCATATGTCCTTCCCACCAATCTTACTCTCGTTCCGGGCTTTAGTTGGCAGTACGGAAAGGCTATGCTAATGTATTTTAAATGGAGTTTTGGTATAACTACCCACACTGTTGATATTGGTTGCTCTGTATAGAGCGATGTCAGCGACGACAAGATGGGGCCAGTAAAATCATTGACCTTTTTTGCTTGCTCTTGCGATTTTAATATATAGATGATGACGTATAATTTGAATTTGGTATCACATTAAAGGTAATAAAACTGTCTTTACTCCTGTGACACCAATAAATGTATATACATTTGCTATATATTTTGTATAGGTTTTTATGTTTGAAACTCAATTGAGAAGAACATAAAAAAGTAGTAAAGGAGATTTTTTTTATTTTTCAATCAGTTTTAACAAAAATAGATAAACTTAATTTTTGTAATTTGAAGTTTTGAATAGGGGCAGATTAGTTTAGGTGGTAGGAGCGACATAAATTATGAGTTGTCATTTTATTTCAAGGTGGTGCGGTGCTACTGCAGTGTTTCTGCTTTTCTTTAGGAACATAAATTAAAACTTAATGTGTGTATTTCTTTATTTATAATGTTATGCAATAAAGAGCATTGGAACGATGCGAAATTAAATCGTAACGTGAACATCCGTAAAATCTCCAAGGCCAAAATGGTATTAAAGACTGTGCTATGAGAATATCCTAATGCACCAATATATATAATGTGGCCCCACAATGAAAACACTAAGAAAATAATTATACCAATATCTTTCGTTGAAAATACATCTTCTCATGTTGTTTCTTTACTTATGTATTACGAGAGACATATGGGTTCGCAGGGATTAACATCATCTAGCTTCCTTTGAGGGAAGAATAATGTTAAAACTAGAAGTAAAACATATTAAACATCTTCCAAATTTATATTTCCGGCGACAAGAGTTTGAACTGATTGTTATCAAAAGCTTTAGTTGACTTAGTTTAAGTGTTACGAAAGTGATTATACGTGAAATTGCAATATCCCATAAATATGATTAATCGACAATTTACCTAAACAAAATTACAAACTGGTCGAGGATTAGTCTTACATGTATGTAAAAACAACACTAGCATACTAAAAATGACATATGGAATTCATGCAAAGGAATTTTACCAAGCATTACCAAAAGAACTGCAAATCAAACCAAAATTTGTCCTAGACGTAAAAAAGTCAGTTTTGTCATTTCTCGCGAGCTATTACGGGCCTATGACGTCAGCCTGTATACTAAACTTCACCTAAAGTATCTATTATAATTCGTTATATCCAGTATGCGTGTTGATCACAGTTTAGACTTTTTTCCTTTTCAAACATTATGTAAAGTAACGGTATTGGCTAACCTTTAAGTTTGATATTAGTATAATTGAGATTAAACTCAGTTTCTAACATGTGTACACATTTTTATTCATGATATGATTAAAAATATTTTTTTAATGTTTCTAGTGTAACATGTTTACAAAAAGAAAAAAAAATATGAATTTAACTCTTATATTTCATAAGTTTAATTGAAAAAAGTAATTTAAAATAAAGTAGTAGTACAATGGGGCACGACGATGTTGGATTTAAGATTAAGTAAAAATGCGAGGTGATTTACAACAAGCGTAAATCGTGTATATTTATAATCTTGATTCAAGTACAATATCCAAATTTGAATATATCATTGATAGTTTGCTTGGTATGTTTTTAATAAAACAGTTTTCTCACAACAAGATTAGATAATGAAACAAAAATTATATTACTACTGACAACAAAAAGTTACTAAATATGAGAAATATTATTCGCAAATAGAACACAAAATGTTCCTAACAGTGCACCATGATGTATTTTAAAACGCTTGGTTAAACGAAAAAAAATATGTTTCAAATTTTTTTTAGGATTATATACAATGTTTTAAATCCGTAAAAAGGTAAGCTTAATTACGTAATATGCATAAAAATTACTTTAACAATTATTTTTCACACTTCTAAAGAGTTATTAAAGCGTTAACAGAGCTTATATTTATCTTCCTCATACAAGCAACAAATGTAACCCTGATGCAATATCAAGGAATGAATAAATTACAATGAAAAAGGGTTTTTCATTACATTTTAATACGTAGTGAAAAATTTTTTCCTCATACCGTTGTTGTTTATCGGGAACAAGTACTTAATGAAAATAACTTTTAAAATTGAAATTTGATTACTCGTTTTTTCTCATCTTCATCCAATGTTTATTCTCGACATCCGTCCTCCCCTCCCTGAACTTAGACACCCATCTATACACATAACACCGATGCCTTCCCCGTAGCATGTTATGGTTGACTAGACGTTTAATTATTTCCAAAGGACGGACTCCTTCTCCATTCAAAAACTGTATGATGACCCTTTCTTTCACGCTGGGATGTATATTGCATAGTTCTGTACGGTCACTCAAACTACTTGCCTCTTTCAAATTTAAAGTTTGGTTGCCAAACTGTCGATGAAGTCTTTCATAAATTTCACTTTCACTTAAATTTTCGGCCCTAAGAAACTCGACCAGTACCTTTTGTTTAACACTTATACTAACTTTGGCGCATTTTGATAAATTAAAAGTATTCGTATAATTCCCAGTGTTAGTCCTTAAATCTTTTAACCTGGGTTTATTTGTTTTGATACAAGGTATATTTGCCACTTCGGTTCTTCCCTTGCGGAACTTGTAGACCCATCTGTATACGTTACACCAATGCTGACCGTGGTCGCTCACCTTTCTGAGACGTTTGAAAATATCCGCTGGACGAACTCTCTCTGCATTTAGAAACTGAATGATGATCCTCTCGACCACGTTGTAATGTAGGTTTCGTCTTTTCTCGAGTTCTTCAGATGTTTCTTTTTCACAGAGGTCAATCGCTTGTCCATAAAATCTAAGCTTTAATCTTCGCTGTATTTCGGTTTTATTAACACCCTCGACTTTAAAGAAATGTGCCAACACTCTCTGTTTCATATTTACGTCCACTTTTGCATACTTTGGTAATTTTGAGTTGGCTGTCATATTGGCAATATATGTTCCATACCCCGTGAATCTTCTCTTGTCTACGACTAATGCTGCTACCCTAATACGTAATATTTGTCTATAAAAAACGTACTGGTGAGCAATGACAATGAAAATTATACAACATGACAGTCTAATATAACTAACTGACATCACTTGTTAATTCTGTCTTTAACAAGTACATTACAAAAGGTAGTACTCACTGATTATTGGAACTGTTGATATAAACTGACACAGTACATAACACCTCCCTAAAAATCATTACATTATAAACATAGAGTAGATCTGCGTTAAGTTTTGATGGCGACACGAGATAGCACCTTATCAGTAGCGTTTACAACTAATTCTTATCTCCATGAATTTTTTATTGGAAACAAATAGTTCTATGACGTTACTTAATAATTTTTTATTACTTGAGTCGCACAGTTCATTTTAGATACGTATTGTTTTTTGTTGTTTTATCAATATTATGTTTTTAAAAATTATGTTTAATTGAGTTACACAGTTGTTATACGTACATGTTTTATTGTTTCATACAATAAATTTTTTTTGGTAATTATGATTTTTACTCATAACTTTTCAGAACGCAATTACATTTATTATCTTGTGAATGTATGAACCTAAAGTTGTATTGTATAAGTTCTCAATGTGTGTGGGTAGGCGATATCTCTTTTTAAACGTCATAAATACCAATAACAAAGTAACCATTTTAAAGATAACCTTCACTGCCAAATAAAAAAATATAATAATGAAACATTAAAATAACTAATGTAAGATTACCACATTTCATTTTGCAACGCACTAATGGTACCATCTTACAGTGACGGTTCAACAAACTCCAAACCGGTGTTTCAATGCGTAGCTTGCACATTGGTAATTCTAGTTCATATTAATATTAATAGTTGACACAAGCTTTAAACGTTACTCCTATGAACGGCTAAATTCTATTCACTACTTAAATAGTTTATTTAACGACAACACTAAATCTAATTATACTGTCCATTTAATTCCTTTTATTCGTGGTGGAAAACTTCAAAATTTCTTCAATCATCGCACTACCAGACTCCATGTTGCAATAAATAAACTATTATCACCGATTAAAAAACATTCATAACTTAAGATACATTTTGTCTATGTATATCGCACCAAACGAGTCTAAAATTTCTCCTTTGTTGTCTTTATTTAAAGTTGATACATTTGTTGGTAAAAAGATATTGTTTTTGGCTTTCCAGACCATTATATCTAATGCGTTTCTTTTTAATGGTTTATATCCAAATAATTTTCATTTTTTAAATTCCTAAACGGGTTTTAAAATTTGTTTTTTCTTATGATAACCACTTAATCTCATAATTTCTTCAAGGAGCTAATGCTTTTGGTAGTAGTTTGAACACTGTAGGTGTATAAGTATCATATACTTTTTACTATTGCCTCTTTAATGTAGGTTTTTTATTTAATTTTTTTTTATATTCTGGTCAATTTTAGAGAACTGTTTTACAGCATGAGTAATATTGAATTTTTAAATGTCTCTGTACCTAATCATCTTTGGTTCTACTTTTTACTTATTCATAAAATAAATAATCAAATAAAAACGTGCATTAAACTATCTGCGGTCCATAATGCCTACTTTCTGTTACCTACTATGATAACAGAATCAATTTAAATTAAAATTGGATTCATTAACGATATGCAACAGATGATTTTTAATCAAACTAATCTACCTACATCGCTGAAAGAGGATGGGTTTTCGAGCATGAAATAAATTTTATACTGTGCATATCATTTTTGATTGTAAGATAATTTAATCGCATATGCACATAAATAAATTTATATATATTTTATGTTGTAAGTTATCTACATATTTATGTTTACAGATTTGTATACACTGCCAAAAATAATATTTTGGTCTCATATAAGTCAGTAGACATCATTATATTAAATTTGTGAGTTTAGAGGAACTACATCATATGGCAATTTACAAGTTTTCTACTTTTTAATCGGCAAAGTAAAGTGTTTCTAGAGCCCTTGGCTTTCTGACAGGCTTAACTACAATACCAAAATACAACAGGTGAAGATAAATAAAAAATATAACGTTTCCATAGTACATAGTGTTTCATAAAAGTAGATATAATTAAAGATTTACTGGTAAGTTTTTTTAAAATAAGGTAAAATGTACAATCCCCTATTTACAAAGGTAATTTTACCACTGGATATACAGCTTGAGAAATCGTACGATGATAAATTGGTCCGTAAACACAGATGTAAACAAATTATTATAATACTTTTTGTTAGATTCATCAAATCATCATATACATCAAAACCAATGTACGGTCTGTAGTCCACGTATATTGGGATAAGGTCACATTCACTTTTAACAAGGACTATTACAGTTCACCTTTAAGTTCCAATGACACTTTATATTTATACCAACTAAAATGGTTTAAAGGCATTTAAGTATTGAAATAAGAGGGCCCAAACAATAGCTAAATTAAACGTAAAAATTAATGTTAAGTATATAAACTGGCAGTAAAACGGTTAAAATATAACGCGATTTGATGTGACACTTTGACTATTTTAAAGGAATTCTCAAACGTGTTTGTAATGTAGCAAATTATTGATGCAATGTTGACTACGTAGTGTTATTATTGGAATTACGGATGTAAATTTGTTTTTGGTATATTATAGTTACGATGCGTGTAGTCACGAAAATAGTATGCGTTGGTGCAACAACGGCATAGCAGCTATAGTTATATATATATATATATATATATATCTGCTTTCTACTACTCTGAAACGGTTAGAATAGTATAATTTAAAAAAGTCGGGTTAGTATGTTAGTTACTTAGTTACACCAAACAGCTGTTGTAAGGATTATATATAAACATACTTGAAAGGCATAAACTCATGTTCATTATGGAAATAACAAATCGACTTGAATGGCAGCTCTTTTTTCGATGCCCAAGTTAGTGCAAGTGCGATGCATCTATATAAAAATAGGCGAGTGAACGAAGTGAACGAGCTCATCTTGAAAATGTACGAGCATCTGACATAACAAAAATTCAACGACATTACAACGTCTGTCGGGCCAGCTAGTTTTAAATAAAATATAATTCGTTTTACTATATGGGAAAATTATATTTGCACAAACAGGCTATATAAAAATAATATATCAAAATAAATTAAAATTGAATTGACAGTTCTAATACAATCACATGTATATTTCCCGTACAATACTAGGGACTATAGTTGCACGATTTTATGACGCAAGTTTGCAATGATGTACATTCAAAAATCATATTTATACTTTCCTACTTGAGAACAAATAACATATGCACGTGTTTAAATACCTTTTCGTTAAATAATACAACTATGAAAGATACGGTTAGTTAATTAAACCTATTCATTTATGAAATAATGCTGGTGTCTGTCTGACTGTCAACTTGTATGTTCCGATTCAACGTACAAAATACTGAACCAAACGAGCTGAACATTTACATGTAGGTAGATATGTTTATAATCTACTTGCACTAATTGCTTGTAATCAAAGCTTGATATGCACATAAGTCCAGTTACAAATCTGGACTACATATGTCATATTCCCATCCTAGCAATCCCATAGGGCTCCGTCCCAGTGGCCCTTAAAGTTACAATGTTATTCTTATAAGCGCTTCTAATGGTCAGATTGTATATACTTGTGTATTCTTAAACAGATGTAGTTTCAGCAGGAATTTTAATCAGGTTGTTCAAAACTTGGGTATCAGCTATGATAAAATGCTTGGGGGTAATAGCAATATAATTTTAATGATGGGTATCTTTAATAATTTTCTTGAGAAGAGCTGTTAAGGTTCAGCGCATCTCGAGACTCGGTGCGGATTATAGTCTGGCAATATAAGTCTGGCCTAAGCATGAGACTCGCACTAAGCTCGATGCATTACTTTCTGACACTTTGTACCTTACACTAATGAATTTCTTAAAATATTTAGTTTATAATTAATCCTAGAATACAACTGCAAACACAAATAGTTTAATAATTTACCTCAAAGGGAAGAAGATATCACCGTAGTCGACATGGTAACACTTAGGCCTAGGACCATGACAACTTCTTTGTTTTGAGGTCTCCAAATGCCAAAAACACAAGTCATTTAAAACGTATGGTTCAGTTATATATGTATATATGCAGTTCAGAATAATATGGGTGTGTGTCCGTGGGTGTGATAATTCTCGTAGAAAGAGGTACGATTTTAATGATTTGGTACAAACGTGAAAAATGACATTTATGACTAAGTTCGAAAACCAGACTGATTGACTCTTCCGAAGGAGTTTCTATTTTTTAAATTTTGTTTGAAGGGGTGTTAACCCTAAAATAGAAGTTTTAAAATGTTTTTATATAATATTTTAAAAAGTAAAATTTTAGTTTTCACCATTGCATTGAGCTTTAAAAAACCCACAATTTGGTGTTTTTACTCTACGTCAGTTGGTTACATAAATAATGAAAGTGCTATACACAGTACGTTATCCAAAGTTATTCAAATTTTAGATATCGCTTATTTATTAATGTATGTAAGTGATTAATGTAGTAAGTAATTGTTACTTACTGATGAAACTTGGTGTACGTCTTCATCAGGTTGTGGTATATTGTTATTCACAGAAACACATTTTACTGGTGTTTCCCGTAGCAGAAAACCTGGGTACTCAGCCCCCATGTTAGTCTTATAGAGAATAAGTAAAATACTATGTCTCCATTAATTATGAACATAAATTAATACAACTTAATATGTGGCTTAACCTACTTAGGTTTATGTATATTTACATAAAAAGTCCATTTTTTCCTCGTTCAAAGATCTTGAAACAGTGCGCTGCTAGGTATGCTGTGTTATTTAGTCTTTGATGGATTATTAAATTTAAAACAGTTGTAGGGACAATTGTTATATACAAAATAAGACTAATTTTAGAATGTAGTATATTTTATGAGTATTAAATAAGCATAGATTAATATATCATCAACAAGATTTAATTGCTTTAACAAGAGAAAATTTTAATATTCTACTATATTTGTACTAACTATTTAATTGGTTGTCCTAAGCAATTGCACTTTTAAGTAGACATGATTAGTAATTTCAAACAATCTATTTTTACATGTGTTACGATGTTCAGGCTTCTCAGAATTTTTCGTAGTTTGAGTATTTTTTAATCGTGCTTCTTGATTGTGTAGATCCAATTGGAAAGAGTTTTTTCTTAAAATATATTGGAAATCTTGCATTTTATAAGCTAAAAACTATGTTAAAAGTGGTTTACTACATCAGAGTTGTTGGCCAGTTCAACTAGACATCTCTTTGACAAATATAACCCACTTTCTTTTAATAATTTTTAATTCAAGCCTTCCTGGCTTACTAGCAACTAAAATGACTTAACCTAAAAATATAACATTATTAATTGTTTTTTTAACTAGCTTTGAATACCAATTTAAAAAGAAAACTAGTAACGAAAAAATGTTTATAATGCACTTTGCTACAGCTGCCTTATCACGATTTTTAATAAAAAAATAAACAAATAAACAAGGAAAATGCATGATTTTTATCACATCTATAAACAAAATACTTTGTTCTTAGATATCTGTGGAACGCTATATATGTCAATAGTATGAATATAAATTACACTCTGGAAAAATAATCGGGTTCTAATATAGTGTAGATGGCAGCTGGCTTATTTCAAAGCCAAATATTAAATAAATACAAATTCCAGATAAAACCGAAGTATAATAGATTATGTTTTAGTGTTTATCTACAAATATTCCACCGAATACTTTAAAATTTTGCTTGGGCTTTTTTTGAATAACTGGTTACCACACATATTACTGCTTACCTAACATATCTAAAATATTTTAATAATCCAGTTTTTAGAAAGCTACAAAAACCGTATGCATTTATTATTATTGTTTATTTATTTTTTACATCTCAGTCTAATGATATATAAATTACGTTTGAATAGTTAAACATCATAATTATAAGACTTTGTAACATGAATGTAAAAAAAAATTGGTTAAGGATGTACAATTACAATTATTACCGACGTAGCTTCACAAAATGTACGGTTAATTGTTATTTCAATACAAAGTTTATTGTAAAAAAAAAACTTTGATAATACAAATAAATGCAGAAATGTAACTTTAGGTGAAATATGAAATGAATAAGTCATTTATAGTGTTTGCAGAAATACTGATAGCTTTTGAATAAACATTTTATGTTAAGAAAACCAAAGCTACTTTCAAAGGAATCTGTCAACTTGAAGCCCGCATTGGGAACTTTTTCTTTGATGCTTTTCACCACTTTTAACGTTAGACGAACATAAACTGTTTGTTTGAGTTACAATAAAAAAGTATTTCTAGGTACTACAAAGCAGTTGTTCGGTTTTACGTTCACGTTAATCCACTAACTACTTGAGATGAGCGTAGCAACTCAATGTATGCATTCGTTTTATTTTTATAAAGAAATTATAATTATTTGGGCAATTTTAAAAATCAAACATTTTATTTTTAAAATTGCTATGTAGTCACCCTAATATTTGTACAATATAAATAAATACCTTTGAAATTCAGGAATATTAACGATTTACAAAGCTGCATTGCCAATGAGATATGCTAATATAACGAATTGTCAGCAGTCAGATTTCAAGTTTTTATTGTCCATCCAGTCAGAGACGGTTTGGGAGCATTATCACATCCCAATAAAATCGATTTTAAAAATCGTCTTTACTCATTAATAAGTTAATAAAAAACTTTGTGAATGTCTTACGTGTAGTAATTTTTATAAACAAATCCTGTGTTTTGTTGGGGTACAAAATTGGTATTTAACTATGTGCACTTTTTTGTTTAATATATTGTGTAACAATAATTAGCCAATTTACGTTTTGCAAGGGAACGGTCCAAACCCTAGTCTGGTTACTATCTAAAGTCAAAATGATCTTATAAACCATCAACAACTAATAGCCCAATGACAACTCACAGCTAGGCCCGGTTTCTTAACTTCTCAAAGTTTTGAAATATTGATCAAGATCGATCTGGCAAACCTCAGATTACGAGACAAGTGCTATAACTAATATGCTACCTCGTTGAAATCAGTTGAATTTATTCTGACAGTTTTACTTTATAATCATCGAGTATATTACGAGTTACTAAGCAATAGAGAATACAGTATATAAACTAGTACATTGCATCATACAGTTTTGATTAACATCGCAAATACGTTCTAGTCTACAATTATTCCCACCTGTGTCAGGAGTGTAGAGGAAAATTTATCCCCTTTCATATAAATCATATCTCGATGAGATAGTTGCAGGGCTTAACTAGCGGATTAGGGTAGTACCACACTTTTCACGAATACGTCCAAATGTTTTGGCCAATCATTCACCAAGTTTACTAACCTTTCATTAACGTTTTGATATATGGGTTATTCAGTGTACGGTATTTGTGCAAACCCCACACATCGAGTAAACTGTCAGTTGAGCCGAACATTTGCACGTACTCTCGAAAAGTGAGGGACCGTCTTTAGAGTGTAAAGGTTTTGTGTAAGTTCGTTATACGTAAAAATAGGACAACTGCGATACACTGAGCAAGTTAAGCCGGTTGCAATTATTGGTATTGAATTCGCATTGCGTATTCTAAATCCAACTGTTTAATTGATTTGTTTTATTTTGTTTGTATCACCATGATTCAAAGCTGAGTTCAATTCACTTACACTAGTATTTCATATTTTACTTCGTAGCAATCAAGTTCCTGTTTTATATTATATATAATTTACAAGGGGCATTATCACCCCGACGGTGCGCTTCTCTTCGTTTAAAGCGGGTTAGTTTAATTCATGTTTCAGCTACTTTTATGGGGAGCAAATTTTCTACTTTTATTTGCTTAATTAATATCCCATATTGTTGATATTTATAGATCAATGTTATGTAAAGCAGTATTTATTAACAATCCGTCCAATAATTGGACATTTATTATACGTGTTATCACTTTGGATAAACAAATAGTATTACATTTCCAACCTTACAAGTTTGACAGTTCACTATTTCATATTATCAGTTTTTGTTTCTGTCTTGGTTAGTATTTAAAAACACGCCAGTACATTTGTGTTAAAATCTTACCACTAAACCACTACAACATGTAAATCCAGAACGATTAAAGTTAACTACTATTCAGTTGTGATTTAAATTCTGAAATCAAGGACGTCATTAAATTATTATCGGTATCCAAACTCTACATTGAATTGCATTATTATTGTGAATTATTATTGATGTAATCGAATTCATTATCATGGTTATTTTTGTTTAATCTTCAACTGAGTAACTAAGTAAAATGATTGCTTATTTACTAGGGGATATAGGGTAACTTTATTTAAGGTTGCAACACCGACTTGACAATCTCAATTACTTTCCAAATAGCACATTTTATTATTTAGTTTTTAAATAATCGGAATAATACACATAAAAATTAAGAGTATATGCATAATGTACAATTATAAAATATTTGTTACTAATACTTAGACCAATATGATTATTAAATTAAATGGACATTCAAAATAAACTAATATGTCAACGCTTTGCTAAAAGCTGCAGGGTTTGGTTGGACTTTAGCCATTATTAAGTTATTGATGTGATATACGTAATAAGTTATAAGTTTGACGTGGTAATACAGTCTTTAACTGTAATGAAAACCAATACTTGGAGGTGAGGAGAAATGACGAACAAGGACTTCTGGATGTCGGCCAGACTCATTCGTCAAGAAGCGAATATGTAGGATATCCTAGGAATCATTTAGGTTAAACTAAAACTCATTTTTATAAAGCATTGTTAATTTGACTATTTTAGAAACGTACATATTCTTAATCTGTTATAAGCATACAAAAATTACAAATAATAATTTGTAATAAAAACCTCAACTGCTTCTATAGGTCATTGACCTGTGCGGTGAACTAAAGACAGCGAGATGCCGTAACGGCATTAGTCACATGGGCAAGCCAGAGGTAACCGAGCACGATCTTACGGGAGTCGGCCGGGACCGAAATCGAACCGACTACGTCTCTTTAAAGAGTCAGGCACTTTACCTCTTAGCTACCAATTCCGATAAGTATCTAATTATTAATTAATTGATTAAACTGTCTATTACAACTACAACGGTGCATACCTATCTAGTGAGTAATAATATAATATAACACATCAAAATCATACAAATCACTTTTACATTGAAATTTTGAGTTTCAAATGAATGAAAACTACAATAAATTAACCTTTTATAACATAAATCTTAATATATAAAATCCAAATACCACTGACTAAATCACTCATCACGAAATCTCAAAAACCACAGAACGGATTGCAATGAAATTTTGAACATACCTCTTGGGTGCTCACTAAGAAAGGGTTTTAATAAATTCCCATAGGGTCATCCCTGCGAGCTCGTAATAGAATAGAGAAAACAAGTGACTATACCCCATGCATTAAAAGTGTGGCAAGATCCGCCATGTTGGTCTGTCATACGGTATGAAATATACGGTCCGCAAGCTCAATCCGCGGTAAAACTCCGCGACCAATACACGGTCATTATCAGCAGTAATAGTTGCAGAATATTGTTACATTTTGCATGCTTATAGTATGGAGTCTGAGGATAACGAAGGTAATAATTTAAAATTAATAATAATTTATTAATTCGTGTATAAATATTTTTCTACACCCTTGTAGTTCTGTGTTACACCACAAGACATAAAAAAGTTGTTCTCTGGGGAAGTATTTATTTTTTGGTCAGAGACATTTTGTCAGCGGGAAAGTTGTAGATAAATAAACAAACTTATTAGTGAATTTCCTATGGAAAGTGAACTATTAACATGTCCCGCACGGTGAAACTTAAGCCCGGGACCACCATAGAAGTTCCTAACGTGACCCCCTGAACACGTTTTGGGGGGTCGTTCAAAATTTTATATATATATATATATATATATATATTTTAAAATTGCTTGAATTGAAAATTAGGGCTACTAATATTATTATTTTTAAAAACATTATTAACGAGTACCCTTTTTTTGAAACATTTTTATTTTTACTGACTAGTTTCAACCATAATGGCCATCTTCAGAGTCATATAACCTCAACAAATTTTCTTTTATATTAATTACAAACATATGTGAAAAATAAATAATATATGATCACTAATTCTAAAATTGTGTATATAAATATAAAGGTAAAAATAAAATAAAATATTAATTTGTATATACTATATAAATTTACTTTCTCTGAGTTCTAATTTCATCAATTTTTTCAAAGATAGGGTGTTGTTGACTGACTTGCATAGTATTTAAAATATTTAGTGGATCTTTCTTATTATTTAAATATATATGCATCTCTTCTTTGACGTTAAGTTGTTCTTGCTGTTTTTCGTACTCTAAAACTGATAAGTTTTCTTCTATGTTTTTATATTTATGCCCTGTATTAATGATGTGTTCTGCATAATTGGATCTCATAGTTGTGTTATTTCTTGACTTTAGGGCTTGTAAATGTTCTTTAAATCGAACTCTAAAGTTTCGTCTTGTTTGGCCAATGTAATAGCTATCACATTCACTACATGTAATTCTATATATGCCAGACTTACTGTATTGATCTTCTTGAATATTTTCATTTTTTGTTACTTTAGAGTTGATAAGGTTAAATGCATTATTTTTTGTTTTATAACTTATTTTCATGTTTGAGTTTTTGAAAGTACGTCGTATCGCTTTTTCCATGTTTGAGTTAAATGGAACGCACATATATTTGTTGTCATCATTCGTTGTAGTCATATTGTTTCTTTTTTGTTTTCTTATCTTCCGATTTATCATTCTTTCGATTGTCTTTTTCTTATACCCATTTTTTATAGCTAAATACTGTATTTTTTCTTTTTCCTTTTTGAAATTTGAGCTATTTAGTGGCAGGTTTATTAGTCTATGTACCAAAAAATGGAATACAGCCATTTTTTGGTGCCAGGGATGGTTAGAGTTCGATGGGATTATTATGTCAGTAGTGGTTGGTTTTCTATATATATCGAAAGAATGTTTGTTCTTATTTTTTGATATCTTAATGTCCAAGAAGTTTATGGTATCTTCTTCTATTTCTTCTGTAAATTGTATGGACTTATGTATTGAGTTGATATATGTTAATAAGGTTGTTGCTTCTTCTTTAGTGCCATCAAATAGACATATAACATCATCCACGTATCTATACCAATATATTATTTTGTCACGAAGAGGGTTTGAAACATTCATGATTTTTGATATTTCCATGTTGTGCATAAAAATATCAGCAAGGAGTCCTGACAATGGAGAACCCATAGGTAAACCGTCTTCTTGTAAATAGAAAGAATTATTGTAACTAAAATAGCTCTGTTTTAATGTTATTTCTGTTAATTTCATAACGTCTTCTGTTTCATTTTTTGTGATAATATTACTATTGGTTAAATCTCTTCTTAGTATTGTTAATGTTTCATTGTTGGGGATGTTTGAGTACATGTTATTCACGTCAAAAGATATAAGCAATGCATTTGGTGGGATGTCTATATTTTTTATTTTACTCACCAAATCGTATGTGTTCTTGATATTATATTCAATTTCCCACTTAATGCTATTATTTATTTTGTTATTTAGATATTTTGATAGCTTATATGTTTTAACTAAAACCCTCTTCGTGACAAAATAATATATTGGTATAGATACGTGGATGATGTTATATGTCTATTTGATGGCACTAAAGAAGAAGCAACAACCTTATTAACATATATCAACTCAATACATAAGTCCATACAATTTACAGAAGAAATAGAAGAAGATACCATAAACTTCTTGGACATTAAGATATCAAAAAATAAGAACAAACATTCTTTCGATATATATAGAAAACCAACCACTACTGACATAATAATCCCATCGAACTCTAACCATCCCTGGCACCAAAAAATGGCTGTATTCCATTTTTTGGTACATAGACTAATAAACCTGCCACTAAATAGCTCAAATTTCAAAAAGGAAAAAGAAAAAATACAGTATTTAGCTATAAAAAATGGGTATAAGAAAAAGACAATCGAAAGAATGATAAATCGGAAGATAAGAAAACAAAAAAGAAACAATATGACTACAACGAATGATGACAACAAATATATGTGCGTTCCATTTAACTCAAACATGGAAAAAGCGATACGACGTACTTTCAAAAACTCAAACATGAAAATAAGTTATAAAACAAAAAATAATGCATTTAACCTTATCAACTCTAAAGTAACAAAAAATGAAAATATTCAAGAAGATCAATACAGTAAGTCTGGCATATATAGAATTTTTTTTTTTTTTTTTTTTTTTTTTTTACGTAGGAGGAACGCTTTATGCGCGAACCCAAAGGAACAGTGTGGGACTCCCTCTTACGAGGTATACCCACTAAACCTCCTACGGAGCCGCGGGGGAAAAACCAGGCCGGAACCCTTATCGGACAACTTCGGCACTGGCCCGCGTGTCTTGCGCCCAGACGGGTCACGTCACCGTTTCGGGAAACTTAGAAGTCACCTAAGCATCCCTCGTCTCGCTTTCCCCGAAGAACGGATTGCACGAAGAGCGCAACCGCTCTCCAGGAGTCTTATATAGAATATATATATAGAGCATATATAGAATTACATGCAGTGAATGTGATAGCTATTACATTGGCCAAACAAGACGAAACTTTAGAGTTCGATTTAAAGAACATTTACAAGCCCTAAAGTCAAGAAATAACACAACTATGAGATCCAATTATGCAGAACACATCATTAATACAGGGCATAAATATAAAAACATAGAAGAAAACTTATCAGTTTTAGAGTACGAAAAACAGCAAGAACAACTTAACGTCAAAGAAGAGATGCATATATATTTAAATAATAAGAAAGATCCACTAAATATTTTAAATACTATGCAAGTCAGTCAACAACACCCTATCTTTGAAAAAATTGATGAAATTAGAACTCAGAGAAAGTAAATTTATATAGTATATACAAATTAATATTTTATTTTATTTTTACCTTTATATTTATATACACAATTTTAGAATTAGTGATCATATATTATTTATTTTTCACATATGTTTGTAATTAATATAAAAGAAAATTTGTTGAGGTTATATGACTCTGAAGATGGCCATTATGGTTGAAACTAGTCAGTAAAAATAAAAATGTT
The DNA here is from genome assembly GCA_963675035.1 of Allygus modestus. Taxonomy (NCBI): domain Eukaryota; kingdom Metazoa; phylum Arthropoda; class Insecta; order Hemiptera; family Cicadellidae; genus Allygus; species Allygus modestus. Next base: position 107,583,220 of record OY776112.1, read on the forward strand.
TCAAAAAAAGGTTACTCGTTAATAATGTTTTTAAAAATAACACATATATATATATATATATATATATATATATATAGACATATATATATATATGTGTTTGCACTCTAGCGGTCGCAATTTTTGTCCGATTTACTTCAAATTTGGTAGGGACGTTCCTTTCTGTAATCGGTTTGACAAGTTCGTTGGGAAAACAATCGGAAAACTCTAAACCCCTTTTTTGGGGGATTAATCTTTCAAATTTCGAGTTTTTGGGCCCAAAAATGGTCATAAAAGCCCCAGATGTAAAATAAATGCATGTAAAAAGATGGGAATTAGAAAGATGAAAGTTTTAAGCCCTCTCTCGTCATTCTAGCATAAATGTTTACCGAGTTATTAAAGAAAACTTGTATTGACTAAACACAGTACGTTGTCTTATGGGGGTTTTACACGAGAAAAGCCTGTTATTCCTTTGTTAGTGTACTTTTATCATCCCCAGCAACCTCACACCTACTTTCAAGCCTATCTGGACCTTCTCCTAACCTTATATTGGGCAAAATGTTATTCCCAGCTTTGCAAGTAATTGAAACCAGGAATATCAGAACAGCCAAAAAATCTATGTTTTCAGATTTCAATAAAAATTGGACAAATGTATGTTTTTACACTGATTTTGAGTTTTAAACGTTTTTATTTGGAAATTCACTTCCCTCACGTCAGCGTGCTGCGTGCGAACTCGTTTTTTTCTTTAATTTGTTTCTAACGTGTTAGTTTTCCTCAGAAATCCAGGTATAAGAACGCGGCAAAACTGTCTTTCGCCGGAGCCCGCTGCCGCGCCGCGCCCCACGATAGCAGTGCGGTGTGTTGTTTTCCGGCTACGTTGTTGTTTTTGTTTTATTTATTATTTTGTTTTAACTAGGATTAGTAATGTTATTGTATTCATTAAAGGGTAGTAAATTAAAAATAATTTATAAAAAATAGTTTTATTTACTGATTTATATGTTTATAATATCCTCGAAGTTTCACTATACCTAATTATGTGTAAATTTGTTCAAATATTTGCAAGACATTAATCAATATTCATTGAACCAAAGAAATTAAAGTATTATTCAGTTATCTCATCTTAGATTTATGAACACTTTCATTACTATCTTACTGTAATGATGGATTCTTACATAACAATACTTATGAGCTATTATTTCGATCACGAGGCCTCAACAAAATTGATTATTGTCCTTCTCAGTATTAGAGAAATATAAAGCGTTGGGAAATAAATCCATAACTACAGATTGACTAAGTACATGGTTTTACACTCACTAACAATATCGTTTTCACTTAGACTATTATAGATAGGTACTTCTATAACAACGTTTGCAAAGTCGGCATATTTTTACCACACTTTTAGAAGGTTGATACAAGCTCTTAATTTACATGTGAAAGTAATGGTTTTGAAATAAAAAAATAGGACAAATGAATATTTTATTGTATTATTTATTCCAAATGTATTTTAAACCATAAATGAAATATTTTTCGTAAAAATAACATCAGTAATTTTATTTTCGTTGTTTATGACCTAAACAAAAATAATCATTAATAGATGTAGATCGACTAGAATTCATAGAGAAGTAATAGGAATACTCAATTAAAATTATGACTAAAAACACATGTTTGAACCTTTAATTTACGTATTTTAATAAATTAAAACAATGCGCTCTTGTGAAATGTAGTCCCAGCGGGTGGTTGATACCCCTTATATATATATATATATATATATATATATATATATATATATATATATATATATATATATATATATATATATATATATATATAGGTGTCTATTATCGCAACCAAATGCAACACAATTTACCACTTACCACCTCGTATAAGTCGATATCTTAGGTCTACAACAAACAGCCGTGTCTACCCTCACTGCGACTAACTGAAATAGTGCGTGGCGGTGCGTGGTTCTAGGTCGGACTAGGGCGGTGCCGCCATCTTGGACCGTCTCATCCGACCACCAGACTGGCCGCACTCTGCGCTCCGAGTAGCTTCTCTATTCTAATATGTGTCGCTGGCTCCGCCCCTCGGGGAGACAACGTTCCTATCCTGTGTTATTCTTATTGACATTCACTTTAAGTTTGAGCTGATAAAAATACAAACAGCTGATCTTGATTTTTAATTCACGGGATAATCACAGAATGCAGCACACACTACTGTCATAGTTTAGTCTATTAGTTTGTATCAATTATTATTAGAGGGGCAAAGCCTGCGGGAACAGCTAGTATATATATATTTTAGGTTAAAAATAAATGAACAATCTATTGTCTTCAAATGTCGATATATCGGTTGTTTATTATTTACTAAAGATACCAAAAATAGTGCAAAAACTACAGTCGGTTCATTAAAATTCACCTCTTAAATAAAAATAAAAATATATATGTATACTTAGTGTATAAAAAGGCACAGATTTTTACACCATAAATTCAAATGAAATTTAACTATAGCTGAATTTTGTTGATGGTTTCTTGTTATGAGGTTTACTATGGGAGAGAGATGGAAATAGTGGCGAGGGGAAATGCTTCCCCCTCTCCAGCATTACCTGAAGAGAAAGTGACAAATCTCAGTCCTTGCACACTCACCATTGGCTAAATCAGTTGATTTTTTATGTTTTTTTTTTCATTACAACTGTTTTATCACAGCTGTAATTTATAAATCATTAAGTTAGTTGTAACAATGTCACTAGACGTTATTCCTGAACCTATTCCTTTATAACTGATATTCATAAAAAAATATTACACTAATGAAAATATTTATTGTATGCACTTCTATTGTATATATCAGCTAAATTGAAACGGAATCGTTGCGAGAATATGCAATGATTATATCGAACCTCATGATTTAACAGCTGTTGGTGACACGGTAAAACACAGTTTTTTGACAAGAATATATGCTACAAGCAGGATATGAATACAAACTTTAATAGTAAGGCTGACCACCCACTGATGGAGCTATACAAATATTAGCAAACGTTGCGCAATATTTTTACTCAATCATGTATGTCAGACACAGTTTTTTAACGTACACATAGGTTGCCTTGCGCCACTGCGCACCACTTTAAGTGGGGATCTAAGTGGGCATAATGTATAAAGAAGTAATACTTATAATAACATGTTTGTTTTGATTAAAGAATAGTACTTCATAGTATTCAAAACGTCAGTCATTACAGTTACCCGTTTAATAAAGTGTTTTGACGTAACTAAAGTTTTCATTTAGTTCCGCAGTGTTAACCACGACACATTTAAGCCGAGTCTAGCCGAGCGATGGCGAATGCGAGAATGTCGAGGGCTAGTGTGCCACCGCTCGGGATGGTTGCACTGGCCTCATCATCGCTCCGATTCTTGTCAGGTTTTGACACCGAGTCAAAGGAGATGAGCGACAGGTCCTCCATACTTAGTTCAGCTCTAGGTTTATAAATTATTTGTATAGGAATATTTATTGAGGCAATTTTTAATGCTGGGCACTAAACCATAACTGGGATAACATTCTAACAATTAGTTTAGTTCTACCAAATATTTAGGCTCTGTTATAGTAATTATGAGGTTTGCCAAGTGGTATAGTTTGCTAAATAGGTTAGTCAACTCGTCATACAGGCTAATTTAGTTCAGCATTAATATTTAACAAAAAATAAATAGTAAAATTAATTATAGTATTGGCATTCAATAGCTATGAAATATAGAATCCCGTAACGTTTGTTAACGAAGTTAAAATTATTTCCAGCTGATCTAAATAAAAATTATATCAATTTTGTTAAGACAAAAAACCGTTAAAACAACACCTAATTACAAGGCAGAGTTTTAACAGTTGCAAGTGTTACCAAAAAAATAACAAGTTAGTCACTACTAAGTTCTTTACCAACCGTGGATGGGATGGATGGGGTAACACTTCCCTTAACCCCTCTCGTGGCTCGGGGGAGAAGTGGTAGGAGGTTGATTTTTCCTCCCCTACATTCGCGAATTAATTTCGCGCAGGACACCGTCTAAATAATTGAACTGTAAATAAAAGCATACCAATCTCAATTATTGGATGTTACGAATAACAAATTCCAAGACAAAATAATGTTATTATACAAGAAAAATTAAAAATATCACTCAAGATAACTCCTACTTTTTCAAATAAAATATACAAAAATGTATGATGGTATAGGAAATAATTATGTACACATTTATTTTAGATACATTATAACTAAATGTCCTTGATTTTAACTGATGGCATGAAAATAGTGTTTAGTTGAACGTAAATTGTACTAATGGTACTAACCTATGCAATAGGTTGTTTTTTCGCATGGTGCTTGTTATAATTGAATGCTATACTTACTTAATTCATTGCATACATAGTTATTTAAATATTTATGTAATTTTATTTTAATCGTAAATCAAAATTTAACGACACCACCAAATACGGTTTCAAAAACCACAAAAACTTACATAGCTTTTAAAGTATACTCAGGCATAAAACATAAAATAACACAGTGTTATACAGAAAACACACAATTAAATCACTTAAAGTAATAAGCTTATAATATTTCGTATTAATTAATCATACTACTTCAATATTACAAAAAGTTAATTTTAGTCAAGTAATGGCAGTTCGCCACGTTCATACATTACAAGATGATATTACCATGAGCGGAGCCAGGTGCTTGTAATCGTGCGTTCTCTGCCATCGTAAATCAAACCTAAATGTGAAGAGTTGGTGTCTAAAGCCATGATTACGAATATTTTTTACCCAAAACAAAATAACATTCTGGATGTTTTAAGAAATTTCAAGAGAGCCTATATCGGTTAAAACGCTGTTTAATACGTCAAATCAAGTAGTCAATACAGTAGTCTGACATTTTGTTGAGATTATAAATTATATCCAGCCGTCACGTGGAATTAGACCATTGATTCATGATTTTTTTCTATTAAAAGGTCGACTTTGTATAGTAAATCGACACTGTAATCCTATCAAACTATTTTAAAATGGTAATGGATAAACCGCAGCCGTGGGTCAATGGTTTTAATGGCCATAACACTAGTATAAGAGTGTTTAAAAATAATACTGTTGCCGATGTGTGTGTGTAGGACGCAGCGTGAACGATTTACAAAGCAATATATATGCTTTATTGGTAAGTGTATATGGAGTTATGAGTTGCGATAAACTTGTCATAAAATTACTTGTTATCAAACAATCAACTGAACTTTGTGGCCTAGTTTTTGATGAAGGTATCAAACTAAATAATTATCTACAATCAGCTATTTGTTCACCCACATGTGGAAGCCTATTTTAATGATTTAGATTAAAACGTTTAGTTTATCCTTAGGACCCATAATTATAAAGACAATTTGATTTACCCTTATGCAAGAAATATGAAACGCTGAATTTTATTTCGGACTTAAATGAGTGATTGTTATCAATATGCTGGTCGTTATTTCATAGCGTCTGATAATTTTCTAAGAGGTGCTACGTATAACTTTTGTATTCTGATCAGCTTTGATCACAGCTGATTCATGTTTCTTAAATTTCTTGACACAATTGCGAATTATACATTTAAAGTACGTAACGTGTTTATTATTAAATCGATTTTAACGTAGTTATTAAGAAGTAAATGTCTAAGATATCATAAATATATATTATACGTAATCCTCTATTATTTCAATTTTCCAGTATATCCCGTTCAGTATGAATGTCCGTTCAAAGAAAACTCTACTTAAAAACTTTTCCAAAGTATGTACAGTGAGGGGAAGGCCTGACAAATCGTTGTGACTTAGTTGAAAAGAGCTGTTAGAACCTTCATACTTTCGGCAAATCTATCCTTACTCAACATGGTGAATGTTTTTACGAATGTATATTTAACTGTGTATGGATTTAAAGATGTTAAATAGTGTAATACACTGAATAAATTACAGCACAAATTGTAATCTCATTAAATTTATTTATCATTGTTTGTTTGGTTGCAATAAAATGATTTATTCAGAATAATACCTAGAACAATCACAGTGTAACCGTACACTATTCAATTAATCAAAATGTACTAAAGACTACAAAAATATGTAAGAGAAAACATATAGGCGCTAAGTAATTATAAAATATATGCAAACCTTTTTGGTATAACCTTCATTTCAGCAATACTAATAAACTAACCTGTGAGATTAGATATCCATATTTATAATATTTTATAACCTTAAGGGACTTATCTAGTATAATTTAAGTTATCTGTATTATTTTAAATAAAGAAATGAGATATTATCAGCAAATAATTCGATGCCTGCCAAAGAAATAACCGTTAAAACTCAATCCTTCCATTTTAACAAAGCCTCCGAACTATCGTCTACTACGCATTTTTATGCAGTATTGAAGTCTAAAGTTATGTACATTTTAAATATAAACGACGGGTAGGATTTAAATTTACGAAAATTTTATTCGGAGGCCTAAATATTAAGTACTTGCATCGAAATAAATGTTTGAAAAGGAATGGCACTGTGGCCATTGTGCAAATCTAGAACGGACTGAAGCTGCTCAACAAGTGCTCAAAATGCGAACTAACTTTTAAACAGACCGAGTAAGATCAGCTGTCAGTTCAAATTTAATTTATTGTATTTTACACGCAGATTAATGATGAATTATATTTTTGGATACAAATTTTAATTTGAGCAATATTTGTAAATACAACCTATGAAATAATTGTACTTACTATATATAATAAGTTTTTGTATATATATATATATATACAAAGTACAATATATATAATATATATATATATTGATGGTAAGCATGCTTGTCAATTAAAATTATTTTTTCTCAAACCGTGAAATTAAAATAGTTAAATGTAATTTCTAGCATATATTTTATTGCTAGCCTTGTACCATCTTTTGTTTATATTTTACCGTCGTGTATGTAAGTACAGTATAAGTGTAAATACACTTTATAGTATTGTAAGACGTATTTAACTTATCCTGTTTGGTTGTAATAACACGTATCATGCTAATAAAGAAATTTTTTAATAATTAGTTTAACTGCCTACGTAGTAAAAAAACAGTGAATAAACGGTGGGATCTATTTATTAAATTAACAGTTACCTAATCTTCATTAATTTAATTCATTGTCAAGATAGGTGAGTCCCTCGTAACAAATTCAACTAATAATATTCAAAATCAATTCTCAAGAACCAGAGTAATTCGGTGTAGAGTTGTTTTAACGCATACTATATTAAATTAAAAGTACCTGTTAAAACTAAACAGTTATGGTAATGTTTTATGTACCTGCAAACACATAGAAAATTTGCATTTTACCCAAATATTTCAGGAATGTTATAATGTAGAATAATTAATTAAACAGTTATTGCCAATATTGTGGTGGATATTGTTTAATCTACTTATAATCTCTATGCTATTTCATCCTGTAGCTTTAATTAAATATAAGAAGTTGAACCTTGATTTATCTTCATCCTCATAATTATAGTACCAAAAATAGTTTTAACATTAAATAGTTGGAAATTAGTTTTACAACATACCTGAAAAGTTTCGTTCGTGATAGCAAAATTATTTTGTGTTGAAGCTAATGAATTTATTTTCGGTTAAAATAATACATTTACATTGTTTAAATATATATTTATGCATAAATTAAGAGTTCACCTCACTGTTTTTATAATAGCAGCTTCATACAATTAATACAATTTAAACAGTAACATCGTATTTTTATTGGACGAATAAAAAGACTATTCATGATCTGTAATATCTATAGGGTACTACATATAAGCAGCCTGAAAGTGTGTCCTATTTCATCTGCCTTCAATATTCCACATAACACGATTAGCTGATATTGCCATGCAGTTTCATCCTAAAAATTATTGCCCCTGTCGAGTATTTGTTATACCTGCAGTATTAGGGCCTTATAAAATATTAAAAAGTCGATGTTTGACTAAACTCCATCAGTATGTCTCGTATGTTTTTTATAGAGGATCTACCATTAGATTTATATTCATAACAAGTAGTTATTATTTTATATACCAAAATATATAAATGTAAGGAAACAAACGTTAGGACATTTTGTGTAAGGAACAGATTGTAAATGTGTGTCGTGCAGGTTTCTGAAGCTATCGTTTGTCCAAGAAGGCTGAAATATGCACAATTTAAAAAAATTAGATGGGAAAGACCCCAACAGAGCTAGATTTTTTGCCCTTATTTCTCTTAAAAAAGTACCTTAAAGTACAAAAATAATTTTGAAACATTTAAAAAGACAACTTTTTTATGAATTCTTAAGTGTTCTAATTTACTTTTCTCAGCGGGTAAATAGTTATATCCACATACCCGAATAAATGCTAGGTTTTTCAACTCCAAATTAAATTATTAAAAGTGTGACTTTGAAAAGGGTATTTAATTTTACAGCCCATTAAACATGTAAATAAAATTATACAAGACGATAAACGAAAAACGCAAATTGTTTTAAACTCAAAGTAAACAAAACATGTTTTGAAAACCCTTATACTTAAGGAACATAGATGAATAGTTCGATAGTATATAGCTAGTAGGTGATGTTTTAGATTCTAAAGATTTGTTTTTTGGCCAAATAGATGAATAAGCAATAATGGTATTTATTTTAGTTGGGGCTATGCTTTTCTAAGGGCTGTATCTCACATTTTCGAGGGAAACATATCCACGTTTAATATTTTTGAAAGAATTATAAATCTTTCATGAAACATATTTTTACTAATATTGCCGAAACAAAATTGTTTTTAGTAGTTTTCACTATCGATAGACTTTGCACGACAATACATCCTTTTCTCAAATCCATCGTAGCAGATAGTGATCCTAATTATGGGCGTCTTCCTCTAGATTTGAAGTGGATATTTTGATTAAACAGATTTCTTGTGTAGATTTTCAACGGAAATTTAAGTTTCAAGTTGTCAGTACGGGTTGCTAGAAGCCACCTTTGCACACATTTCTCCATATTTATTTTCTAGAATATGTGACGATTGTATTCATATCCAATCAAATTTAGTTCCTATATAAAACAGAAGAATTACCCTTAATGCAAATTATCGCCATAATATTACAGATAAAATGTATAAATTTCTTTACAGACAATTTCATAGGTTTAATTAAAAGCGAATCGGTATACAAATTACGGAAAAATAACTGGTGGCAGTCTAAACCAAGGACTTATCATTACACTCCGAAACCACAATAAATAAAGAAAAGCGATACAAAAAATATCCATCAATCAACAAAATTCAAACCCCTAAATATAAAAATACAAGTTGAATTTTAGTTTTATAATTTGATTTACGTCAATAGTTCAAAATGTTTTTGTTATAACATGCTATTAAATAAACTGATTTATCGGTTAGAAACCTTACCTAGCATATATTTAAGGCAATAACCAGAAAGACGATAAATCAACTGGGACTTTAGTGTTATCGCCTACGTGCCCATATTGATAATGTGAGAGTTCATGTTAGTTTTGTAATGCGACGTGATTGCTGTTGCAAAGTGGTGGTACATAATAGTGGTCATGTATTACGAGGAAATGGACTTCTGATTGTTTTGGAGAAATAATCCATTGCAATTGCATACATTAGTTTGAATAAAAAGGAATCATATAGAGATTTTGTATTTCAATTTTTTTTTGTATTCCGGATGTTTTTTTTATTTACGTCTTTGAAGTTTCAGTTAACGTGGCATATTGTAAATCTGTGAATATTACAGTTGGATTCGGGATAAAATTAGTCAATGGATAAAGTCACAGTCAAAGTCTAAGTTCTTTATTTGCCAAACAAAATATTACAATTCATGGACAAATAGCATACTGAATTACATAGACGATCTCTAAAACTAAAATCTATAAACATTTTAAAATTAAAAACAACTTTATAATTAAGAAAAATAAAAACACATTTGCTTTTTAATCCTTCTCCTATAGCATATCATATTTTACATCGTGGTATTCTTAACTCAGCAAAAACTTTTTAGGTTTCGCTTAAAAACATTGCAATTTTTCCCTTTTGATACTGATTTAATTAGCAACGGTATACTAATATGAAGTTAACCATTATTTAATAACTACCGTAATCCATTAAACATATCATTTAGAAATAACACACTATCTTTACGGTTTATAAATGCTTGACTGTAGTACAATATAACGGTGCAAATAATAAATACAAAATGTCTTTCATAACTTTACTTTTACACCTTTGAACAACTTAGGATTTTATTTCATTTGTTTAATTTAGTATGTCATCAATCTACATTATAGTCTCATTGGTATTGGACTAAATAATAAAATGTTTTTTTTTATCATTCTGCACGAAATCCATCTGCTTTTTGTTCTCTAAAAATAGTAGGCAAAACGTCACTTTTTTTCCTAGGACCTACAAAATCAGCTGTAATCTTTTTTAAGTCCTAGGACGTAAAAGGTCAGCTGCTTGCTTTATCTATACATGATAGAAGCGTTCCTTACCACACGTTACAAAAGGTATTGTTTGTAAATAACAGAAATGTAAACACTGTATATTACTTAGTTTTAGCGAATTTCCCCTATGGGGAAGAAGGTATTACCGTAGGTCTCATGGTAAGACTTAAGCCCGAGACCATGATAACTTTTTGTTTTGAGGTACCCAGATGCCAAAAACACTATTCGTTCAAATTTATATATATATATATATATATATATATATATATATATATATATATATATATGTGTCCGTTAACACGATAACTTGAGTAAAAAAGGTCCGATTTTGATGAAATTTGGCTCAAATGTGTAAAATGACATTCATGACTTTAAGTTTGAAATCCAGAAAAATCGGATCATGGGAAGAGGGGTTTATGGGGGTTTTAAATTTTCCAAAAATCAGTTTTTTGCATTTTTCACCGTAAAATTTTTAAATAACTTAATTTTGGTTTTGACCATGTTATAGAGCTTAAAAAAATAAATAATATGGTTTTTTGAATTATTAACCTAGGTTGAGTGGTTGCGAAGAAAATCCAAAAAAACCTACTCATAAAATCTCCCATGTTAATCTTATGGGAAAACGGTTTTTGGTTTTTCCTCAGTTCATTTTAATGTAAACTTCACATTTGCTTTTACCAATCTGTTCAGCTCCACAAGACAATCATTTTTATGTTTAAATTGTGATTCTATGCCCAACCGTTGCAGAGATATTCAAAGTACTAAACACAGTACGTTGTCCAATGTTATCCTTATGGAGAATAAATAAAATTTGATATCTTGATTATTTATGGATGTATGTTGATGAAACTTGGTATGTGGTTTCATGTAGTATTGGTATATTGATATTTGCACAAGAAATTTATTTTTTGTTGATCATTCCCGTAGCAGCAAACCTGCGTACTCAGCCCCCATGTTATTCTTATGGAGAATAACTAGAATGTTATATAGCACTTATTTATGATTGAATATTGATGAACTTGGTATGTGGCTTCACCTGGTTAAATTCTATTTATATTTGCATAAAAAACAATTGTTTGTGTTCCGTGTTTCAGCAAACCTACGCACTCATTACCAATGTTATTCTAATGGAGAATAATTAAAATCGCTTATATGTGAATATATTTTTATGAAACTTGGTATGCGGCTTTATGTGGTATTAAGACATATATTATGCATTGGAAATTCTCTGAGAACGCAGGTTTGCTGCGACGGTGGTATTTGTAAACATAACCACAAAAATACAACCTTATAGTTACAATTTTAAACGATTAAAAGTCTAATTCCGCATTATGATCAAAAACGTTGTTCATCACTTGGAGCAAAGTGTCTTTTTGGTGCTTAATCGTTTTTATAAGCTCGGCTGCTCCTCGCTTTTAAAAGACGATTGCGCACCGAAAAGAGACACTTTTGCTCCTAGTGATGAAAACTACTATTTCTTTGTACCTCAGAGTACAAGGAAAGGGTAAGTAATTGTAAACCGAATGCCTAACAGAGTCTCTGCAGCCCAAGATAAATGAGTCAATCCCAGCACAGGTGCTTCTTACCTCGTCTCAGCTCAATGTCTCTGAGATTGCATTCATCCGTGTCTCAACAGTGCATCACTCAATGCCAATCAGACATTTGCTACGATTCTTCCATATTTTACAGCTATATAAAAGCTATTTAAGCTATGTAAACCTTTGAAAGCTTGGATACATAATGTGCGACTGTTTAGAATATACTATGTTCAGGAATATTAGTTAATTATAGCAATTTAATGAAGTGGCAACATTGTATTATAAATGTGCATCAAAGATTCTCAGAGGTACCAAGTCCCCATGTGCGTATTTTACTATTTATAAAACAACTTTTTTATTAGCATATTACGTGTTGTTATTACTTACTTAGAGATGGTAACCATATTTTATATATGTTTACTGTCTGTATGTGAATCAGTATAAGTGTAAATATATCTTAAGTGTTGTAAGACTTCTTTTATTACCTCCCGTATTTATAAAAATAGATACAGACATCAATTTACATCTAAATTCTCTAGAGTTGTGATGATAAAAATGGTAATAATAAATAGTTGTCACTTTGATTTTATTTTGTATATAGAACTTAGGCTTTAAAGGATCTTAAACAATCAAGTTAGTGTGAATGACACATGGTGTAGAAAGCTCCAGTCTGCCATATTTAAATAACTGCGATGTAAGCTACATACACTGTAAGCTTCATTCACTGATTTTAAAAACAGTTAACTGCCTAGATTCTAAGTGTCTGAATTTAATCAATGTCGTGGTAATATCTATGGGGTGTATTTTTTAGTAAAATAATAATCCACGAATCTATAAATAAACTTTTTGGTGTACTTTCATGCTTTAAATACATTTAAAAACTATAACTAACCCATCACTTAAATTCCCCTTGTACTTGGTGTTCACATTGAATCAGCATTTGCCCGTTCAATCTCATATTTAAGCATACTCATAGGCTATTGTTTGGCCAGTATTATCATTGCCAGACACTTCCACTTACTCCACGGAGTGCAAGATTAATTTCACCTAAAAAAATCTTGATTGTGTAATTTTACGTCAACGTAACAATTACTGTATTTGTTGATAACATTTTTTCAAAGTACAAGCATGTTCCAGTGCAGAATGTTCACAGAATTCAATTATTGGTTTTCTTTTTTAAAGATTTTGGTAATTTAGATACATTTATACTTGATAATCTATGTTTAACTACTAACTATTTTCAAGAAAAATACACCATGGATGGAGTATATTTTTCGCTGAATAGATTATCGCATTATTTAATGACTATCAAGAGAAGAGTAAGCTTGATAACTAAGTATACAAAGCTGAGTATCTTGTGTTAAGTGTCAAATGTCGTGCTTATGCCATACTTTAGGTGATAACAGTATCAAAGAGTATGCAGACAAATTGTAATGGAGAACTTGCGTGAGAAAAAAACCCTCAGAATAGGTTTTCGACACTTGTGATTTAAATAAACTTGCGCTGTTTATTCTTGGAGCTGTTAAAAAACATCTACACATTTTGGAAATATATATAAAATATACTTTTCGACACACTAATTCAAAAACACCTGTTTTCAACACATGCATTTAGGTGCTAAAGTTGTCCTTTTTACTCCAAAGGTAAAAAGTATCATTTCGGTTATAGTTTTCGTCCTGGGACAAAAAACATCATTTAAGACACATTTTGGTCGAGGTCATCAGCTGTTAAATAAGAATTGAATGAATTAGTCTTATTCAACTTAAAATTGTAAACAATAAAACTTGTCTAACAGTTTTTTTTTTTTAATTAGCAAGATCAATAAGTTAGTATGGAAGAAAACGTTTAAAGGTAACCAAGTAAACCAAATTTACTTGGTTAAATGTGTGGTAAACAATATTATTCATTCTGAAATTATTATATTAATATTATTTGCAGCATTATGAAAAATATTGTTTGTAACTAGGACCAAAAGTGGCTTTTCAATCTTCGCTCATTTCCGGCCTCTATGCTCCGCACCGGCCGTTGAACTTGAGCTGGTATCTAGACGCGTCACTTTTGATCCTAGTGATGAAGTATACAATTTTTAATAAAAAAAAAACAAGAAAAAACAACCGATTTGTGAAAGTCTCATGCGATCCTAAACGTCCCTTTCCATTATCGATCTTTCTGGTTTTTGAACTACGTCCTAAACGCTACTCTCCTCATTTGTCCGAAATCGCATCAAAATTGGACATTACTTTCAAAATTTATCTAGTTTACAAAAACATGTATATACATTTGAACGAATGGTGGTTTTGGGCCCCTGGGGGCTTCACAAAAAGCGTTCTCTTGATCTCGGGATTATGTCTTATCGTGCCCGGTAATAGATTCTTCGCTGTAGGGGAAATTCTATAAAATAAGTATTTAGTTTTAAATTTAGTTTATCATGTAACTTGAAACTTGACTAATTCATTAGTGTAAGATAGACAGCGTGCGATGCATCAAGCTTATACGAGTCTCATGCTTTAGCCAGACTTAGACTGTCAGACTGTAATCTGGCCGAGACACACGGTGCCGCTGGAATTGAACTTTCGTCTACATGTAAACTGTTAGCACAATTTATCACAGATTACTGGTATGGGCATTTTATTGTCATTTATTATATATATATATATATGTGTGTGTGTGTATACTAGGTTAGCGGCCTCTTTTTAACTTACATCGCCTATTCACATACGTTATAAAATCGTCTATGGATGTTTTCTTGCAAAACAAGGGTAAGCAATTACAGTATAAGTTAAACAATACTGATGAAATCTTTTTGACAGGTCCAGGATTCGAACCACGATTCTAGTCCCTCGCCTTGACAGTCACACTACTGACTCAACATCGAACATTATCTTATGCTGCTACCTTTGGAAAAGGTCTTGGGCGTAGTTTCATTATTCCGTATATCATTGCCTAATGAAGCACGCAGTGATCTTACTTATATTGCAGATAAATAACTAAGATAAACATGTGTTTTAAATCAGTCAATATATTAAATGTTTCCTACCCTCATTTATATTTTTATAAGTGTTCACGTCAACACTTAAGTCATTTTTTTATTTTTAAATATTTATATAGTTTTACCTCATATCACCGCACTGCGTGTGAAATAGTTTTTGTTTATAATACTTTATTTGACTGTTCAACCCGGAGAAGATATGATTTTATTGCGTAATAGTGTATACCTTAAAAAGTTTATAAAATATAAGGTACAAAAATTATAAAGTCTAATAAATAACGGATGCTACGAAGATATTCATTGCACTTGAATTAAAAATGAAATACATGAAATTACTTAATACAACTAAGAGAAAAATATATAAACAATTGCCGTTATAACAATGTGAGGCATGACAGAATCACTTGTATGGTAAGGATGATTCGAATTTACAAAGGAATTTAACACGTTTAAAGATGGATATATTTGAAAACACTTTTAGACATGTTTTTAGCTCAATCTCTAAAGCATCACTTAATGTCTAATATGGTTTTATTGTTATCCGATAACAGACATTTAACCACTCATTGTCATGTCAATACCCAAGACTGATCAATACACTGCATAGTTAATGTCGCTTTACGCTCTCTAAAGTGCCCTGGGGTATATTGGGTGTCATTAGATGAGTATGCTTCCACAGCAGGTTATTATCCACCGTCAGTTACTATTTATTAGTAATGTTATTTATTATTAGTCAGACTAAGGACTATGCAATATGAGTAATCGTTATATGTTACATTCATAAAACAAATTGTGGTAATACTAATGCCAAATTAAAATATTAAGTAAATAAATACTTAATTAGCAACCATCATAGAAATAGGCAAGAGATTTGAATAAGCAAAGTTCAGTGCTCTATGGTTTATCTCTTTATGCGTCTATACTTTATAATTTGTATATACAGTACTATATTTTATAAATTTGTGAAGGTATACATTATTACGCAATAACGATACATCTTCTTTGGGTCGAAAATTCAAATATAGTATTATAAACAAAAACTATTTCACACGCAGCACGCATGAGGTAAATCTATATCAATATTTTAAGAAATTACTTTAGGGTTGAAGTGAACACTTATACCAATATAAATGAGGGTAGGAACCATTTAATAAATTGACTGTTCTGATATACACGTTTATATTTTCCTGCAATATAAGTAAGATCACTGTGTGATTGAGAAAGCAATGTATAAAGAATGGTAAAACTACACCCAAGACCTTTTCCAAAGGTGATTCAGCATAAGAAAATGTTCCATGTTTAGTCAATTTCCAGTTACTTTAATATCACTAAACCAGTTTTGGCTAGAAAGCTGGGAGATGACTTAATCTGTTTTTGCTAGTTACTTATTATTAATGTTAAAATATTAATTTCAACTCGGACATATTCGACCCATTTTGAGCCAAGGGACTCATATAATGAAAATATATCTTCAATTAGTATTTCTTAGGTCAAAAATTAGTTTGCGTTAAGCATAAAAACAACTTGGGCATTATATACAATAGTGCATAGTGTCTCTTGTCCACGAACTTTTGTATTCGAAGTCTCATCCGGTCTTAAATAATCAATTCATCGTTAAATATAATATAATATAATGTTACAACATGCATATTTTGCACATATTTTAATATGGACTATTTTCAAAGATATTTGCTTACTTTTGCATATCCTAAATAATTGTAGGGTTTTATACACCCTACATTTATTTATAATATTGAATTTTAGATAAATGTGGCTTGGATGTTAAGAAAGCCAATATAAATATCAGCGTCATGTTGTATTAAGCATGATAACAACGTAAAGGGCTATATTTGTATAAATAGTAATTAATTAGCTTACCAATAACAAGTTATGAATTTTGTAATCACTAAAAACATAATCAATTTTTAAATACTCCCCCGGATTTTATGTTCGCGAAGGAGTTAGCTTATTTGTGTGAGTCGATAGTGTAATTGTCAAGGCGAGGGACTAGAATCGTGTGTTCGAATCCTAGACCTGTCAAGAAGATTTCATCAGTATTTTTTAACTTATACTGTATCTGCTTACACGTGCTTTGCTATAAAACGTCCACGCATGATCTTCTAATGTATGTAAATAGGCGATGTAAGTTAAAAGGAGGCCGCTAACCTAGAATAGATGTATATAAATAAATGACAATAATATGCCCATACCAGTAATCTGTGATAAATTGTGCTAACACTTTACATGTAGACGAAAGTTCAAGTCTAGCGGCACCGTGTGTCTCGGCCAGATTACAGTCTGACAGTCTTAAGACTGGCTAAAGCATGAGACTCGTATAAGCTTGATGTATCGGGCACTGTCTATCTCACACTAATGAATTAGTCAAGTTTCAAGTTACATGGGAAACTAAATTAAAAACAAAATGCTTATTTTACCGAATTTCCCATATCGGGGAGAAACTATTACCGTAGCTATTACCACGCATAATAAGACTCAATCGCGATACCATGATCCATTTTTTGAAGGGCCCTAAGTGAACAAAACACCATTCGTTCAAATGTATATACATGTTTGCTAACTAGATATATTTTGAAAGAAACGTCCGATTTTGTTGACATTTCGGTCAAATGAAGAGAGTAGTGCTTATGACGTAGTTATGACTCATTTAAAAAACCAGAAACATCGGACAATCTAAAGGAGGTTTTATAGGGGTTAAACTTTCACAAAGAAGTTGTTTGGATTTTTTTTTACTACAATTTTGAAACGTAATATCCTAGATATTGTGATCAGGTTTCGAAAATATAATATACAACAAATAACTAATTAAATTAAATTTTATGAAACTATCATTTGAAAATTGTGCGCTTTACCTATTACAAAATATGTTTTTCCTTGTATTTATTTCATTATAGTTTTGAAGATGGCGTTACATTACAACAAATAAACAAACTCAATGCTGGACACGCCGGCATCAAACAAGTTATTTACTATAAGCACAATTATTAACTTGAAACATGGCATGCCTTATACAAAGGCCACCGTTTGTGCTATAAGGCATTTGCTTTCTGAATCAATCTTCTAGATACTTACGATTCTTATTAAGGTGTAAGTAATACAATCAATGTCTTGGGCGCCGAATCTCACGCACATTAAGTTTTGATTTACAGCGGCAGAGAACGCGTGGTTCAAAGCACCTGGCGCCGATCGTGGTAATTACATATTGTAACAGGTAAACGTGGCCCATGTAGTACTTTTATAATAATGTTTATACAACTTAAGATATGCATGGTCATGACTAGATCCTTTCAAATAATAAACCAACTGTTTTAAGGCGTTTATATTCGCAAAACCAAACATAAATATATTGATTTTGTTAGCTTACAATTTCATTCTGATCCAACTCCCAATAAACAAAATTACAAATTATATTCAATAAAGAAGTTAACTTAAAACTGTTTTCTATTATTGAATAAATAACTGTTACAATCAAGTTAGGATAATTAAATCAGGGGGCAAAAATAACAGTCTATCATGATGAAAAAAGCACGTCCTATGTAGCTTTGATTTCTTTATGTAATACGTATTTCAACTTAAAGTTAATATGTTAGCGCTGTGAGAAATTCTAGATAAATAAAACTATTGGAAATTATTGTAACATAAAACAATGCTTGAAATAAAGATGACATTTCAATAACAGATTCGTATGTGTATAATTCTATTTGAGTCGTTTGACTAATATAACAGATAAAACAAGTTGAATTACTTTTATGTACGAGTATATTTTAACTTTAAAATAATATATGGAAACTAACATAAATTTTAAACTAAAACATTTATCAATATTTTAAAAATATTAATAACTATTTTAATTTCAAATTAGTTTATAACCAGTATTACGGATCCTCATTGAAAATACGTTATAAACGTTGTCAAATATTTTCCTCTTGTTCTATTTTTTGCATAAAAACAAACCTTAGATATTTCCGTAAATATGTAGTTTTTTTAATGAAATTCTAATTTCCTAATTTGATTTTAATTTTAAGAAACATGAACGCTACATTTTAGGGTAAAGGAGAGACAGTAGGTATTTGTTTACAGTACCAAATAACACTTTTTGATTTTAACAATAACTTTGTTTAGTTTTAAATTATGTTATTCCTACATTGAGTTTATTGACACCAATAATAGTTATATTTAACATGTATCACATTACTTCTCTTTGGTATTGGTTACTTTTCGTTTAAAATTATTTAGGAAATTTTAGGAAGTTTAACACGATTATAATTACTTTTTTATAAGGGATTGTTCAGGAAATATTTCACCCTTACTAGTTCTATATTAATTTTATTAATATGTCTAAAATTATTGATACAATTAAGAGCAGTTATATATTGTCTCATTGCTGTGAAATAAATAATATATGTACGGAAATTAAAATTGTTCTCGACATAAATAATTGCATTAGGCCTAGAATGCCAATACGTATATTAAATTATGAGAATATAACCGCTTACAACAATTGATTGTTATTATCTATCCTATAGTAGCCTGTAATTTTAATTAACTACATTACATACAATTAAATTTTGAAACTATATTTACGAAAAGGACTGTAGGGTACATAAAACAATTGCAACGCTTAAATCAATGCTATATTAAAGTAACATAAGACGTCAAAACAACGTTCAGTAGATGTTTGATTGCTGGTGGAAATTGCACCTCTAATGAAGTGCTTTGTCACGAACGAATCTTGTTTGATCACTGTGCAAATACAAGAGTGATGTGAGTAACATGTCTTGCATTTATCGTCCCGTTGGAGGATTGATAATACAAGCCTGTTTGGATTTTACCGAGTAAATTTATTTATTAAAAGAAAACCCCGATTTCTGTGCAGAGGCTATTAGCAAAACTATTGTCTTATATTGTAAAATATGTATTGTTTGAAAGCCCTTCTTCCAAATTGTACCTGTGAATCTTAACGTATGCAAGGGGCCAAAAACATCGGGGTCTCAAAGTACCTATTGGCCTAATGTATATTTGAATCTAAGGTTTGCCTTTGAGCCGGTACTTTTTTACGATATAAAACTCCTTAACGGTTTATGTGATATTTACTAACTATCCATTTGGTATTTCTTATTCACTTGGATTTCGAAAGTTTAAAATTAGTATCCGAATTGACTTTACATTATTTAAAGGTACATCCAAATAATATATTAATGCAATGTTAAATCGAATTTATTCTTGTTGGCACATAATTTAATATTACTGAAATATTATTCTGTAAATCATTCTGTAAATATAATTTTGATACTTATAGTTTTTTTATTTTTATGAAAAGTATATCTTTCATTCTTTATTTTAAATAGCAGTTAACAGTACATCAAAAATAGATAACATACTTTATTATTATTATCGCAATACTGACTTAAAGAGTGCGTAGAATGTGTTAATGTAACCCATAATCACATAGTAAAACAGATAGCCTGAGAATTTGGTTTATTCGCAGAAAAGAATATATTGACGTTGATTATTATTACTTGTATACGTGTATTTTAATTAACATGAAAACATGTTTTTTATGACTATGACTGAGAACGATCTGTAATTTTTCAGAACGTTTTAACGTGACGTATTGACGTGAGATGTGAGAGGAAGGTAGTAAAAAATAGACGTTTACAACTGATCCTCTTTTAAATTAAGTAGTTTGAACATGTTTTTATTGCACTTTAAACGCAATAAATCCGATATTATAGAGAAGGAGGGCAGTGTATTATTTGAGACCAATTCAAGGTGAGGCAGCTTTCAGCATCGATTAGTAATTCTGACCTGATGACTAAAGATTTTATATATTAATGCGGTAAGGCGATTGTTGTCGAGAGAACTCCTCCATTATAGAACCAGAAGCGATTAAATCTTTTATTCGATAATTCCTTATCAGATTGTTGGACTGGTTAGTTTGACTCAATATGAACGGTAAATGATTATTTTATCAAATTGTAGTTAGTGGAACATGCAACCAAATTGGCCATGCCGAGTACGTATTGCACATTAAATTAATTTTCCATGGTTAAATTGTTAATGTAGGTGACATATAACCAAAACTTTACTTAAATTGGACCGTGTTAAATATTTGAAAAAGGTAGAGTATTTTTCAAACATGAGTTATACATACAGTTATAACTCTACGACAAATGGTTTACTAACGCATTTCATTATGTATGTAGTTTTCTTTTAACAGGCAGATATTTTTGACAGAAAGTTTGAGTTTTAATCAAAAATTTGTCGAAAATTACTACAAAAATAAATCTACATATTGTAACAAAACTATCACTGAAGCGTAAATCATAACTGTTAAACATAAAAGTTACAAAACTCCAAGAACTTAGTATACTGTAGTTTAATTAAAGTCAATTCTTTAATAAACATGTACCTTGTAATGAAATTAGTTCTCCGTAACTCTTTATCCTACGAGACGATCTATTGTCCTTGAGAGGCAAACAGCTTTACTTTTACAATATTCTTCAAAATTATTTTACCTGGCATTTATGCATTTACTGTTGTTATTTAATAGAACTTCCTTTAAGTTATCTATGTTGTTGAAGTAGTATTAATTACTTCTTAAAACTGTATAAACAAGTTAATACTGATTATTAATGATTTAAAATATATATATGTATATATATATATATATATATGTGTGTGTGTTTATTTGTCAGTCAGATGTTATAAAAAGCATTGTCATCTAAATTTATAAAATCCCGATCGTATCGATCGGTTAAAGACGGTTTAAATTTTGACAAATATTAATTCAATTTATAACATTGTTTGTAAATATGTAAGTGACGTTAAATAAGGCCAACGATTGTGAAGCACGGTGAAGAGCAGTTAAGGGGAGTCCAGGCTAACTGACAACAAAAACTTTGACCGTTAGTGGAAGATTTCCCATCCCCTGCGTCTACAACATCGACGGACTAAGTGAAAGCGAAGCTTTTTTACGTAAGGCGTAAGTTGCTTTGGTGGTTGTAAGTTGGCGTAGTGGTCAAGACGATGGACTCCGGAAGGCAGCGGTCCTGTCGTAGGTTTGAATCCCGATCCTGATATTTGCATTTTATCATTATTCTAGTTTTACTGTAACGTCTCACCCCTTGCTGTGATGAGTAAGTTCCACGCTCGGATCTATAGTCTATGTGAACGGGCAAAGTAAGGCAAAAAGAAACTGCCACAACCGCTTTATAAAAAGGAAAGCCAAGGATCTAAAAACATTCTACTATATGACCTTTTATGTTACCAAACGTTGACTTCACAACTACAGATTCTGCCAAGACAACTGACATTCGTCCTGTGACAAAGTTAATAGGGAATATAATCGAAAGACAAATCATAGACTGCCTGTCCTCGCGGGTCAGCAAAGTTGACGACCTTCTTCGAGATATTATCCTCTTTATTATCTCTATAATACTATTACACGTATAACAATAATTAGTTATATTTTAAATATTATATAACTGTTAAAACTGCAGTGAGTTTAAATAGTTTCGTATCCATTTTTGTATGTAAGGAAATCTGGAAAAAATATTAAACTAACTGACTAAGAATATATTCAATATTGAAAGTATTTTCAATTTAGATTAAACGATTGTGAGATAATAATCCTCAGCTAGTCTCCTTTATTGGGTGAAATCAAAATAAAAAAAAAAATTCAGTTGCTCAAATTCGAGCATATATATATATATATATATATATATATATATATATATATATATATTTGTTTTGTGCGGCGAGAGAATAACCCAGTTTCTATTAGTCGTTATTGTAACAATATTCCAAAGGTTACCTTGAAACAGATGTGCTTTTTTCTGTACTGTGTTTTGTTAGTATCTACTGCTGCTGTTAATTGTTCAATTAAATTGATTTTTTTCTTCTGTAAGATTAACATTAAAACTTTTAAGCTTAGGGGACGGAGCCTTGAAGATCTATGTTTTATAAAACTTTAAAAGGAACTTCCAGTGGTTAAGGTGTTTCGAATAATACAAAAGATATGATTAAAGTCTTAGCAGTTTCACCAGAATCCTGCCCACACAATCACCTTATTGTTTTAATAAGATTGCACAAAAAATAATTAGGTGTAACTCTTAACAAGTTATAGTGTAGTAAATTTTGAAATATATTACTCAAGACAACTTACGATAATCAGTCCACGGGATGTAATAAAAGGCGTCTCACAACACTTAAGAATATATTTACACTTATACTGATTCACATACAGACGAGACGGTAAACATATATAAAAGATGGTACAAGGCTATCGATTTCGATCAGTCACACCGGTCATCATCAGGCCAATGAGAGAACCCCGTCTGTATGTGAATGAGTATAAGTGTAAATATATTCTTAAGTGTTGTATGACGTCTTTTATTACATCCCGTATGTAATAACAACACGAAATATGGTAATCAAAAAGTTGTTTACTTATGTCCACCAATGTGAAGTAGAAAGAATCTGCGAACGCCTCCCCAGAGCGACGTCAAAACAGAAGATACATCAACCTCTTCACCATGTTACTTCTGCTAGCGTACTTAAATGTTCTGTCAAACAGAAAATGACCCAACTTAATTTGCTCCGGGAATTTTTAACAGAGACGAAATCCGACCAGGGTATAGTTTTTGCACATAGCACTGTGCTAAATTATTTTACAACAAATTCGTTTTTATCTTTTACTGAAAAATGAGAACAAGTAACCTTAGTGATAATTATTACCCCCGTCACAGCAAACCTGCGTACTGAGAAAAATTTCAATGCATGCATATGTTTCTCACTACCACATCAAGCCACTTACCAAGTTTCATAAAAATACATAAATAAATAAGTGATCCATAGCATTTGATTTATTCACCATAAGAATGACATTAGGGCTGAGTACGCTGGTTTGCTGCAACAAGGAACCTTAAATATACATTTTTATGCAATTATCAATATAACTCAACCTAGTGAAGCTACATACTAAGTTTTATTAATTTATGTTCATAATTAAGGGAGATATAAAACTTTACTTATTCTCCGTAAGAATAACATTAGGGCTGAGTATGCAGGTTTGCTGCTACTGGGATAATAAAACAAATCAATTATTTGTGCAAATATCTATATACCAGTACTACGTGAAGCCAGATACCAAGTTTTATAAATATTCTTTCATAAATAATCGAGATATCAAATTTTATTTATTCTCCATAAGGATAACATTGGGCAACGCACTGTGTTTAGCACTTTGAATATCTCTGCAACGGTTGGACGTAGATTCATAATTTAAACACCAAAGTGATTCTTTTGTAGAGCTGAATTGATTGGTAAAAACAAATATGAAGTTTACATTAAAATGAACTGAGGAAAAGCCAAAAACCATTTTTCCATTAGATTAATATGGGAGATTTTATGAGCAGGTTTTTTGGATTTTCTCCGCAACCAATTAACCTCGGTTAATAATTTAAAATACTAAATTATTTGTTTTTTAAAGCTTTATAAAATGCTCAAAACCAAAATTGAGTGTTCTAAAAATTTTAGTGTGAAAAGTGCAAAAAACTGATTTTTGGAAAATTTAAAACCCCAATAAACCCCTCTTCCCATGGTCCGATTTCTCTGGTTTGCGAACTTAGAGTCATGAATGTCACTTTACACATTTTAACTAAATGTCATCGAAATCGGACGTTTTTTACTCAAGTTATCGTGTTAACGGACACATTTATATATATACATATATAAAAATTTGAACGAATAGTGTTTTTGGCATCCTGGAACCTCAAAACAAAAAGTTATCATGGTCTCGGGTTTAAGTCTTACCATGAGACCTACGGTAATAGCTCCTTCCCTATAGCGGAAGTTCGCTAAAACCTATATTTATTGCATTTGGTTCATTTATTTTTTATCTAAACATGAAACCATACTATTCAGTTTACAACTGTTGGGAAAACAGTACATAGACACGTTTTATGAGTTGTACTAACGAGTATGAATGACATGATTTATGCTGGGTACTTGATTTTTGTTTATATTTTAATTAAAATAAAATATGATTTAATATTAAAAGGTTTAAAGATTGTTTATAATTACGTTTAATATGGATTTATCATCGAAAGAATCTGTATAAAAAGATTATTTAATACTTTACTCTCTGTAATACTTTAAGTTTGGAGATGAGATCATAGGACATAGTAAGATAATCAAATCAAATAATTTTGTTAAGAAACATTCATGACGTTATTAAATTAAATTAAAATATTATAAAACAATTTTATAGAAAATCAAATCAGGTTAAAATTTACCTAAACAATTTTTTTTCTTTCTTTCTTGACAAATATTTAATTTCAAAACCTTTGTATTGTCTCTGATTTTTACGTTTTGTTTTTTGCACACTTACTTGAGATTAAGATTTTGTAAATTAAATAAGAGATTTACCATAAATAATAATGGTAAATTATTAATGCAGTTTATAAAATGGGGCCAGTTTTTAATTAACATTAGACCACACTCAACTTAGGTGAAGTAACTGAAGGATATTTTTATAATAAATAAATAATAAATCAATTTTATTGCTTTGAAAGGTTTTCTCACCAGCATTACAATTAGAGATTACTAAAATACTATTTTACTTATTACGAAATTACTTATTATTTACTAGATATAGAATAAAAAGCACGGACGAATGTACAAAAATCTTGTAAACAAGTTGTTTTTAAAAACATCCACCCAAATCCCTGTTCTGGAGGCATTACAAAATCCATTGCTACACACATGGTTTAAAGAGGGGAAACGCCCCTTATTCACCCCCCCCCAAGGGTTATTAAGGGGCAACATATTTAGAATTTCCTCTGTTGGTCAATGCTAACTTGACAAGCATATCAAGTTTGAACAAAATTGATCAGTAAATAAGAAAGAAATAGTAGTTTTTGTATTCCCCATAAGAATAACATTGAACAACGTACTGCGTTTACCGCAATTAGTACTAATTGTATTACTAATTGATGTATAGTGTAAACATAGCTTACTATCGTTTAACGTAGCATGAATAGTCCAGTATGCCTAACCTGGAACAAATCGTAACAGAAAGTTTCTTGATTGATTATTATAGAAACAAATAATGTGATGAAAACAATGCAGCGAAATATACTAAAATCTGACATGGCATAACACCGCCATTTTGAAAAATAGTCAGCCATGATGGATTGTGTAAGCTTTTACTAAAGCCGTTACTGTGAATGAGATATTTGACTTAGATAACGATTACTTTTGAAAATGTTCCTAATACTTCTAGCCACAATGTAAATACATATTTCATTAATTTTCTATGCGTTTAGGGTAAGGTGTTTAACTTAAAATCAAATTTGTGCTGTAAATATTCCGTATGTATACAATTTTATAAATTTTTATGATTAAGTTTAGATTTTACGTGTACGTGTTCTAGCTCAAAATGTAGAGTAGTAAACTTGCTTCAGATTAAGAGTACTGCCATGACTCTATCGTAAAACTTACATGTAACGGGTGCGCGTTTAATCCTTCACTTCAGGACGCGCGAGCCGAGGTGCAGGCGCTTCGCCACGGCCGCGCCGCTGAGGCTGTGATATCGTTACTGATTGTTGGTGTGTAATACATCTATCCGAGGATATTTTTTTCATATAAACTGGATATCTTTATTCTTAAATAAAAATCTAATTTATAGGCATGGACTTGACTTTGTAAACCAAGAACCAAGAACCATAATTGTGTTTTGAATACTAAATTGATATGAATTTGAATCCATCAAATTGCCGGCAAATGTTGAATCATAGTATGTAGGCTAATTTGTAAATTTTTGCACTTTCAATTTTTATAAATTGTTAACAATTATACATTTATCAAGCTTCGTGTTAACGCATCGTTACGTTTAGAGAGTGTTCATGCTATAAATGCATTTTATCACACATTGTTTGAGTAATCATTTTATGTTTAACTATTCTATTTTTACAGCTTATTATTAAATAAGAAATATTTAGAAAGTATAAATGAAATAATAATTATACTGTCACAGTATGAAATTTTGCTGTTGCTAATCTGTGATAGAAAGTGTCCGAATTAATTTCTTATATAACATATTTTGTTGTGCTCTTCTTTCTCATCTAGTAACTTCAAATACCAAAATGAAGTGACATATTATTTTTAAACATAATTTATAGCTTTAAAAAATATTTATTTTATCATAATTATTTAAATTAAAAAAGAGGAACCGTTGGTTTTATCTACATTTAAAGTATTGTACAGAATTAAGTTATACTTTATTATGTAGTAATCATTGTTATTTTAACTTTAGGCAGCTTTCGCCTATTTAACATTTTTTTTGCATTTAATTTCCTTATCAACGGTTGTATTATATTGTTTGTATTTTGTGTGAATAAATGTAAGCAATAAGGAAAAATGTGATGGAAAATACAAAATTATGATCCAACAGATAAACATCGTTGCATCATAAATCTATCCAATCTTCAACTATTTATTTCGAAAAATCGGTCTAAACGGGATAATCTGTAAAAGAAAGACATATTTTATGTATGGGTCGTTTTAATCAATAAATAATTTTAGTAGGAGAAGGTTAAATTCAACTGTACAACGGTATTTAATACCGTTATTCCTTTGGTGTTATTTATTTATTTACATAGTACAAAAAATAATGGTCTGTGGTTTTAAAACTATAACAATAATCATAACATGGGTCTAATGGTACTTTATTTATTATGCATGGTAAAGAGATCGCACGCAGCACACTGACGTGAGGGAAATGAATTTCCACATTGAAAACTTTAATCAAATTTAATAAAGGGTTTAAAACACTGGTAACATTTCTTTTTTTATTGAAACATTTTATATTTTGGCTGTTCTGATTCTCCTGGTTATAATCAAATTGACTATTATTATAACAATGTTTTACATTATCAGGTTAGGACGAGGCATAGTCAGGATAACAAATTTGTATAGGGGTACTGGGGGTGATAAAACTACATCAATATATGAAAAACAGTCTTTTCCAATGTAAAATCTCCATAAGACAACGTACTGTTTAAAGACAATTAATATTTTCTTTAATAACTAGGTAAATACTTATGCTAGATTGATGGGGGAGGACTTAAAATCTTTGGCATTTTACGTACAGTAGTGTAATATACAATAATCTTACATTCGGGGCTTTTCTGACCATTTTTCGGCCCAAAAACCCAAAATTTTAAAAATTAAAATCCCAAAAAGAAGGTTAGAGTTGTCCGATTATTTTGCCCAATGAACTTGTCCAACGGTTTACAGAAGGGAGGGTTCCTACCAAATTTGAAGTAAATCGGACAAAAAATGCGACCGCTAGAGTGCGAACACCCCACTCGCACTTTATGTATAAAGTTTTTAGCGACCCCCCAAAACGTGTTCAGAGGGTCACGTTAGGAACTTCTATGGTGGACCCGGGCTTAAGTTTCACCGTGTGGTTTATGCTAATAGTTCACTTTTTCATAGAAAGTTCACTAATAAAATAATTAAAATATACGGTTTTGAACTTTTAACTAACAAGAAAACCAGAGTTCCAAATTAAACACAGTTGTTCTATTGTATAATCTTTAACGTATGTTACATAAATAATTATTTTTTGCTCATAGAGATTAGTTTACCAAATATTAAATTAAACTATATTAAAACTAATTTAATGTTATCATGTTTTTATCTTTTTAACACGATAAACAGTGTTGAGAAGACTTGTTTTGCGCATAGGTGAATGCAAGTTGTTCCCTTGTCATGATTATCTTAGAAAACATAAAAAAAGGTTGATAATAATTTAATTATTCATATTCTTCACGTAATCCTTTGAGCCCAAAGTTAAATCTGATACCTAGAAACATTATTTTAGTTGGGGAATAAGCTGTTGTACCGAAGCCCTGTATATAGTTAGTCCGACATGCAGTGTAGTTGGTAGATAGAAACGGAAATACTATATCAACCGAATAGTTTGTAATACAACACAGTATTATGTGCATCTCATGGAGAGTTCACCTGTCTGTGGCAGAGTTGCAGGGGATGAGGGTGGACCTTAAGCATACAGTGGACAGCACGGTTCCAGCTGACGGGATGGGTTTGTGAGTTGTACATCATTCTTATCAGGTGTTTTGATACATTGACCTATCCTTCCTGTACATATATCCACCAGAATTACGTTTTTTATATATTTTAAATGTTCAGGTTTCTAAATTATTTAAACAACATCATAAGAACGCAGATTTAAATGTTCCATTTACAAGCTTGGGGCTCAAAGGGATAAAATATATTTATATAACAATACTGAACAAGTTAGTGTTCTGGTGGGGTAATGAATATTGGTCAAATGTGAGATGTATCAGGGTAGGTGGAAGCAATAGAGAAATGGTACGCGACCTGACTTTCAGAAATACGTAAAAAAACTTCTGCCTCCGCCGTTAACATTGATTAAGGTACTCTTACAGGTAGATTACAGATATGTATTGAGAAGGAGGTACTGAGAACTATTGAGATATGTTTTTAGATGACTTGGTGGCTTTTCTTCAGTCATTTCTTATTGATCTAAGATTATTCTGAGAATAAAGTTAGGTAACTAAAACTTACATATTTCAGGCAATGGCCCTGGCCATACCCTGGATTATCTCTAAGAAGGGGTTTCCATTAAACTCCAAAAACCCATACAGTCATTGAAAAAGCAGCACACCTAATTTTATTAAAGAGCAGTAGATGTCGTTGCACTATTCTGGTATGCTAAGGTATTTGGAGCTTTTCATCTGGCAAATTACCTTCTGTATGAATAAAAGCTATGAGCATAAGTATGCCTACAGAGAGGTCAAATAGCCCTTCATAGGATCTGTCCTATATAACTATGAAATTGTTTACATATATAGCGTATATTTTATTCCTGTATTCCTGTATTTATTAATCATCCTCCCAGAAGCAGAAAACATTCAACATTTGTTATAGGGTTGTTATAGACCTTAGTTTTGTTCCCTTTCTTGTATACTGCTGCAGATTCTCTGGTTATTGGTAGTAAGAGAATAGCAAATATGATTTGCCTGAAGTTTTAATTATTTTCATATCACAAATTTAATAGAACTGATTTCTATTGAAAGAAGAAAAAACTAAGTAAGATCTGTATTTAGTTTTATTTTATATCTCTGAGGTAGGGATCGATAAATAATTGTACACGAAAAAATAAGGACAGTCGAACAAAAGCTTTTAACATGACCACAAATGTTCCACTAAAATAACTATAGTATATTTTGAAGGCCAGCTTTAAAAAAAATCTGTCAGATAAATGTATTACACACCAACAATCAGTAAACGATAACTCAGCCACGCGGTGCGGCGGTGGCGTAGTGCCTGCACCATAGCTCGCGCGTCCTGAAGTGAAACATTAAATGTGCACCCGTTAAATGTTAATTTCATGATGAATCATGGCAACAGACTTAATTTTCAGGCAATTTACTGCTCTACATTGTGAACTAGAACATGTCTACGTCAAATTAAAACGTCATCATTAAAAATTTGTATAACTGTATACATACTGAACATTTACTGCAAAAGTTGTTCTTTAAGTTAACAATCTTCCCATAAGCTTGTGACAAACTAATTAAATATGTATTTAATTTGTAGCCAGTGTTGAGGTCTAGGGCATTAAAAACTGCAACACTTTAATAACCAAAATAGTTTATTGCTCTACAAATAATGTAAATAAGATGCGTCACATTTTAATAAGCGAATTCACAATACTAGAACGACAGACATAACCCTTTTGCAGAATGACATTTCCGTTTTGGAAAGTATAAGAACAAAACAGCCTTTGGCAAAATATAGCTAACATGAAAATTTATACTGTATGACATACCCCCTCGATTAAAATTTTTCTTTGAGAGTAAAAAAAAAATATTAATCGATAAACAAAATAAACTTAAAAGTTTTGTGCCCATGGCCTATATAACAAAAAGAATATAGCTTAATTTACATAAATTAAATAAATGCTTTATTTACAACCAAATAATCATCCTATTGATCTGAATCAGTATAGATTACAAAGTTAGGCTAACATTGCAAACATGACATTTAAAGTATACATAACCTCAAAATTGAATAAATTGCCTAATTAGGCCTAGCTCATTTGATTTGCTTTGAACATTTTAAACTTCAGTTTAAACAATGGTCTGCTACAATAACATATATTTTATCAGTTTAAAAGTATCATAAAAATATACAGGTCTTATTAGGCCTACTCAAATGACAAGAAATTACATATCAGCCTACTCAGAAAGCAAATTTAACCTTTAACATTCATTACAGCATTTCGCAACTGAACAAATTTTCCTTTACTCAAAGCTTTGGTAAACATATCAGCAATGTTATCATGTGTACTTACATACTTGACATCAATAATGCCCTTTTGACAAAGATCTTTGATAAAATGTGCTCTAATATCAATATGTTTTCCTCTCTTGGAATTTTGGAAGGTTTTCACAAGTGAAACTGCACTAGCATTATCAACACAAAGACAGGCCTTTGGTTTCACACTTTCACTAAACACTGACACTACTCCAATTAGTTTGACTAACTCTTGAGCACCTGCTGACGCTGCGTAGTACTCAGCTTCCATCGTTGATAGGGCAACACAGGACTGCTTGTTTGAAAACCATGCTATAGGATTTTCGCCACAGAGCGCTACAAAGCCGCTGGTACTTTTCCTGGATTCGATATCTCCTCCCCAATCAGCATCTGAATATCCCTGAAGATCTGAATCTCCCTTGTTGAAAGTTAATCCAACGGTTTTGGTCCCGCTCAGATAACGTAGAACTCGTTTTGCTGCCCTCCAGCTTAGATTTGAAGGCTTGTCAAGAACTCGACTAAGCAATGACACAGCATATGAAATATCAGGTCTTGAGGTGACTGCTATATACATCAAACTGCACACTAGGCTTCTATATGGCACTTCATTATTTCTTTAATCTTCAGTAAGTTGAAATCCTTTTTAAAGTGGGGTTGACACAGGTCGGCAACTGTCCATTCCATAGCCCTTTAGGAGCCGTTCGATGATTTTAGTCTGCTTGACTTGAATACAATTCTCACTTCTCAGGATTTCCATGCCAAGGAAACATTTAGCATCTCCCAAAAGTTTAACTTTGAATTCCTTGTACAGATAAGAGATTAAACTGTCAATCTTGTCACCATCACCAGTTATTAGGGCATCATCAACAAACAGAAGTAAATATATGCCTTTCACTGTAAAGACAATAATCATACTTTGATCTTGAAAGTCCAAACTTTTCAACTGTTTCATTTATTCTGTTATTCCAACACTTTGGTGATACTCGTATTCCATATAGTGCACGCTTCAGTTTATAAACTTCACTTTCTTCGTTTACACCTTCCGGTCTTTTTATGTAGATGTCTTCCTTCAAAGTACCATTCAGGAATGCTGCTGGTACATCGATTTGTTTTAAAGGCCAATTATTGTTCACTGCTTGTGACAACAAAATCCTCAAGGTTGGAATCCTACAAACAGGAGCATATGTTAGTTCATCATAAATTGTAGGTTGTTGGAAACCTTTAGCCACTAAACGAGCCTTCTTAGTTCCATCGCATTTTGAAGTAAACACCCACTTCAGGTCAATGGCCTTTTCGCCAGGCGGTAACGTTGCTGGTTCCCACGTACCAAGTTCTCGGTGAGAGTTAAGTTCTGCGTCTACAGCTTGCTTCCATTCTTCACTTTTGACAGCCTCTTGATAAGTTTCAGGTTGAGAGCAACTTGTTAAAAGACAATAAGCATTATATACATCATAATATTGTAAATAAACAGGTTTTCTTTTTTCTCGAGTTGGTCGATTGACTTTTGTTGTATCAGCCGGTGATCTCGGTGGCGAAATCTCCTCCGATTCATCCGATTCCAATTCTTCTTCTTCTTCACATAACGTAGGACTTTGTTTCATAGATCTTGGCGATTGACTTGTCGGACTCTTTTGGCACCTTGGTGATTTCTTCATAGGACTCTTGTTAGTTTCTTCGACCTTTTTCTCTGACTCTACAAGGTTAATTTTATTTGACTTAAAATATATTTCATTTTCAATGAATCTCGTGATGAAACTACTCTTCTTTCTTCTGGACTCCATATTCTGTAGCCTACACCACAATATCCGATCATGACTCCACACTTTGAACGGGGATCAAGTTTATTACCTTTAGGTATACAAGTAGTATACCACACTTTACAGCCAAAAACTTTAAGTTTTGATAGATTTTGTTGACCGTACCAAATTTCGCACGGAGTGGTTCCATCTTTCAATACAGTAGAGGGGTATCGGTCTAATTCGTATGCCGAGCATCTAATTGTTTCTCCCCAAAGCTCTTTGGGCACTGCTGATTCTACAAGTTTGGTTCGAACCATATTTAATAAGGTCCGATTCATACGTTCGGATTTTCCGTTACTTTGGGGACTATAGGGTAGCGTGTATTGAAGTACTATACCATTAGACTTGGCAAAAGCCTTAAAGGTTTTTGATGTCACCTCACCTCCGTTGTCTACTCTGATCTTCTTGACTTTCGATCCATGTTGTGTCCCTACAAGCTTAATATAATTTATGAGATTTTCTTCAGCTTCATTCTTAAATTTTAATAAATTTACAACAGTAAAATGTGAGAAATCATCCACTATCACTTGGAAATACCTGTATCCATCGTGAGTGTCCGGGTCTACTGGTCCACAAATATCCGAATGAATCAGTTGTCCGATGTGTGTTGTCTTCTTGTAGTTTTTCATAAACGGCAATCTCGTTGCTTTTCCCTCTATGCAAGCAGGGCATTTGTCCATTGAATATGGAAGGCCCAACTTGATTAGTCCTTTTCTGTTCAGGTGACCAAGTCTTTTGTGCCATAGGTTATCAGGTGTCATGACATTACATTCATAGGTATTTATTACCGGTTTAAACTTGAGCGAATATAGGCCTCCTTCACATATACTAGTCAGTTTGATGTTTTTCGAGTTGATAAAAAACTTATTCTTATCAATAACGATTTGAAAACCTTTCTCTGTTAATTTACTTATTGCTAGTAGGCTATGTTTAAGATTTAGCACAATCAATGCTTCAATCGTTATTTTTGTATTCTGGCACATAACAGTGAGGGTCCCTATTTTATTAGTAGCCATCACTTGACCATTAACCACATGAATATTTATGTCATGAGCTAATAATTTTACTTCAGACATGTATTGCTCCAGATCTTCTTTTACTAGATGACTACTTGCCCCCGAGTCTAG
Organism: Allygus modestus; assembly: GCA_963675035.1. Lineage (NCBI taxonomy): Eukaryota > Metazoa > Arthropoda > Insecta > Hemiptera > Cicadellidae > Allygus > Allygus modestus. Next base: position 107,617,493 of record OY776112.1, read on the forward strand.
AACGAAAGTTTGATTTTCACTTGCTGTATTCGGTATAGCTTCGTTACCTGTCACAGCAATGAATGAAATGGACTGTTCATTAGATAGACCTACATTGTTTGCCCTTTCATTAGATCTAAAAGAGTTATAACGGGATCCTCTGTATCCTCTAACTGACCTACGACTTCTCGGAAACCTTCCTCTACTAAAATTAGGTCTTCCCCTACCATAGGTTCCAGCTCGCTTGGGGCAGTGAGCAGCATAATGGGTCTTATCACCACAATTGAAACACCCTGAATTAGCAGTATTAAAAGAAACTTCATTATCTGATTCTAAGCTATTCCCTACAAAGTTTCTGTTGCCTTTTAGCTTAGTTTCCCCATCAAGTAATCGTGACTTAACAAAATCTAACTTAAGGTCAGGCTGTGTCTCCAAAGCTGTAACCACTGTCTCGTATTCTTTAGGAAGCGATAACAGAAGGTGGCAGACACGACCACTTTCATTTAATTTAGTGTCAAATTCCTCTAACTCTCTAATTAGGGTATCAAATTTTAAGAAATGATCTTCAAGATTATCTCTTTTACTACACCTCAAGGTAACTAATTTTCTCCACAAAGTTAGCTTGGAGAAGGAGCTAGATCTTGAAAACACATTTTGCAGAGCTTCTAGCATACCTTTAGCAGATTTTGCGTCTTTAATTAGGTCCAAGTGTTTGTCTGAGACTCCCTGAATAATCAATGCCCTAGCCTTGGCATCGTTGACAAGAAATTCATTTTTCTTTGTGTCGTCATCTGTAGGAGGATCTCCACTAACAATTGATAATAGCTGTTCCTTCTCGAGGATAGCCGTAATCCTAAATTTCCAGTTATTGAAATTGTTACCTATTAAGATAGGCACTGTGACGCTGCTCAAAGCCATATTTTGTTATCCACTTGAATCACTTTAAATTAAAACATTTGTTCATTTCTTCTGGGCCCATAATCTTTGTTGAGGTCTAGGGCATTAATAACTGCAACACTTTAAGAGGGTTCCACCCGTCGGCTTAGTGCCGTGAAAACGTGTTCCTACATTACAAGCTCTCACGGCGTTATTTGATCGTATATTGAGTTGAAATAAACTATAACATGGTCACAAAAACTCACAGTATGGAACGGCTGAACTAAAACTTCGAAATGTATTCGTTATGTATGTGCAAAATCACTTTAAAATAACCCTATATTATGGTTTTCCCCTTGCAATTTTTATATCTAAATAATAGTTAAAACTGAATTTGTCCTCAGCCATTACAAGCTCTGATATGTTAAGAGCACATAAAGCACAAGATTGTTGAAACATATTTAGTTTTCGAATTTTGTGAGTATAAATTACAAAGGCATGTTCAGGAACATCAGGCGGCAGTACGGTGGTGCCCCTGGGAGTCACTCGCTGTACCGCGTAGTGCCGGCCGGTGCTGCCAACCTAACCTGACACAACAAAAAACCTCACCTTCTAGCGTGGCAATATACAGGGTGTTCAAAAAAAGGTGGGGACATAATTTACGTAGTGATTCCTTGGGTCAAAATAAGCAACAAAGTTTATATAAACATATGTCCTATCTCCTTTCGTTTAGCGTCTGTCTGTCTGTATGTGTTTTTTACAAAAAAGTCATAACTCCTTAAAGGTTTGAGCTACAGCGTTGAGATTTTGCACAAATGTTTATCTTATTAGCCGATTTATTTTTGCAAAATGTGAATACAAAATCTTTAACCGTTTCAAAATGGCAGCTATTTTAAATATTTGACGCCAAATTTCATGAAAACCATTAATTTTACCAAAAAATTGCAAGATACATAAAATTTAGTAAGTTTTATGGAGATTTCAACGATATCTTACTAAGCTCTGTTTGGACAAAGAGTAATGGAGAAATGATTTTATTAATTATATTTGTTATAGTTTTAACATTGTTTAAATGGAGAAAACTGTAGGTATAGCAAGAAAGAAATTAATTTCTCAGTTATTCTTTGTCCAACCTAAGCTTAATAAGATATCGTTGAAATCTCCATAAAATTTACTAAATTTTATGTATCTTGCAATTTTTTGGTAAAATTAACGGTTTTCGTTAAATTTGGCGTCAAATATTTAAAATAGCCACCATTTTGAAACGGTTAAAGAACAAGCACACGAGGTAAGGTAAAGAACGCCTATTTTTCCGCATCGGATAGATTAAAAACAGGAATTTAGTTGCATTTAATGGCCCGAAATGACGATCGGCAACGTTTCTTATTGTCTGAAAATGACAACCAAAACATGTCTTATTGACTGGGAACGACAGCGAGGTAGAACCCATGTCGGGATAGACCATGCTCGCGCCCATAGTCGGGATAGACAAAAATTCGGTCCGGCCGGGCTCAAGGTCACATCTCAAAGTGTAGGACTCGGTCGCAGCGCTCAGTACAGCGTCTTATGGGTTATTGGCGACACGTCCTCAGTTAAATGAGGTTTACAGTGCAAGGGATTTTTTATAGTAAAATGTTTTTTTGGAATCGTATTACTGAATAAATTCTTTATCTTTTGGTATTAAATTCAAATGTATTTAACCTCTAATTATGACGTAAAAACACGTGTAAGTTTCAATATTAGTATACAAATCTCGATGTTCACGTACTCAACCTGGATTTTTATCGAAATTAATTAATTTTTGACTCAATGACTCTCATATTTTATTTACTCGATACATGAGTCAACTCTTTTCGTGAAAATAAATATATAATAACAGTTGTACGGCTTTTAAAGAGGCTTAGTTTTGAATTTTGACACAACAAATTTGATTCCATACTATCGCATTTATAGTTTTGGCAGAAAAGTTTATTCAAAACTAAGTATCTTTTGTATTTGAGTTCCTCAACTTTGAACACCATTATGATTTTTATAGGATTGGTTATTATAGTATTGGCTGATATAGAGGCTTAGTTTTGAGTTTCGACGTAAAACCATAGTTCATTCATAATTTTGATTAAATATTTAGCTACACATATTTACTTACGACTTTGTATTTCAGTTCCCCGATCTATTCCTTATTTATACACACAAAATCAAATTATAGGTCTATTTGAATAGTTGTTAGGGAGGTATAACTTAAGTTTCTGTAAACAGATGTTGATTCTCTTCTATTTCAATGTTCACGATTAAAATCATAAAATGTGACCACGTGGTCCTCGACGACGACGGCGGCGCGCGTAGAACTCAACATAGCCGTGATTTATATTGCACTAGATGACCCGACAGACGTTGTCCTGTCTTTAATGTGAATATCGTTTATTGTAATGCTTTTTGGTTAAAGCTTTGAACAATTTTTTACATTTTTTACAATTTTTAAAGTCAAATTACTAAATAATGGTTGGGTGGATTCAAAATTTTCTTTCATACAAACCTTCCCCTGGCATTAAGGAACACAACAAAAAAAGAATCGTCCAATTTGGTGCACTCGTTCTCGAGTTATGGAGTCACGTCAAAAAAAGGGATTGTGATTTATTTATATAGATTATTATTGAAGAAACTAGAAGCTCTATCGAAATTTGTTTCGAATAAATTTTGAAGATCAACTAATTAGCTATAACTTTCTCGCTGGAAGTTTGTTTTTACCTAAGGAATAACAAACTTTCTCGCTTACTGACTTTTTTATGTTATGTTCTAATATTGTAATTATTACAAATTACACATAATTTTAAACTAAAATATATTGATACTGTTAGATGCGGACATTCATGCAGAAAAGGAATATATAAGTTTCATTGTAGTTGTATTATTATTAAGAGGTACAGGAGCGTGTAAACGACAACGCGATCACCGCTCGGGATTACTCAGATTTGCCGTGTCCTACACTTTGGGTCTAGCCTGACAATGTGCGGACCATTTTAACTAAATATAAACGTTTAACTAAATTAACGAATTTTTGCCGAAATTCCCGTAAAACTTTCCGATTTTCCAGGAATTTTCGGTCTGTGAACTCTCTGTAGTGGTATTACAGGCATATGAATCTGACTGACAACGCATCAATCAGACAAGTTGAGATGACGCTGCCGGGCAGACGTAGCACTGGCGCTGGTGCGCGCGCAACTCCAACCTTTTGCCTTGGGGGGGAAATTTCCCCCATTTCCCCCCCCGTGGATCCGCGCCTGCAGTCAGCCTTGGAAAAGTTTGACAGTAACACCCTCGGGTCACTAGACGCTACAAGCACTACAGCTGTGCTGGTGACGGAATAGGCGCAGGGTGTGTGACCTTGTCTGAGTCATCATCGCTCTCTGCACTTCCACGTGTGTTCCGCGTGCACTTACCTTATAATGCAAAGCGTAGCGCACTCATTGGTAAGTGTTGTAAATATTGTAAATAATTTTACTGTAATTGTCAACATTCAAAACAACTTTGAATACATTTTTTTAAAATGGATAATCAGTACGAGTTGTGAAAGAAAATCTAATGAGCCGCGAATAACCTATCAGCGAGCTCTAAAGACCAATAGAGAGGACATGCGTGGCTGGAGGTGAAGCCCGTCTACGACTACCGGTGAAGGCGTTCATAGGCAACACACCGAGCCCCCAGCGTAAGTCATACTGATTTCGCGCGCAAAGTGTATGTTCTGTACCAAAAATAGCATAGTCCCGCCGTCCATAGAGCTTCAGGCAAGGCTGTTTTCTTGCTGTACCGGTGTGTTTAAATTAAATTAAGTTAATTGAATTAGATTGAATGGTAATGAATAATTTATATATATATATATATATATATATATATATATATATATATATATATATATATTTATTTATTTATATGTACCTGAATCCACAAAAGGTAAACAGGTAAATAAAGTGAGGTAAGGTAAATAAGGCGAGTGAAGGTAAGGTTCTTGAATAAAGTGATGTTCAATAAACCTTGGATTGCATGTCTTCTCTAGAAAAGAATAAAATTACCAGGGTTACAAATTTGGAATAATATTTTCCATACGATCTTAGAAATATGAAAACCACTATAGACCATAACATGATAGTGTTAGTTATATAAAAATAATAATTATTAACACAACACAAGGCAACACGAGGCAAGGGAAGGGTATAGCATTGAGCGGACGCCAGGGCCCGGGCAGCGGTTTAACCAGCGCGCCAACGTGACGGTCGCGCTATCTGTACTTGAATTTCTAAAAAAAGTATAAGTCGGATAATTTTTTAAAAATCTGAAAAAAAATCTTCAACTATTTGACTCAAACTTTTCCGCTTACATCACGTTTCTGACCAAAAAATAAGAATTTTGGCAGCCGACTAACTTTTTGAAGTCAAGATTTTAAAGCCATATTAAAAATTAAAATTTAATTAATTATATTATATATAAGGAACTCATAATTAATATTTTTATTTACACTAATGTCTTTACAAACTAACACTGAATGCACGTACCTTGTTTCAGAATTTTATCGAAATCCTATCTATGTCAAATCACGGTATATTTAATAGCCGCACATTAAACATTTCTACATTTCCGAGCCCGGTTTGCCGTTTCTGGACTACCAGATGCGGCGGCGGCGTGGCTTCACATCCCGCAATGCTTGTTAAATGGAAGTGTCCCCTCTATTGGTCTTTAGTGCTCGCTGTAACCTATTGCCAAAAAGGTAATTCACTTATTGATAGTAGGGTAATGATTTGATCTTTTAGTTCAACTTGACGGCATTTTTACGAAATGTACTTTGGGTGGTTTAGTATTTTGATTTATTAAACTTGTATTTGTATATCTAAGTTGAGTATTATTGGCCAATTTTTAAGTATTACTGCGTGTATTTGGATTTTGATTTGGATGTTTGTAAATTAATACGAATAAATTACAAACAAATTATTATTTAATTGATTTTAAGCTACAGATTTCCTTTTGTAAATTATTTTATGATGCACAACTGTAATTTCGTTTGTAATGCACTCAGCGTTTTTTTATTTTAAGCGTAGTATGGAATCTGCCGAAGCCAATTAATTTATAATTAAAAATTAAATAAATAGTAGGCGCATTAATTTTCAGTATTTAATAAAGTTATGGAAATACGTGTTGAATAAATTAGTAGTTATTAATACAATTTTGATAAAAAGCTTGTTGTGTTGATTTTCTATCACAGCCGGGTTTTGTGACAAATTAAACTTTTGAGATCTCCAACAATAAAGTGAACAATAGCAATCAATGTATATTTTGCCCAATTACAAAATTATTATACTTAACAAGGTTTTACGCAGTTAGATACACGTACTGAACATCTCTAGGCTTAGCAGCTGGTAGTACGACGACGCGACGGCGGGAGATAACAGAGTCTCAGATTCTGACAGAAGAGGCAGTTCTAGTTTTCCCTCGCAAGCGGTTGGCAACGCCAGCGTAACTAGCGCGCCTGACGGCCACGCTTACAACCACTTGAGCTCGAACTGACGCGAGACCATCCAATACGCCATCTTGAATTGGCTTCCGGCTGCCGGTTAGAACCCACTTAATAACCAAAATAGTTTATTGCTCTACAAATAATGTAAATAAGATGCGTCACATTTTAATAAGCGAAATCACCATACTAGAACGACAGACATAACCCTTTTGCAGAATGACATTTCCGTTTTGGAAAGAATAAGAACAAAACAGCCTTTGGCAAAATATAGCTAACATGAAAATTTATACTGTATGACAGCCAGAAGGAACATTTTAAAATAAGAATTGTGTTTTTAAGTCTAATAATTCATACACAGTGACAGATTTAGTAAAAGCTTACACAAATTCAACATGGCCGACTATTTTCTAAGATGGCGGCCTAATACCACGTCGGATTTTGGGAGAATTTCCGGCATAATTTTTATCACATATTTTTCTAAAAAAATCAATCAAGTAATTTTCCGTGCAATTTGTTCCAGATATAATGTTATTTTTACTGGACTAGAAGGGTGATGTTCTTTTTTGCCTCATTTAAGCTAAGAGTGCGATTATAATTTGTTTAAACACTTCTCCCTAGTTATGATAGTACATTATGTCAAATCTTCGTGAATAAACAGTTTATTGCCTAGAAAACCACCGATAAGATCAACTACTGACACTCAAAAAGTTGTAAAGTATAAGGTATTAGGTTAAACTAAGTACAAGAATTATAACATAACTGTTACAAAACAAATTTGTTTGCAACAAAAATATATCCTCGCAGATTTAAAATTTTTTTAAACATATAGCAGTAGATACAGTTTATATGACACCATCCATCACTTTGTAATGTTCGCGTAGACTGCGGTTCAACAGGTTATCCTCTACGTTACCGGGACCATGTCAATAGCGGTTTGCATTAGAGATGTTATTGCGATAATCTCAAATCAAATCAAATCAAATCAAATAAAATTGTCTTTATTGCCATAAAACAGTGTAAACAGCATTGGCATGAGTCAGTGTTACAAACATGTACTACAGTTAAAAATGCAATATCCTTATAACAAGACATAGTACAAATAAAACAAAATATATTTTACTGGTTAAGGAAATTATAGATACTATAATATGTTTTATCAGTAAGAAACTCCTTTAGACGTTTTCCAAATTGTTTCAGGGTGAGGTTAACTTTAAGGCCTGCAGGCAAAGAATTAAAAAGCTTAATACAGTTAAAAGACATGTTACGTTAAAAAAAGGTTGTCCTGTGCTTTTGAATTGGAATGTTTAACCGTGGGCGGAGTGCGTATTTGGAAGAAAATATATTGAAGAAAATTGTAGAAGAATGTTTTTTTGTAAAAAATTATGGTTTCAAATATATACAAACAAGGGAAAGTAAGAATCATATTCTGACAAAAATTGTTTTGCAGGGTTCATTCCTTTTGTGTCCAAAAATTATCCGAAGGGCTTTTTTCTGTAGGCGAAAAATCGATTTTGTCCTTGAATCCTCAAAACCCCAAATAGGAACAACATATCTAAGATGTGGGTAAAACAGCCATGATAAAGCGTAAGCAAAACATCAGTGTTGGCAAATTGAGTAAGCTTTCGGAGAGCAAACAGACACGAACTAAGTTTTACAGTAACCTTATCTATATGATCATCAAATTTTAAGTGAGCATCAAGCTTGAGTCCAAGAAATTTTACAGTATCTGCGGAAATTACTTCTGATTCATCCACAAGAAGCTGAATGACATCAGTATTGTCATTTCTGATAGAAAAGTTAAGAAGATGGGGTTTCTCCATGTTCACGACAAGACCATTTGTTTGAACCATTGAAAAAGATAATTTGATTCAATCAAAAATATTTATCTCCATGCCAACTGCATTTGGTTCCCGAAAAAGAAGTGATGTATCATCTGAAAATAGGCAGATATCAGCCTTACTTATACAATCTTGAATGTTATTAATGAAAACCAGGAACAAAATTGGACCCAAAACAGACCCTTGTGGGACACCCATTTTGACACACATCTCATTAGAAGTCATTTTGCGGATACAATTCATGTTGTCAATGTAGTTCATTTCAACTTTTTGTTTGTGACCTGAGAGGTACGATGAAAACCAATCGTGTGCACGTCCTCTAACACCCATTCCATAAAGCTTCTGCAGAAGGATCGAATGGTCAACAAGATCAAAAAGCCTTACTCAGATCAACAAAAAATCCCATAACGTGCTGCTTATCATCAAGTGCATTCATAATCTTATCAACAAAACAAAAAATTGCATCTAAAGTGCATTTTTACTTTTGAAAACCAAACTGGTTTTCAAAAAGACAGTTGTCTCTACTGAAAAAAGTAAACAGTCTGGCAGCTACAACCTTTTCAACTACTTTTGAAAAGGTTGAAAGTAAAGAAATTGGCCTGTAGTTATCGCACATTTGGGGGTTTGCCTTTTTATGCAATGGTTTAATGGTTTAACAATTGCCATTTTAAGAAGGGAAGGGAATTTACCAGAAGAAAAATAACAATTAATTAAGTGAACAAAAGGAGGAGCAAGTAGATCAATACAATCCTTCAATAACCTAGAAGATATTCCATCAACTCCAAAAGACTTACTGTTTTTTAACAACTCAACCACACGAATTATCTCAGCAACATCAGTTGGATATAAAAATATTGATTCCTTAGGGGAACTAGAAGAAATTCCATTAGTGAAAGCAGTAGAAGCGGATGGATTCGGTTGTACATTCAGTTCTTCACCAATACCAGTAAAGAACTCATTAAATACATTGGATTTCTTGAATGGCTCATCCACAAGTTCGCCATTAGCATCACGTATGGGTCCTATTTGGCATCATGATTCTTTCTTACTTGTGCTATTGTTATCCTCACCAATAATACTCCACATGGCTTTGGACTTAGAGTTGGATTTTTCAATATACCTCAACATATTTTTGGATTTTAATGCCCGAATACATGACCTATATTATTTTTCAACCGTAAGTAAAACTGCCTAAGAGGGTCTGCCGAGGGAAGATCTTTGAAAGTACTCTACAGAAAAACCAGGTCATCTCTCATTCTTTGAAGATTGACATATAGAGCTGCTACTCTGGAATTTAATCGTCTATGTTTAAGTTTAATTTTCTTCAAAGGAAATGCTACATCCAAGAGATAAGACAGAACTGAGTTAAACACACTAAACCTTTCATCCATGGATCCTAAATAACTCATGTCCATCCACAATTATATTGAAAGCAAGTGGTGAAAGACTGAAGTATTGTCAATATTGAAAGAACGAGAGAAAAAACCTGGCATTTGAGGTTATAGGATACAACTTAGGTCACCAGTTTGAGCATGATGATCGGAAATAGCAGTTTTTACCACATCTGTGTGTATAACGGAGGGGTTTATATCTGTGTACACATGATCAATAATAGTCCTTGCACCATTACATTCTCCAGTAAAATAATGGACCGCGTTTCGCAAGCCAAAAGACCTCATAAGATTAAGAAGCTTATTACTATTCACGCTTGGATCAGCCTGGTTAACATTAAAGTCCCCCATAATGACAGTGTGTGAATCACTTTTCATTATCTTGACCAAACAGTCATGAATAAAATCATGAAATTCATCAAAATCACATACCCTATTAGAAGGAGGCCTATACACACACATAACAGTGAGAAACATCTAATCTAATAGCTGCTAGCTCACAAATGCCTTCCTGACAGAACTGATCAACATCAATATGAATATATTTATAGGCATCTCTAATAAACAAACCAACTTCGCCTTTTTCAGATATATTGCGACAGAATGAAGCAACGAGGGAAAACCCCTTTAAAGATAAGACTTCTAGTTCATCTTTTTTCAAAAAATGTTCCGACAAACAAATCAAATCTGGAGATTCCAAGAAGAGAATTATCTCAAATTCACATAAACTTGACACTAAACCTCTTACATTTTGATGTAATAGACGCATTTGAAAATTCACCTACAGATTTGCATTACTGGATGTATGGGGTATATCAACCGTTGAACCGCTATGGTATTTTGTTAGGAGACTTCCTTTGTTCTAAAAAATGGTCTTGAGGATTAGCGTTTCGAACTGAGAGTACACTTCTAAGAGTGGAAGTATGATAAATACGTTTATTATGAGATGGAGCTTTCTTTACTGGACGATCCCTGACTATGACTGGAATAGCAAAACTAACATTAATCTTGTCTGAGATGAAAAATAACATGCTATAAATCATTGACAATATTTTCCTTTTGCCTGCAAGGTTTAAGTGCAACCCATATTGAGTAAAAAATCGTTGGTCTAATTTATCCAAAGGCAGAAACTTACTATGATCATATGACTACAAGATGTTTTATTTCAGAATTTATTCCACATATGATTCTGTTTAAAAATGGCTTATCAAACCTGAAGGGCAGTCCCTCCCACAACAATAACCTTTGTGTGTTTTGTCCCATCAAGGAGTTTCTTGTAACAACCAGTTAAATTAGGCTTAAAACTTCCATCAACAATATCATTAGTTCCTCCGTATACTAACAAGCCGTCATCTTCTTTCATGTTATCAACTACATGATCAAACCCATCAGTGACATTATTCAAGGTTGCATTTGGTTTAAGGTTAACAAATACATTACATTCATCGTGATACTTGTCTTGAAACAGGTCAGCAAACCTACGTCCATGACTGTCAGCTAGCATTCTCATCTTAATTTTACTAGAAACAGCAGCATTGCAAATGCTGGATTCCACCCTAATACGATCATAGCTTTGGTTAGCGTTTGAACCAGCAGGGACATTGTTAAGAGACAGATCACAGGAGGATTCACTGCTACTGATAGTGCTACTGGAATTGCGTAATGCTTTACTAGTGGGCTGATTTATTTTAACTCTGCGCCTACTCTTGCTACTTATGCTAGATTGGGTATTCATAGTTTCAAGTAAATCAATGTCATCATCCTGCTGCTCGACAACGCAGAGCATTTCAAAAGGCTTATTACTCAGGAAAGTTTGATGTTCCAGGACTTGGGGAGTACTATCGTGAGAACCTTTACTCCTTTTAACTACCTTCCAAGCTTTATTGTTGACTTTCTTAATGTTAAGAGGGGACACAGTCTTACATTTGGTGGTAGTGGGGCCATTCACTTCATGACTTGAAACCAGAGTTACTGCCTGAGATTCACTACTTAATTGAGAAACACCAGTTTCAAGTACAAGGTCACTTTTAGATTTTGTATTTACAGTGTCCACTGGCATAAAACTATAAGTTTCAAAAGTAGTCAAACGACCGTTATATCATTATTCAAAAGGTAGTTTAATATTTGGTATACAATAATGCTTCAAAATAAACATGGCGTTCACAACAACGTTAAAACCACATTCAAACCCATTTTTTTGCTGGAGACAGTCTAACTCAGTACAATCTATACAATCTATAGCTAGGTTCTCAACCAGCTTAAGAGCAGATCTTTTGTTGCTCTCCGACCAGGAATCAAAATTAAATGTTTTCTTCTCGTTTGAGTAAAAAAATACCAGGGACCAATGAGTTCCAGAATCTCCCTTACCTACATCACTGTTGTTGTTTAAACAGAAAAAAACATAATTATGAACAAGGAAAGACGATGAAGTTAAATTATCACTAACAACTTCCTTAGAGCCTAGTTTTAGAGAATGAGTGACGGACGGTCCATAAAATACACATTTCCCCTTATCAATACTTTTAGAAATCTCCTCAAAATAAGTGTTTTAGCGAATTTCCCCTATACGGAAGAAGCTATTACCGTAGGTCTCATGGTAAGATTTAAGCCCGAGACCAAGACAAATTTTTTTTAGGTCCCCAGATGACTAAAACACTATTCGTTCAAATTTATATATATGTATATATATATATATAGATCTGTTTCATAAGATCAAGTTGATCAAGAGTGTAGATATTAACATGGTGAGTTGATCCGTTAACTCATGTGGCTCTGACACACCCCAAGTTGATCAAGATCAACTTTCTAATTGATAATATCTGCGACGTGAACTATAAATTTAAATGTCCATATATAAACCTTCACTCTATATCTTTTGAAAATAGTCTTAAGTTGTACAGGCCACTTTTGGACAATAAGTTACACATGTCTTTGTAATTTTTCAGAGAAGCTATATATTAATTATACATTTGAGAAAGAGGAAATCTCCAAATCTACAGCAATTAATTTATTACAAATGAAATTGCAATGTGTTATTTTCTCCCCCTTAAGTAAACAGAGTAAGTGAAAGTATACGGAGGAAGTATTGTTTTCCTAAGCATTTTAAAATTTCAGTTATTGGTAGAAATATTTGTTATAATTTCAATTTCAATTTATTTATTTCAATGATAGAAAACAGATAATGCTCCCGAAGAAGTGGATTTTGTGGTTATGTCTGTCTATATAAATGTATATATTCACTGAAAACTTACACATGTATGTGGCTCTCTGACTGATATAAACGTATTACTTGTGGTACACTATAAGTTTGGAACAACTACGCATGCATGTGGCTCCTATTCTATATAAACGTATCTTATGTTGGTTTATATATTAACAGAATACTTTTTATTAATGATAATATCGCAAGTCCTGCTCTTACGCTACCGAAACAAATATTCTATCGATAATATCATTCCACTTGTGGGAAACCGTATTTTTTCGTCCTGAAAATTAAAGGTAGTACTGATATAATTTATTACCAGTATTTGTACACATATAATTCGGGATTAATGTCTTTAGTTAAATAACTTCTAAATCGAATAATTATGTAAGTAAATTAATTTGGCACTGCGCTATGCTGGTGACAGTCGATGTTTTGACCCAATACAGTACAGTATGAAGTGTGAAGCCAAGAGGGCTTGTCGAATAGTGATGTGTCGAGTCGAGTACTTTTATGACTAGAGTGACTCGACTCGTTTACTACTGCCAACTCGAGTTTTGAGTTGAGTCAGACTCGACTCGTCGACTCGTCCTGCATCTACCACGTGGAGTAGGTGGGAGAGTCGGAGAGTTGAGTGAGTGTTGATCCGCCGACTCCCTGCATACAGTAATAAATTACTTGTTCGACATTACTTGGCGTTTCAAGGATGTATATATGTCTTTACTCATATTGTTATATGTAAAAAAATCGTAAACTAACGAGTAAACTACTTTGCTTGATTAGGTGGGAAATATATAAATGGAGTAGAACAAAATTACAACAAATATTAGCTTTAGTAAATAAAAGTCTTTTAGTTTACATTAAATTACAAGTACAAATAACTTTTACAAAGTAAGCCGTTTACTTCTTGCGCTGGGTACCGAAACATCCATTTAGGAATAAAATGTCATCTAGTTTATTCGGATTCAATCTATTTCTCCGATCATTCGTCATAAGTCCTGATTTTTGTAGATTATGCGTTCGGAAGGCTCGGATGTTGCGGGAATACAAAGGTATTTGTGAGCCGTTTTGGTCAAACTTGGATATATAATCTTCCTTTCGTCCCAAATAGCTAGAGGGTTCTTTTTCCTCTCCAAGTATGGCATGTTTAGATACTGGTTGTCAGCTACCAGTGCTGAGAAAGTTGACACTTGAGCATTGGCTACCTATAAAAATACACATTAAAATTACAACCAAGTTAAAATTAAGATTTATTACTTCTAGGGCCGGTTTTAAGCATAGGATACATAGGTGCGTTCCTAGGGGCCCGCACCACACGGAACCAAATACAAAATCCTCATTCAAGCAAAAAGTCTGCAATCTATAGTAAGACTGTAATAAGGGCCTGCACCACTGATTTAGCCTGGAGGTCTAAAGACCCTAAATACGGCATGATTACTTCAATAAAGCTTGTAATTAATATAGGAAATCATACTAATATTATAAATTTGAAAGTTTGGATGTTTGTGCGTAACTCTGAAGTTCCATCACGTGAAGACTACTAGACCGATTGAGCTTAAATTTTGCATAGAGGTACTTGATAGTCCTGAGTAACATATAGGCATATTAAAGTTGTGAAGATCCTATAGGGCTATGCCCCACGGGGGTTCAAATTTCCCATGTATTCCTTATGGATATTCATTTTTGTTTGAGCTTATGAAAATACAAACAACTGATCTTGATTCGTAGTAGTTCCACAGGCTAACCACAGAATGAAGCAACAAAACTATCATAGTGTTTATAAATAATTCGGGGCGAAGCCTGCGAGTAACAGCTAGTATATCAATAAAAGAAGGAATATGAAATATTAACTAGCTTATCTCTGCTCCTTTTGTATCCAAGCACACTCACAGGTCATATCCATCATTTGGTATTTATTCAGCCTTATTTATTATTGGTCTTTGGACTGCTGTTTCATAATGGCTGAAAACTCGTCAACCACCTACAATAAAAATAATCATACTTACTTATTTGATTTTACATAATTGTAAGTGTGATCCTCTTTTAAATGTATGCGATCAGAAGAGCGTTTATAAACCGTTAGAAGAAAATTTAGATTTTGATATAAAATTTGTATTTTAGAAGGAGATTGGACAAATCAGTTGATGTTCTTATATTGGCACATTTTAAACATATCTTATAATCATATTAAACTTTACTTTTAAAAAATCTAAAATTAATGTTACCAGGGCCGGATTTAAGCATAGGCTAGGCATGCCCGCACGCTTAGGCGCCCGTGGCACACAAAAACCACATATCAAACAGAGTAAAACAAACTCACTTCACTTATATTCGCCTTAAAATACGCCCTAGTTGCGTCGGCGTCTTGGACTATAATTTAATGATTTAATGACATAGGCCTAGTCAAAATGGTCAGCAGCCTGAGTGGAAAACTGTTAGGGGCACCACAGGTTGAACCTAGGCCTAAATCCGGCCCTGACTTTAATAGTTGTAAAATATCTCTATAGTTGTAAAAGCGTACTACTTACCCACTATTGGGCAATTTCTGCGTTTGAATCTAAACCAAACCCATCCTTTTTGAACCGGGGATCAAGAAATGTTTCCTTTGCAGCGGTTCTATTTTTGTCTTATAGGCTACACATTAACGTGCCTGAAAACGACGGAGGTGAGCAACTCTTTCAAGTGTAGCCCCGCTTCTGTTTTCAGAATTTTAATTCGTAAAACATTTTAAAGCCCTCTAACCAAAGGAATCAGGCTGAAAATTTTGGATAGAGCTCCTCACTTAAAACCACCATCATTTTTCCATACGGTCCTACAAGAGATGCACAGTCATCTAAGAGATCCTATTGAGAGGATTCTAGGTTCGAAACGTTCTTATGTATTTGATTCAATTAACTAGCAAAACTTCTTGGTTTATTACTTCAGCATTCTTTACATTTACTTCTGGTTGAGTTACCAACTTGAATAATTCTTTAGAGTCTCTGACGATTGAAGTTTTTTCATGTTTTCTCTTTGACCAAACTTTCCCCAGAATGAATTTAACATTTATTTGGTTACTGATCTAAGTCCCCCGTTTTTAGCAATTTTATCTTTATCCTCCTCTGTCTTACACCAGCTAGGATAGATAGCCTGAAGCTTCCTGCTTTACTTTCAAAAATGTATTTATAAAATCTGTAAACAAATCTCCGTTTTCATATGTGGCGACTTCGTACTCCCACAACTCATACATGTCCAAAATCACATAGCCCTTTTCTACAGCTTTTCTAATCTCATCCATTTTCCAGGTCCCAACTAACGCTCTTTCCTCACTCTCATGACAACATTCCCCTTGGTTTAAAGTCTCCCCACAAGTTCTACACAATACAAACATCTATTTCTTATTCATTGTAGCGGGAAGTACGGGATGATAAAAGTTGTAAGGAGGTAGAATCTTATATTTCAACAATCCCTCTACTTCAAGACCTCTCTCTCGACACTCGTTTCCAACGTAAATGATAGGGTGTCCAACGGGGTACTTACAATATTTATTTACAAACGGATAAAGGGAGCAAACATCAACATACTGTATCGTTTCTCTCTCTTCACATTTATGATATGTTTTAGTATTACCTGTCCTACCTCCAAAAAAGGAATCTCTAGGATTGAGTGGAAGTGTGTTTAGAATGGATAGTTGGTTCAAGTGATTTAGTTTATTATTTTTCTTCAATTTATTAAATTCACATTTCCACATCTCTACAACCTCATAACTATTCAGTTTGTAAATTTTGGACTTGGTTCTTTCGTTCCGGGGATGGAAACTGTCTGAAGGATCGTGCTGCAGAGGTTCTTCTCTGCTGTATGGATAACATTTTGGACACCCGTGTCAATAACACCCGTGAAACTCAAATTCTCTCACCGTCAAACCTATCAACTTTCATTTCAATAAATTTTACTTCTTTACCTTGGCCCGCGTGCTCAATCCTCAATCCACGTATCTCCTCTTCCCATGTCAACCATTGTAAAGCAAATAATCATTGATTGTTTGTCAGTCTGTACCCGTTTTAGGAATCAAACCTATTGTGTTTGGTTTTAGAAATTTACGGCGAAAAGTTAAGTTACATGCACTGGCGATTGTCATAGCTTCGAGGAACGGGTCTACGTTATATTGTTCAAGAAGCAAGGCTCTAAATTTTATACACGCTTGAGCTAAAATCTCCACGTCTGAAATACAATACTCCAAGATTTATTTTTTAAAATCAAACACATATTCTTCAACGTCTCGTTTATCGTAGCTTTGGTTCAATGTCTCAAAGTCTTTGAAGCATTTTTCAAACATTGACTCTGGGGAATAATACTTTTTGTCAGGCATCAGGCCTACATAATTTTGATTTGCCAGAGTGTTAAAAAGATGCAGGAAATAACCTTTCTTTTTCTCGGGAGGCAGGTCAAAGGCTTAAGGGAGTGCAGCGAGGGCCATTGAGAAGTAGCTAAGTGAGTCAACAAATCTTACGTTGGCTACTTCAATCAAAATAGCTTTAGTTCCCCGAGGAGTTATTTTTGGTGTGAATTTAGTTTCTTCCATGGTGTACTGTAGAATAAATTGGAAATCAAAACCTTGCCCGTAGTGGGCAATCACACATACATCTTTAAATTTCTTTCGAACTTCCATTACCGTACATAGTCCATGAATTGCTTTACTGGTTCTTTTTCAAAGACTCTTTGCCTCTCAGAACAATTTTGACACTCACCCGTTGATACATTTAAAACAGTACTGTTGTGAGACGCACAAGTTAACTTTATGAACTTTTTATCAGGATCTGAGGGAAGAGACTCATCCTATCTTGTTTCAAAGTCAAAAATATGAAAAGAAAATCTTGGTATTTCGGAGTTATCCTATCTACCCTCATGAAACACTGATGTGCGGGGTCTTTGAACGCATCAGAGAGTTTACATTAAACGTCTCCACATACATGAGCTGTCTTACGTTTTAATGAAAAAATTATTTTCTTACAATCGCGGCAGAGTTTTATACATTTACATACTTGCCCATGATGGCTATTAAACACCGCTCATTTTTGAAGAAGCGGTTGCAAAGACGGTATGTGATGCCTTTTACCCTCGTAACGTCAATTCCAAATGTGTCGCTAGATGTAATATAATCAGAGTTACTTTGAATGATGCCCCCAAAAATATCCCAAAGAACATCACCACTAACTTCAGAGACAGTTCTCAAAGCTACGTTCCCGGTTCAGCACTTTTTAAACTTATAGACTGTAATTTAAATCCCAAATAGTTGGTAGGTACAGCGTTGGCTTTAGCTTTTTCAACAATTTGATTAAAATATTTACGAATCCAATCAAACTCAGAGATACCTCTTGGCGGTTTAGTGAATTTGAAAACAGTTTCCAACCTGTACAACCTGAAGTGCTTAACATAGGTTTCAGAGATACCAATTACATTTACTGGGTTTTGAGAACTCTTTTTAATGTTAGAAACTTCCATCCTTTAACAGAGAATTAAATACTGAAAACTGAGAAAACAATCTAAACTGTAATATACAAATTTCTTACGCTTAAAAAGATCAAATACATCAACCAGAGCCAAGCTCACAGATATAATTAAATTAAAATTGAGAGCGCAGAATCAACAAGACAATAATAATTTGTACAATATAACACTTAACGATTACGCAGAAGCAGCATAAAACACGCCTGATCAGTGTTACGACTGGAGCAGATTGAGGTAATAGAGCCTATGTTTAGAGGTAAATAGTATGTAGGAGAGCACTGTACGTATGTATAACTATACAAGTCAAAAAATACTAACACAAAAACTACACAAGTCAAAGCAGAGCTACAGGTTCAGTTATGATGAAAGTTAAGGTAATAGAGGTAGCAAACAATACTCTAGCTGAGAACTGCTCTAACCATGTGAGTCTACTGTAGTATTAAAGAACAAGAATAGAAAGGGAGATTTTCGGTGTAAGGATATGTTAGTCAGGTATAGCCAGGTCACTAAGCACGCAAAATTACTACAATACAGGAGAATTAAAATTACTACAATACAAGAACTCTAAAAATAATTATAATCAAATGTAAGTTTACATTTGCACAAGTG
Source organism: Allygus modestus (assembly GCA_963675035.1). Classification (NCBI taxonomy): domain Eukaryota; kingdom Metazoa; phylum Arthropoda; class Insecta; order Hemiptera; family Cicadellidae; genus Allygus; species Allygus modestus. The sequence goes on from OY776112.1 coordinate 107,636,378, forward strand.
CAAAATCAACAACCGGAGTAGCGCAGGGACTTCTGACTAGTGCGAACGCAAGGGGTAGAGTGAAGTTAACGCTTGCGAATAAAGAGCGCTAAAAGTAACTACCAATCAGAACACAGAACGCGAATTACAACCAATAGAATGCATTTTTATCCCGACCAATTACAGATTTGTATTTTAAATGGTCACGACTCGTCAAATACACTAGACTGCGAGACAAGAAGCTGGAGTTAGATTTGCAGAAGGGATTGAAGGATTTAGAAGGATGCGAGGTTTAGCTGATTAACAACAGAAGGACGTGAGGGTTAGATATGTAGAAGGAAACGTAGGTCAAATAATTACCACAGAAGGCTAGATGGTTAACAACAACAGGACACGAGGGTTAAATAGTTAACCACAGAGAGTAGATGATTGAACATAAAAGGATGTAAGAGATAGATATTTTCCACAGAGGGTAGCAGAACAACCGCAGAGGGTAGTAATTACACCCCAATTCTATTCTCCATAAGAGTCTATGTTATTCTATTCCCCCCATAAGAGCCTATGTTATTCTATTCTCCATAAGAGTCCATGCTATTTTATCCTCCATAAGAGCCCGTGTTGGGGCCAAGGTGGCCGCCCTTACTACTATGAATCTTAGAAATTTATCCAGAAAACCAGGTGAAGCCATTTAGTTAGAGATTATAGAGCTTATAAAAACTTATAAATCACAAAATTTTAATCAAAATCAGTATAGCCGTTTTTGAGAAATTGTTTTTGTATAATTTTTTAGTGGTTTCAAAACATTTTAAAACCCCTTTTAGTATAAAACAATGACAACGCCTGGAGATGTTGTGGATTAGTTTCTACATTGCAAATCGTATTTAATTCAGGGCTTTGGTGTGGTCCCTGGGTTTGTTTGGTCAGACTGACATAAATTCAAAAACCAATTTTTCGGGTTTAGAGAACACCAAAACAAATAATTCTACAACTAGCTGAAATTTGAAAATATTAATGAGAGCAATACTTTTTTGCATATCTAGTGGCACGGTCGTGTCACGTCGCCAAGTCCACCACACGACCCGTGCTATACTAACACGAAGCAGAATGAGACGATTTTTCACTTCTCAAATTAGCGTATTACAGCCTTAAGTGAATCTGGCAGTGCATTTATATGATAAACCCTTTCACTAAACACGAAAAATCACAACAGTTGGGTTAAGAAAGGTCTGAGAAGCGAGAAATTAACGTATAAAAGTAGCCTAAATCTTGTAGTTTTGGCACTTTTCACAAATTGTCCACTTCATTTTGTTCATTAAGCCTAAGAACTTTATTTCTCATCAAACTTGAACGAAATTTCGCACAGACTTCTGTTTTTACTCACATATTTCACTTTTGACACTAATTTGCAATAATTTAAAAGTCCGTTCTAGAGGTTTGCTTTAAAACGGTGTTCTTGCTTCTTTACTGTGTTTTGTCAGTATTAACAGCTGTTATATGTTCATTTTAAATTTATTTTAATTTTGCCATAATTTTAACATTGTAACTTTGAGAGCGTAGGAGGCTAAGACCTGAAGGAGGACGTTTTCAGAAACCACAAAAGTCACATCTAGTCGTTAAGAGTTTTCAAATAACACACAAACGATAATATAATACATAATAGTTTCGCCTAAATAGACTTGTCACCAAAATTGAATTATTTTTAATAAATAAGTCAGGGTCTTGTTATTAATGGTTCAGTGGGTGTTGTAAAAGACTTTACTAAAGATGCTCACGATGCAATCGAAAACATTATTATAAATTTTAAAGACAGATATATAGAAATTCAAAGATCGTCCACAAAATTTGAAGTAATTCCTGGAGTATTCGTTTTCCGAAAGCAGTTTCCTATTGCAGTAGCATAATATGCAATTACAATTCACAGAAGTCAGGGATTAACGCTTAACAGTTGTGTTGTTGATGCTGGTTATGCAGTATTTTCATGTGGCCAACCATATGTAGTCTTTATCTCGCGTGACTTCACTCTCTGGTCTATTAATTCTAAACTTTGAGTCTCAAAATGTTAAGGCACAAGCATCAGCTGTATCCAAAAATAATAGGCTAAGGAGTGAGTACCGACCAGAATTAAAACAATTGAAAATTGGAATAAAATCTCAAGAAAAATCCCTGGTAAAATCTGGCAAATTCATAATATTAAATTAGGAGCCATTCAAGACATTACTAACAATATAGACGAACTGGAAAATCTTGGTTTCAAAAAGGTTTATGGCGTGTCATGCTATGCAAATTTAGTTTTACAATGTATTTTCAACTGCCCACCAATCGTGACGTTAACAAACAATTATGACACCAATGCTCCACTAAAAAAATGGTAATATCCTACCGAAGAAATTACCAGATTTTAAATTCTATAGATATTATAAATCAACTGGGACCACCATTTAATACAATTGAACAACAAGACTGTGCGGAATTTTTAAATTGCCTTATTTCGAATCATCAACCCCTGTAATGTCAATTCAGGCACTCAATAAAATTAACCACAAATGTTCATACTGCAACCACAGCACAACCAGCTACGACAGTAAATTTATATTCCAAACTTTCATCCTAATCATCTTAAACGAAAAGCCAATCTCGATTAACTACTCCACAGTCAAATTATCGCCTGGTTCCCTCTTGCTGACTCTATATGCACAACTTGTGAAAATGATCATAATCCTGCACTCTAATATGAGTAAGGTTTGCGTGCGTGCGTCCGTGTTGCTTGCGACACTTATCTCAATAATGGCACAACGATTTCCTTCAAATGTTGTAAATAACTAATTTCTGGGATAAAAATAAGTTCTAGACAGGTATCATCTCCAGGAAAAATAAAATAATGTAACAATACACCCGTTGCAGCAAACCTGCATACTCAGCGAATTTACAGTGGTACTTCCTAAGTCATGAAGCCACTTAGCAACTTTCATCAAAGCGTATTCATAAATAAGCGAGATATGTCATTGTATTTATTCTCCATAAGAAAAAAATTAGGGCTGAGTATGCAAGTTAGCTGCATCAAGGACCAAGAAAATCTGGTTTTTATGCAAATACCAATGGATCACCACTAGATGAAGCAACATACCAAGTTTTACCAATTTATATTCATAAACAAGCAAGATATCACATGTTTCTTATTCTCCATAAGAATAGCATTATAGCTGCTGAGTACGCAAGTTTGCTGCCATGGAGACAAAAAAATGGGTTTTGTATGCAAATATCAGTAAATCCCAACCATATGAAGCCACATACCGAGTTTCATTAATATATGCTCATTAATAAGCGATATATAAAATTTTGCTTATCCTCCTTAAGATTAACATTGGACACAATATTTCGGTAAGCAATTAACGTAGAGAAATAATCAAAGTACCAAATTGTATGTTTTTTAAGCTGAATTCAATAGTAAAATTGAAAATTAGATAAAAATGAAAATTAAATGTGAAAACCCCAACCCCCCCTTCGGATGGTGCGATTCGTCTGGTTTTCGAACTTATTCAAATAAATGGTAGTTTACACATTTGTGCCAAATTTCATTAAGATCAGACCTTTTTTACGAGTTATCGTGCTTACGAACACACACACACACACACACACACACACACACACACACACACACACACACATACCCGCATGCGTATCTTAGTCGGGACACCTGAATATAACACACTTGTCGGGACTTTCAAGCTGAAACATATTTAATGTTCATCCTTAAGTACAGATTCCTTATATGTGGTCAGATTTTTGTTACACTCCATTTTGTCTGAGTGAACTAGGAAAACTTACTGTCGGGATGTCCCGACAAACACTAAAGTGTGTTTATTGTCCCGACAAACATATAGATCGAGGACATGTCCGTTTGTGTGTTAAAATACGGTGAATCGTAGCCAGATGAGTCATCCCAGTGTTGCCATATCGCCCTGGAGCTTGGCGCGCTTGGCTTGGAGCTGGAGCTTGGCGCGCGGCAATAGCAGCCCCATGGCCACCGCGTTTTCAGCGAGGTCTGCTCCTGTAGGCCCATACCTTACTTTCCCCACCCCCCTCACCAGTGATGTGTATGGGGGGGTGGGTCAGGGGGATATATTCCCCCCTTGAAACTTGAAAAAATTACAATTTATATCGTCCTGAAATAAATCTTATGTTTTTTATTAAAAAGAAATGCTGTTACTGAAAAACACAAAAAAAGTGTGCAATATTTCTAAACTAAATTTTTAGTGAATTACCTATGGAAATTTTAACTATTAGCATGACCCGCAAGGTAAAACTTAAGCCCTGGACCACCATAGAAGTTCCTAACGTGACCCCTCTGAACACGTTTTGGGGGGTCGCTCGAAATTGTGGGTATATATATATACCGCACGCCCCCTATATATATATATGTGTGTGTGTGTGTGTGTGTGTGGGTGTGTAAGTTTTCATTCTAGCGGTCGAATTTTTTGTCCGATTAACTTAAAATTTGGTAGGAACATTCCTTGTAATAATCAGTTGGACAAGTTCGTTGGGAAAAGCAATAGAACAACTCTAACCCCCTTTTTTGGATTTTATATTGAACATTTTGGGGTATTGGGGCCAAAAAGGGTAACAAAAGTCCCGGATGTAAAATGCAAGTAAAATGATGGAGATTTTTGAGGCAAAACTTGAGAGCCCTCTTTCGTCATTCTAGCACAAATATTTACCGAGTTATTAAAGAAAATGTATGTGGACTAAACACAGTACGTTGTCTAATGGGCGTTTTACATTAGAACAACCTGTTATTCATAAGTTGGTGTATTTTTATCATCCCCGTAATCCATACACCTACTTTCAATCCTGACTGGACACTATCCTAACCTTATAATGCGCAACATTGTATTATCAGCATTGCAGGTACAGTAAATAGAACCAGGAGCATCAGAACAGCCAAAAAAATTATGTATTCACTTTAAAATAACACAGCATGGCCTTCGGTGTCTTTTTAAAGAGAGATTAAAAAATTAACAGCATAATACACTACTGTATTAGAACACCTACTTATTGAAGTATGCTTATGATTTTATGAAAAATTCTTTAACCTTACCAATTTCATAACAGATTACAAGCAGGAAGATGATTGTTATTATTTCTAAAACCAAACTGGTAATGAAATAAATATTGTACAGTTTCAATTTATTAACTCCTAAAATATTCTCTATGAGAGTTGTATTGTAGGCTCAAAAAGTAAACTGTAATGCAAGGTAGCACTGGTAGAGAGTATGAAGAGTCAATCTTAACTTAAATAATCCAAACCCTTGATTTATTTTGAATTGTGCTAAATAAAAGCAGCTTGCAGTGTATTTAATTCTTGTATACTGTGATAAACATAAGACATTTCTTCCTTGTCCTCATATTCTTTCAATGGAATAAAGTGGCATAATCTGATCAGCAGGGAAATATAAGTATATCCATAGATCATGTAGTGATCCATGGACAGATTCATTATGTGTGGTCAGATTTTTGTTACCTCCATTTTGTCTGAGTGAGCTTAGACAAAACGTTTCAAAATTTTAAATTTGAATTTGCAGTTTCTCTTAACATTAATTAGGACTTAAAAAGTGAAATTTGATTACCTGAACTGGACAGACAACTGGATCTCAATTGTTTAGGATGATTGATTTTTTTTTATTACAGAGGGAGAATCAGGAAGTAAAATGTAAGTGTTAAATAATGCAGATAAATTTACATATAGAAAAAGTTTATTACTCTACAAAATGAAAATAGTCATACAACTAACAATTTTAAAATTGTGTTTTATATGTTCTAATGTAAAATATAGGTTTTACAAAAACTTCAACTAAGTTCATATATTCAACAATATAATAACTATAAACAAGGTAAAACTAGAAAATATCCCGAATTTTTTTTAAGACAAACTATACTTTATCGCAATCATACCAGGGAGAAGAGGGGATGTTAAAAGGCATGAAAAAGGGATTAACATCGGTGTTGTTTCTCTTGTAAGTAACCAGTTTATTTATTTTCTAGCCTCACTTTTTAATTCTTACAATTTTAAATATATGAATAGGAAAATCAGAGTTTAAAAAATGTTAATTTAGGTGAAGTGTGGTAACAGTAATAGTGGAGAATATGTTTTACAAAAATTAATTTTATTGATAAAAAATCTAAACAAATACACTATACCGGGTGTCTCAAAAGTCCCACCCCACATTATAATTTTATTTTGTATTAATGGAGGTAAACTACTTAGTGGAATTTTTATGTTACCAAAGGGACTTTCTTAAGTATACACATTTTCAACCCTATTTTTTTAAAAACATTTAAAATTTGTGGGTAAGCCAAAGATTTTAAATGCAATCCCCTACCTTGTGAAATGTAGGCTATGTCTATTTTATTTTTGGAAAGGTTAGGAAGCTGTTTTTACTTTTTCAAGACTGATTTCCTGATTACAACACTCCACTTCACCCTAGGTTAAATTAAGACGTAAGATATTTATTTTTGTAAAATAGTCTTAAACATATTTTGGATTTGTAAAGATTGTTTACGACATTAATATAAGTCTTACATTTATATGTTAATATATTAATACAAAGAGAGAAACCCATATTTTTTTCAGAGGTTAAACCATCAATCAACGATCTCATTCGAATTTGAAAATTGTTTTACCCAAATGTAGGAAATTTCACGGTGGATTCTGGATTCTGGAAATTATAGTTTTTTTAGCGGAAAAGCTAGGAACACCCTGGAATATTAAAAAATCTCGTCGAAAATTGCACATGTGGATACACGAAAATGATACCGGATAGCGAGTAGATTAAGAATATCAACGAATTTGTCCGATTCGACGTAAAACAACGGATATATGGCCGGAAAAGTGTAGGTGAATTCTGGAAAATGGCTCAAAAAATTTGTTTGGGGGATGGCATGTGGGTAGTCAAATAAAACTGCCGTTCAACGCTGAACCTAATCATAATATTATTTTTTGCATCCGACCTATGTTTACCCTAAAAATACAGGAAAGGTTATTTTAGGTTAGGTATTGTTAGGTTAGGTTTCTTGGGTTGGAAAAGGTCAGGTAAGTTTAGTTTACCATACCAAACCTTAAAAACCCTAACCCAACGTAACTTTACTTCCAAGGATGCCAAGTACAAGGTTATGTTTGTTCACTTCAAAGGTTATGTTTGTACAAGGTCAAATTCATTTTTGTTCACTTGAATGTGGGTGTCAACTCAATAGAATTAGGTGCTTTTTCATACCTCTTTTAAGTCGATTTTTAGTCGTCTGTTGATAGTTAAGAAGAGATGTAAATTAATAATGCAAGATCTGTGGATGGTTCCTCTTTTTAAGTTAGAGGATGGCTGCATAGGTTACAGCTTATAATGGCTTTAAGCTCAAGGTTTGATAACATCACATTTATTTTCTTAGCAATTTTAAATTGGCACTGGTTTCAATTAAACGGCTTTAGCACTTTTCACTGTCATTCAACTTTAATAATTAAGTTTAAGAACTGATACCTAGAAACTATAAAACTTCAGATGAAATAATAAAGAGAGCCAATAAATGATGTACATTTACAGACAGATCAACCAACATTGCCAACTACAGTCTAGTCTAATAGACAGTAATTCCAACAGAGGCCTTATTTTTGAGCTTTTAAGTTCAATCTATATTGTGTCTAAGTCAATCAAACACACTCCATTATTAATAGCCTACACTAATGTTTGTGATTTATTGTAATACTTTTATACACACTGTAATGAATATTATATTAATTTAACAATACATTTTAATGTTATAAAGCAGATAACTTAGTGTTTGACCTCATAACTGTATGATAAAAAAAATCGAATAAGGTTTATTCTCACCTTCTATGAGGTTTATAATGTAACTTACTTCCCTTTTGGGGAATAATAAAAAATAAATCAGAACCTAGGTTCTAGGTTAGCCTTCTTTAGAGAATTTGAGAGGAAACTTGGTAACTTGGTAGATTTTTACAGAATAGCCCTACAGGCCAAGATAAAAAATTAACTTGCTACATTCTTCTATGAAAATACCGACTTAGAAGAGAGCAAAAATAATTCTAATTTTTTACACCAATAAACCCGACAATATTCCCTCCAACTAAAAAAATATTGTTTCTTTGTGAACTTTGAAATTAGGTTAATGAAAATACTACGGTTACTATCAGCAAGTTTAAAATATCAACAGAAAGTAACATTATTAGCAATTAATTGATCAAATACAATCTCAGAGCAAAGATTTCTAGCCTGTAGGTGTTCAGTGTGTTCATTTTTAGCGAATTTCCTCTATAGGGAAGAAGCTATTACCGTAGTCGGCATGGCAAGACCTAGGCCCGGGACAATGATAACTTTTCGTTTCGAGGTCCCAGACCCCAAAAAACACCATTCGTTCGAAATTGTACATATACATGTATATGTGTGTGTGTGTCGGTGGGTGCGATAACTCGCGTAAAAAGGTCCGATTTGATAAAATTTGGTGCAAACGCGTAAAGCAACATTTATGACTTTAAGTTCGAAAACCAGACAGATCGACCCATCCAAAGTGGGATTTTGGGGGGGTTTTGTACCCCAAAAATGTTTTTTTTTTTATTTTATACATATATTTTTTGAAAAAGTCAAATATTTGTTTTTACCATCGGATTCAGCTTAAAAACACACAATTTGGTATTCTGATCATTCCTCTACGTCAAATGGTACAGAGATATTGAAAGTGCTAAACACAGTACGTTGTCCAATGTTATTCTTATGGAGAATAAGAAACATTGCATATCTCACATATTTATCAACTTTTCCTGATGAAACTTGGTATATTGCTTCATATCGTTGTGGTCTATTAATATTTGCACTAAGAATAATTTTTTGGCCGATAGTTCCCGTAGCAGCAAACCTGTGTACTCAGCCCCATGTTATTCTTATGATAAATAAGTAACCTATTATCTCCCTTAATTATGAATATAAATTAATAAAATTTGGTATGTAGCTTTACCTACTTGAGTTATACTGATGTTTGTATAAAACCCCATTTTTTGTGTTCCTTGCTTCAGCAAGCCTGCATACTCAGCCGCCATGTTATTCTTATGGAGAATAATAAAAATGTCATAAATCGTTTATTTATGAATATATGTTGATGAAACTTGTTATGTGGCTTTATGTGGTATTAAGATACATATATATATATATATATATATATATATATATATATATATGCATTGGAAATTTGCTGAGGACGCAGGTTTGCTGCTACGGGGGTATTTTGTATCTTGAAAATAAGAGTTTTATAAGCAATTTTTGTTATTGGTCAAAAATGTTTTTTGAGCGTAGCGAACGAGTTTGGTGGAATATTTTTGATTTCTTTTTGCCATTTCATTTAGTTTTTAGTTACGCACTACTTTACTTGTTTAACCTTCCTTGTAACTATTAAGGTTTACGAGATCCCAATAGTGAGCATAAATAAACGGTATCAGGAAACTGACACATACTTTTTCCCTTTTAGCCCAACATTAATGAATAAATTAGTTTTGATTTAATAAATATAGAATACAAAGCACGATCAAATGAACAGAAAATCTTGTAAACAAGTTGCTTTCAAAAATATCCACCCAAATCCCTGTTTAGGAGGTACTACAGAATCCATCGCTACGCATGTGGTTTTAATAGGGGAAATGCCCCCTTTTCCCCCCTTCAGGTTTATTGAGGGGCAAAATATTTTGAATTTCCTCTGTTGGTCAATGCTAACTTGACTCGAATATCAAGTTTGAACGAAATTTATCAATAAATAAGAGAGAAATAGTAATTTTTGTATCCCCATAAGAATAACGTTGGACAACGTACTGCGTTTACCGCAACATTTAAATTTTAATTTTCTCCGCAACCAGTAATCGTAGAATAGTAATTCAAAATACTAAATTATTTAGTTTTTTGAGCTCTTTTTAATGGTGAATAGTAATATTTTTTTATAAAAAAATGAATATTTGATATTTTAAGTCTTGTAATTTCTGAACCCAAAGTTTTATAGAAATGCGGGTGGTGTCATTTTGTTGGAAAACTAAATTTATACAAACGACTAATGTTTAATCAAGATCGGTAGAGCCGTTTTTTAGAAATATTAATTTTTCATGATTTTTGGCTGATTTTGGGGGGATAATTATCCTTACAAATAAAAAATTCCAAAATGAAAAAAAACCGCCTGGAGATATCGTGGATTAGTACCTACATACCAAATTTCATAAAAATCGGACCATTGGTTTGGGCTCTAGCTCTGTACACATCCATACAAACAGACAGACACACAGACATCACGTAAAAATAACTTTTTTGGGTTCAGGGAGCACCAAAACAAATATTTCAACTAACAACTCAAATTCAAAAATTTTGACGAAAACAATACTTTCTCCATATGTATAAGGGGGAGAAAGTAAAAAATTAACACACCGTATATAGGCAAAATCATATCCATGACATGTAATTAATTATCAGTAGTGTAGTAGGTAATTACGTTGCATTACTCACCTTACAACAGTGACGACTGACACTGGCAACTGCCCAACTGGCACTTGTCATAAGCAAAATTTCCAATTTCCAATCCTTCTCAAGGGAATAGATCGAATTGGCAACGCTGTATTACGTAAAGAGTTTCCAACCAATCACAAGCGTTTATTTAAGTCAGCATTTGAAGCGAGTGTCGGGCCACACACTCTAGTTCGTGTAGTTCGCCACAACGCCACTGGCGCGCCACTGTACAGTGATATTTTGGGCCCGACAAAGATATGCAAACGTGAAACCGGTTTCGTACAGAGCTTGTCGGGTCATTTTCAAATTTTGTTTCTAAGTCTTTCTGGAGACCAACTAAAACGTTTGATGCAGTATTGCTTGTCGGGACGTGTGGGAGTCCCGACAATTGGGTGTTTCCCCGACTGTCTGCTCCCATGCAGGTGTGTGTCCCGACAAAGATATGGATGCGTACGCACACACACACACACACACACACACACACACACACACACACACATATACAAATTTTACCGAATGGTGTTTTTGGCATCTGGGGACCTCCAAATGAAAAGTTATCATGGTCTTGGGCTTAAGTCTTACCATGCCACCTACGGTAATAGCTTTCTTCTTTATATATTAAATTCACTAAACAAAAATGGAAATTTAAAAAAATTAACATTGGGCTTATGGAGTTTAAAATCAAAACAAAAGAATTGTAACAGCTGTTTATAATCAATCAACGAACTGTCAAAGTAATACTCACGTTGTTTATGATTATTAACATGTAGTTTCGTGAGAGCAGTGATTAAAACTGTAGTGTGAAGATTGCATATATAGAGTATTAAAATAAAACAAAGGGACATTGAGCTATAAATAACAACAGAAGGGATCTAAAAAATGTAGAAAAGAGGTAAATGAGTTTAAAAAAATCCGATTATCAGTAGGGGATAGTGGTGAAATATTATTCCAAGTCATCTAAACAAATTTTCTTCCCCGAGCAAAGCTCGGCCCCCAGGTACTAATCAAAAACATCTCAGTTACAAGTAACTTCATAATTTTTTAACTACAACTTTGGCAAACACATGATAACAAAATTTCAAGTCTAATAATACCCAGTCTACAAATTGCAAAAATCAAAATTAATGGAGGTCTATACAAATTTTAAAATGCGTTGTTCCATTTAGGAAACAGTTCAGCATCATACAAAACATAGCTTACATTCAAAACAAAAATAAGTGAATAGAAGCAGGTGATGAGAAAGTGAACGTCAAGAAATGCCAATATGGTGCAAAAAAATGTATATTATAATGTTTAAAAAACTGCCAGAAAATTCTAAAAACTATCTAGGTAAAATTAAGGTAAATTAATCTTAATTAATGCTCAATATACTATAGTATTTTATCCTTGATATATATTTTGTTTTATTTCAAATTGAAATATAATTTATAAAAATTTTTAATAAACAATTATATAAAAAACAAATGATATCATACCCAAAAACACAAAGTGTTGACGGGTTGCCAAGTCCTAAAATGATATGATATCAAAATGTATTCCAAGTCAAAGATAGCACCTTTGATATGACATTGTTTATTATCACAAATTACTTAAATATGTTAAAATAACAATGCTCGAAAGATTGTTGGTTATTTTATATCTGTTCTTGGCCAGCAGCTTCACTGATGCAAAATCTTTATTTTGTAATTTAAAAATCTAAATAAAGTATATTTAAAAACTATAATTGAATATTATAAAAATTTATTATCTGCTGGCCAAGAACAGATAGAAAATAACCAACAATCTTTCGAGCATTGTTATTTTAACATATTTAGGTAATTTGTGATGATAAACAATGTCAGATCAAAGGTGCTATCTTTGACTTGGAATACATTTTGATATCATATCATTTTAGGACTTGGCAACCCGTCAACACTTTGTGTTTTTGGGTATGATACTATGTACATGGTGAGGAAGCCAATATAGATAGAGAGTTCAGGAAAATTCCATTCAAAGACCTTCGAGCATGGCTCAGTTATTTATCGTAGGCCGCGGCTAATTCCCATTTCAATCTATTTCTCAGCTTTCCAAACATCATGTGTAGGAAATTTGGCGATAAGAATATATCAAACATCAAAGGAACAAGCGATGGCTTTTATTTAGCTACAGAGCAACAAGTCCATGCAATTTTTTAAAGAATGTATATACCAACTGATGATCGGTTTATCAGTCAGAGAGCCACATACAAGTGTAAGTTTTCAGTGAATATATAAACCAACAAAAGATAAGTTGATATAGATTAGAGAGCCACATGCATATGCGATTGTTCCAAAACTATAGTGTACCACAAGTAATAAGTTTTTATCAGTCTGAGAGCCACATACATGTGTAAGTTTTCAGTGAATATATAAACCAATAAAAGGTAAGTTTTTTTAGATTAGAGAGCCACATGCATGTGTAATTGTTCCAAACTTATAATGTACCACAAGTAATACGTTTATATACAACAGAGACCAACAAGTAGATTGTAATTTTCGGGGATCAACTCAATCTTAATTAATATATATATATATATATATATATATATGTGTGTGTCCGTGAATGCGATAACTTTAGTAATACCCCCGTAGCAGCAAACCTGCGTACTCAGCGAATTTCCAATGCATATATATGTATCTTAATACCACATAAAGCCACATACCAAGTTTCATCAATATACATTCATAAATAAACGATTTGTGACATTTTAATTATTCTCTATAAGAATAACATGGCGGCTGAGTATGCAGGTTTGCTGAAGGAAGGAAAACAAAAAATGGGGTTTTATACAAATATCAATATAACTCATTTAGGTAAAGCCACATACCAAATTTCATTAATTTATTTTCATAATTAAGGGAGATAACATTTACTTATTCTCCATAAGAATAACATGGGGCTGAGTACGCAGGTTTGCTGCTACGGGAGCCTTTGGCAAAAAATTTTTTTTTGAGGAAATATCAATGGTCCACAACCAGATGAAGCCGTATACCAAGTTTTATCAGTATACGTTCATAAATAAGCGAGATATAAAATTTTTCTTTTCCTCCATAAGAATAACATTAGACAACGTACTGTGTTAAGCACTTTCAATATCTCGGTAACCAATTGCCGTAGAGAAATGATCAAAATACCAAATTGTGTGTTTTTTTAAGCTGAATGGTTAAAATTTAAATTTCACTATTTCCAAAATTATATGTAAAAAATTCAAAAAACCCATTTTTGGGGTACAAAACCCCCCAAATACCCCTTGGGATAAAGCGATCTGACTGGTTTTCGAACTTAAAGTCATAAATGTTGCTTTACACGTTTATACCAAATTTCATCAAAATCGGATATTTTTTACGAGAATTATCGTGCTGACGGACACATATATATATATATATATATATATATATAACACCATTCGTTCGAAACTGTATATATATATATATATATATATATATACAGTTTCGAACGAATGGTGTTTTTGGGGTCTGGAGACCTCAAAACGAAAAGTTATCATGGTCCCGGGCCTAGGTCTTACCATGCCGACTACGGTAATAGCTTCTTCCCTACAGGGGAAATTCGCTAAAAGATGTCCGATTTCGATAAAATTTGGCTCAAATGTGTAAAGTGACATTTATGACTTTAAGTTAGAAAACCAGAAAAATGGGGCCATGGAAAGGGGGGTTTATGGGGTTTTCAATTTTCCAAAAATCAGTTTTTTGCATTTTTTACCCTAAAATCTTTAAAACAATTAATTTTGGTTTATACCATGTTATAGAGCTTAAAAAAACAAATAATATGGTATTTTGAATTATTAAGCTAGGTTAATTGGTTGTGGAGAAAATCTTAAAAAACCTGCTCAAAAAATCTCCTATGTTAATCTTATGGGAAAAAGGTTTTTGGCTTTTCCTAAGTGAATTTTAATGTAAACTTCACATTTGCTTTTACCAATCAACTCAGCTCTACAAAACAATCATTTTGGTGTTTAAATTGTTATTCTACGTCTAACCGTTGCAGAGATATTCAAAGCGCTAAACACAGTACGTTGTCCAATGTTATCCTTATGGAGAATAAATAAATTTTGATATCTCCATTAATAATGAATGTATATTGATGAAACTTGGCACGTGGGGTCACGTAGTACTGGTATATTGATATTTACACAAAAACATGATTTTTTGTTGATTATCCCCGTAGCAGCGAACCTGCGTACTCAGCCCCATGTTATTCTTATAAAGATTAAGTAAAATGTAATGACTCCCTTAAATATGAACATAAATTAATAAAACTTGGTATGTGGCTTCACCTTGTTGAGTTATATTGATATTTGCATAAACATCCATTTTTTAGTTCCTTGTTCCAGCAAACCTGCTTACTCTTCTCCCTTGTTATTCTTATGGAGAATAATTAAAATGTTATATAGTGCTTACTTATGATTGAATATTGATTAAACTTGGTATGTGGCTTCACCTAGTAAAATTATATTTATATTTGCATAAAAACCAATTGTTTGTGTTCCTTGTTTCAGCAAACCTATGTACTCATCACCAATGCTATTCTTATGGAGAATAATTAAAATTGTATATATCGCTTATATATGAATATATTTTTATGAAACTTGTTATGCGGCTTTATATGGTATTAAGACACGTATTATGCATTGGAAATTCGCTGAGTACGCAGGTTTGATGCAACGGGGTATATTAGATTGTCATCAACCCATTTCTGCATGTCACAACTCGTGGTACTAAGGATAAAATGTTCATTCTTAACAAGTTCTAACTTAGAATTAAGGTCAGTTATCTTATTTAACAAAGCTTTATTGCTAGATTCAATCATTGTGACTCTTTTTAGCAATTTTTTTTTCAGCCATTATCGAACTGATCTGAGCATCTTGTTCCTTTAGAGCCAAGTGTAAAGTTCCTACCTTAGATACATCGGAACGATTTTCACTATCAACTATGTCTTCTGTTATGAGAGATTTTTCTCTTTCTTTGCGTCTGTGTTTTTTTTCAAATCTAATTTAAAAGAAAGAGAATCAAGTTTATGCTTAGATGAATCCAGAATCCCGGATTGTGATTCATAGTTATATTTAAGTGACTCGAACTCATCCAAGAGTTTCGCAATATTGCTGGATAAACTGTCAAAAATAATATCAGGATAAAAAGTAGACAATTTATTCATATCACTTGTCAATTGGAAGATGATACTTTGAACACATTCCTCAGCATCTGATGTTTCAAAAACAACATCATCAGTACAGGCACTTAAATTAGTCATTATTACAAATATTTGAGAAAGATTCAATAAACCTGGAATAAAAACACACAATTTGGGATGAATTCTTTAATGTGCAATGTCTAATAAATCCTTAAAAAATAAAGCCATGTCCATGAATACCAAATCATGCGATTGTTATTCAAAGCATTCAAATTGTTGCATTGTTGTGTCCTTAAAAGTGCAGGTGTTGGCTCACAATTATTGCTAAGTAGGACTGACAAGGTAGCGAAGTAACGAAGCAACGATTGGCGCCTGCATGTTGTGCAATACAGCGTGCAAGGCATATGTAGTTGTAATGCAGGCGCAAAATATACAGGCCGCCGGCGCTGATGACGGCAGCAGGTAAATTCAGCTTTGAGCCAGGTGAACTGGTAACACTGGAACGACGTCTCTCGCTCGTGCAGAAACCAGAAGCAGCACACGGAATATTCAGTCCATTAGTCAAACATTTTGTTTGGTTAGGTTCACAGTTAGTGTTCTACATTCAGCGTACTCACAGATTTAGTTCGCCTGATGCTGGGTAATAAGCAAAACAGGTCAAAAACTAATTTATCACTAAGAACAGCTTCATTAATAAGTAAATAATTGTCAAACACTTAAAATTCATATCCATAGAAATTCACGATGACAACACTGGGCAATCAGGGTTGCCAAAAAACTCATATACTTACCAGTTTCTGCTTATAAAAATAAAATTATTTACAGTACATTTTCCATTGCTGGATTAAATGTGAAAGCTTTGTGCAGGCAATTAACTAATTATTAATGTAAGTAAACCTAAAAGTCCAGTTGTATAATGAGGTTAGACGTGTTTCAAATGAAATCCTTTAATTTATTAATGACACGTTTTGTTAACGGGTAGTAACCAGAAACTAGGTTCTAAATTTTGGAATATTTTTCATAATATTTATGTAATAATATATGACTTCATCCCCACGATAGCTCATTTATTAAATATCAATTCAATAAAATTAGAGATATCTAGTTTTTCAAGTATCGTCATACACAATTACCCGTAAAATAATTAGTAGCAACTTGAAATTTACCTTTAAATGTTAATTTTGTGACAGTTGAACAGTGCTTAACGATTACATACCTGGCTTGAGATGTCCAAAATTTTTCAAAGTTAACTTTACGAATTTATAGTGCTAGTGAGTAGGGGTGCCATCGTTACAGTAGGCCAATCATAGGCCAGCATTTTGGTCACGTAACTTGTGATGTCATTAGTCTCCACACCCAATATGGTGGCGCCCATGTCGGCTTCACTTTTTTCCCGCCAGATTTCCTAACCTCACTTTTTTCCGCCAAATTTCCTAATTTCATTTTTTCCCGCCAGATTTCCTAACCTCCCTTTTTCCCGCCAGATTTCCTTATCTCACATTTCTCCCGCCAGAGTTCCCTCCAGAGTGTTTTTGTTATTTGGTAGTGTTGCCAACTTCAATACCATTTGTGTGCAGTGCTGCCAATCTATGATCTACGGCTATTATATGCTCTATAACTAAATTATTATTATATGTATATATTCTCCATGGTTAGACTGTTATAAGCTCTATGCTGTTATACGATCTATAGCTCCACTATCATATTCTCTACTATTATATATGCTCTATGGTTATGTATATGATCTACGATACATTATTTTACATGTACTCTATAGCTATGCCATTATATGCTACCAACACAGCGGAGAAGGTAAGGTAATAATTATATATATTTATATAATAATAATAATATAACATCTTCTTTCACCATGCCTACCTCTTATGCCACTCAGTGCCGCCCTCCTCAAACACCGATAGCCAGCTAAAATATCGAGTTTCAACCTGTTAAAATAGTGCTCTGTGATTGGTTGGAATAAGCTCGCACCCCATTGGCAGTGTTAGGCGTTCTGATTGCTGATTGGTTCATCCATATACCTCCACCACTGCCAGCTTACTCGTTAACTCTGTTCATGGCTTTTGTGTTGGTCAGGGGTCTCTGCGCTGCTTCGTTTTTTGTTATTGTGGTATAGTAAGTTTGTGATAGTATTGTGCATTTGTAGTAAGTGCTAGCTATAATTTTTCGTTAGTATTTAACGCATATTATATTTTATTTTGGTTATTGGGCCTAACCTCAATTAAATTGCATATCATAACCCTACTTTTGTGTATCTAACATAACCTAATTTATCCTAATGTCCAACATAAACATGCTATTTTAATCTGCCATAAACTAAATTTATTATTTTACTAGATCTAGTGTTGTATTTATTCAAATTTCTCTTTGGGGTTTCACATAACCTCAAAATTTAAATAATAAATCAAAACAATAAAGTGATCTTATGTTAAAGCTCACTTTATTGTTTTGATTTATTATTTAACTTTATTTTGACTTAAGTAGTAAAGGATAGTATTGTTGAGCCTGTTGAAGTACTCAGTGACGAGCAGGCTTATGCAAAAAAAGTTGATTGATACTAGTGAGATATATTGGCTCAGACAAGGTTTTGCCGAAATTGTGAATGAGATGAAGGGCCAAAAGCCCATGAAAATATTCAGATCGAGTTTACTTTGCAGAGTCTTAAACTAAAAGATAGAGATCCGGGATTCGTCGCTTTTCAGCCCGCTGGTAAAATTGATGAAGACATCCTTTGGCAAATTTTGGGAAATGATACAGTCCAATTCTGAATTCATCAAGTCCACTGGCACTTTTAAAGTAGAATGTACACGAGTTAATCTCCTGGTAGGTTCTGGGACCCGCAACAGACCTGGTATCTTTAACAACTTTGATGAGGAGTGTAAGGCAAGAAGAGGGATTGTTGTAATTCACAACAAAGATAACTTGTGTCTCCCCAGAGCGTTGGTGGTGGCTGTCGCCCATGTAACAAAGGATCCTCAGTACAAGTAAATTCGGAAAGATGATCAAAAATGCAAACCGTAAAGGCCCAGGAACTTATTCGGTGGGCTAGAGTAGAGATGTCCGAGGAAGGCGCGGGAATCCTAAAACTTGAGAAATTTCAAGACCTGCTAAAAGAGTTCAAAATCACTGTATACAACTACAATAGGAAAGGCTGTGACGTTTATTTTGAGGGTCATGTTGAAAATCAAAAATTACAAATTAACTTGCCCTTTCATAACGACCATTATAACGTAATAACTATTCTGACTGCCGCTTTCGTTTGTAACCATTTTTGTGATTTTTGTGTCACGTTCCCTACGATCACCAGGGCCAGCACAGATGTTCGAACATCTGTTCTCAGTATCAAACTATCTCGCCTCCCTGTAAAGAGGAGCATGGGGGAATAGTTTGTCTAAAATGTAACATGACATTGAGAAATCAGCGGTGTTTCACCGTTCACCAAATCGAAGGAGAAAAATCTGTCAAAAAGTGCCTTGACTTAATTAATTAATTAATTAAAAGTGCCTTGCGGTTAATTAATTTGGATTAGAGACAGAATCACGCCCCACAAGTGCAGAGAAGTATACTGCAAACCTTGCGGCTCTTTCCAAAATCCAAATCATAAATGTTTCATGCAGCGGAACAAAGGTAAGCCTAAACCCAAGGGCTACCTTTTCATTTTCTTTGATCTGGAGACTCGCCAATACGAGTCTCTCCCCTCTGACCCTGAACAAAAAGTTCATAAAGTAAACTTGTACGTTTCCCAACAGTTTTGCTACCAATAAATCGAAGCAAGATGTTGCATGGTTTGTAAGAACAGTACGAGAGTCTTCAACTCTGACCCGGTTAAAGATTCCATGGAATATGTCATAAAAATCCGTACAAGTTTTAAAGATGTTTGTGTGATCGCTCACAACGGCCAAGGCTTTGATTTTTAGTTTTTGTTAAAGTATGTTCTGTAAAAAACTAAATTCACATCTGATCTGATCATGAGGGGTTCCAAAATTATTCTTATGGAAATGGATAATGTGAGGTTTGTGGACTCACTCAGCTATTTCCCCATGGCCCTTGCTGCGCTCCCTAAGGCCTTGGATCTACCTCTCGAGAGAAAGAAGGGTTACTTTCCCCACTTGTTCAACAATCTCGCGAACCAAGACTACAAAGATCCTATGCCCGACAAACAGTTCCACTGCCCAGAGTTAATGTTTGAAAAGTCCTATAAGGATTTTGAAAACTGGTTCAATGCAAGAGTAGCGGAAAGCTATGTTTTTGACTTTCAGAATGAACTGTTTGAGTATTGCATCTCTGATGTGGAGATCCTAGCTCAAGCCTGTCTTAAGTTCAGGTCGATATTCCTCCAATAGTGCAATGTCGAACCTTTCCTAGAGGCTGTAACGATCGCTAGCGCGTGCAACCTGGCCTTCCGCCGCATTTGTTTAAACCCAAACACAATCGGCCTCATCCCAAAGAACGGCTACCGTTTAGTGGATAAACAGTCAGCTATCACCATTCAGTGGCTGAGCTGGGAAGAAGAGAAACGTGGAGTGAGGATTGAGCATGCGGGGTGGGGTGAAGAAGTTAAGATTAACGGGCTGAAAGTAGATGGGTTTGACGGAGAAAACGTTTATAAGTTTCACGGGTACTACTGGCACGAATGCTCCAAATGCCTACCTTACAATCGAGAGGCTCCTCTGAAGGAGGGGCAGAATGGGTAGCTAGAAGACTTACCACAAATTTGAAGGGGGAGAAACAATCGAGTATGTCGACGGATGATCTCTCTGTCCATATGTGTGTAAATACGGTAATAATCCCCTAGGTCATCCTATGATTTACGTGGATAACAAGGAGTGTAGACAGAGAGGGCTTGGTGTATAATAGTTTGCTCAAGTGTAAAGTCCTGCTTCTTCGGGATTTCTACCATCCTGTACTCCCTACTAAGATGAACAAAAACTCATGTTTGCCTTGTGTAGGACTTGCGGGGAAACTCAGAATCAGGAGGATTGCAATCATGAGAGTGGGGAAACAGCACTGTTAGGGACGTGGCCTATGGACGAGGGGAGGAAGGCTGTAGAGAAAGGATACGTTTTGCTCGAGATTTACAAACTTTGGGATTATAAAATGGCCAAATACCAGAAAGGCGGACCATTCACTGACTTTATTAATACATTTTTTAATGAAACAGGAGGCTTCAGAGTATCCCGGCTGGTGTGAAACCGAGGAAGACAAAGACAAGTACATCGCGGACTATTTCAAGCATGAAGAAATCAAATTGGAGATAGACAAAATTGTTAAGAACGGGGATTTAAGATCATTGGCTAAACTCATGTTAAATCCATTTTGGGTAAAGTTCGGTCAGCAGGAGAACCAAACCAAGGCTATGATTGTCAGAGACTCTGAAACACTTTGAAATGCTGACAAGCTCAGAAATCAAAGTAAACAAAGTGCAGGTTGTTAATGAAGAAGTAGTAGTAGTGAGTTGGGAGTATCTTAACGAAGTCGGCGAACCCTTGAGAAATGTTAATGTTGTGATCGTGGCATACACAACAGCCCAATCGAGGCTTAAGCTCTATGGGTAATTAGATCCCCTTGGAGGCCAGGTCTTGTATTATGACATGGATAGCTGTATCTATTACTGTCGGGGAGGTTTTTATAGTGTTCCTACGGGAGATTACCTCTGTGAGATGACGGATGAATTAGCATATGAGTACGGGCCCGGCTCTTATATCGTAGAGTTTTTTCTAGGTGTAAAAAACGTTCGCATACCTTGTCTGGTCAATAAAATCTCAATAATTACAACCCGTATGTAAAATAATGGGCCTCACCCTCAATTTGAAGACTTCCAAAACGTTATACTTTGAAAAACTGAAAGAAATGGTCCTTAGGGAAAGTAGAAAAATACTGAAAATTAACGAATATTGATTCAGGAGGACTAAAGACCGCAATGTCGTAACTGTAAGCAAGACTAAAGTTTTCAAAATTACAGGACAAAAGAAAGCTCGAGGGTGATTACCACACCCTGCCATACGGTTATAAAATTCAAAAACTCGAGTAACCCCAACCGGAAGTAGCAAAAACAGATTCAGTCATATTTCCCACTCCTGCGGGTTGCCCCTGTCTAGGCCACTTTGGCCGCTGCTCCTGCCGAGATTAGACGTGACCCTATGTTTCCCTCATCTGTTCTATTGCACAGAACTTGACATAACCTATAAAAATCCTGATAAAACCCATAAAAACTCAATCCCTACAAAAGCACTTTTAGCACATATCAGTGAAATATACAAATCAACTCAACTGGAAACACGTGGGACCCAAGATGGTACCCATCTATCTTATAATGATTCTAAAGTAGTTTTTATATCAGAACCGGGTTTATACAAGTTGATTATTTCCTCCAAACTACCAGTTGCTAAAGCATTTAAATACTGGTTTTCAAAGAAGTTTTTCCTTCCATTAGAAAGTACGGAGGGTACAAACTTAAACTTGAAAATACCCAGTTAAATAATCAAAACTCTCAACTTTTTGCTGAAATTACAATATGTCTGGAAAACAACCAAAAGCTAGCTCAAATTACTCAGACTTTAAAACTATAAACCAGATAACTTGTAAAGAAAACCAGTCACTGAATAAGTTGTTGACTGAACATGCACTGAATGTTGCTGTGATGTCAGGCGACGATGAACTTAAACATGTTTTATGTGTCCTTATCAAAGAAATCCTTCCGGAGTTGTAAGGGGCCTGTGAGTACAAATGCATTCGCATAGAAAAAATAAAATTTAATAAAATTCTCTAAAGGTAAAGATTAAGGTTTCGTACCTTGTTTCATCAAGCCTCCTGTTCCTAACGGGATTAACGTACTTAGCAAAGTAAAAGAAAGAATGAAGAGCTATGTTATTCACTTTGACTCTGCATACAACAACATCCTAACTTCTCAAAATTTTGTAAATACAGTTGAGCATGTCTTAGACAATTCATAAGTTCCCCTGTATGTATTTATGTATGAGTGTTTGTGTGTGTGAATGAAGGTCACTGGTGCGGGTGACGAAAAGCCCCACAAACCTGAATGTGAGATGAACGGTCTTGTATATTGAGGCGTCTAGGTAAGCCCTTGGATACTCCTTGGAACGGCCCGGAGTGAATTATGGACTATTAATACTGAGGAACCCCGATCCGAGGAGGACTCAGGCTACTCCTTGAGTCCGTATAGTGTGACATAAAATTAAAAATTAAAATTTAAAAGTAAAAACAATAACAGGGGAGACGGTTAGTTTGTTTTTGGAAGGTCTCCACGGGTCATGGCGATGGAGGAGCCATAATCTTTCTAAAAATACTCTATCCTTTGTTTTTTTTAAAGCGAGAGGACACTAATCTGTACTGGGCGTCAACCAGGTAATCTGGAACGGCTCACGCACGAAATAATGTTTAACCTAGGTGCATATGACGGGTGGTTTCTAAACCCACTCAATCAAACAACATTAGAATACACTTACTTAGTCGGAGTATACGGTGTTCATCACGGCGTATACCGGGTTTATAGGAGGTAGTGGCAGAGGTTTCAAAGCTCGCGGTTCTAGCTCCACGTAATCGTCCTAAACAGGCCTGGACCCTAGGTGATGGAGCTGGGAGTGGATTTTTCTGACAGGACACCGTGTATTCGAAGCACTCCAGCACATATGACAGCATCTTGATCAGTAATATTTAATCGATGCTGCAGTGGATGTTATCAAGAAGACGTTGCGGCGGAAGTATGGATTTTTGTCTTCGCTATATTTGTTACGAGCTTGATATTTATTTATAAAATGAGAATCACTGATGTAAGTATAAAACTAGTGTCTTCTGAATAAACGTATCATTATTGAAATGGAAGGTAAGACAACTATAGCTGAGGAGTTACACGGACCGGCCAGGGTCAATTACTCCAGGCGTAAAATCACCCATAAGGGTTTAAGGGACCTTTACCAGGCTGATTTCGTTGATATGCAGCCTTATGCGAAAACTAAAAAAGGGATTAGGTACATACTGACTATGAATAACTGTTTGTCAAAAGTAGGTTTTGCTGTTCCGTTAAAAGATAAGTCAGGGCCAGAAGTGGCAAAGGCACTCGTTCCTACTCTAGCTAAATGTAAAATGATAAAATTTTAAACAGACCAATGAAAAGATTGGTTCAACACACATGTAAATAAATTAATGAAGAAATACAAAATCAACCACTACCACACATTTTCCGAAATTAAAGCTAGTATCGTAAAAAATGCTGAACACAACGATGAAGACAAAAATGTACACGTTATTTACTGCTAGAGGTAGTTATGAGTGGGTTATTCTATTGCCAGAAATCGTAAAGTCTTTCAACAATACTAAACATAGAACGATAGGCATGAAACCCAAAGTTGAAAAACAATATCAAGTCAAAGCAATTCTATGGAGAATAAATCAAGTTAAAAAGCCCAAACATCGAATCCTTAAACAGAAGCTCCAATTAGGTAAGAGTAATAGAATAAATAAAGCTATAACAGTGTTTAAATAAGGCTATTTGCCAAATTGGTCTTACGATACATTTACAGTACACGATATTAAACCGACAAGACCAACCACACAAATACTGCAAGGCAACAGAGGGGAAATACTTAAATTAGGTTTCCATGCGGAGTAAATTAGCAAGTCTAAAATTAGTAACGTTTATTTAGTTGAAAGAGTTTTAAAAAGAAAAGGTTCGAAACTTCTCGTGCTTTGGAAGGGGTACGATAGTAGCCATGACTTTTGGATTGACTCAAAGGTCTGGGTTGGATAGTGGCATATGGAAAGTATATATCAGTTGTAATTTGTAGCGTGTAATCAGTCAGGATGCGGGTTGAGAAGCAGGAAGTTTAGCTTCCCGTTCAAAGCTTTGATGAATATATCAGTTCGGGCATGGTTAAAAAGAATAAATATGGTATTTTATTACCTGAGTCGATTTGCTGTTAAATCAGTGAGCCATTTTGGTCTGGGAAGAACAATGTTTTGTTCAATCTATTGTTTGATCCGAACGGGTTATGATTTGAAAATATCTACGTTTTTTAAAGTACCTCTATCAGCCAAAATACTCGTCTTAGAAAATATTAATGCCTAAGGAGATAGGATTTTACGCGGATGATAACAATAATCTAGTTTTACACCCAAAAGAAGCTAAACCAAACTCTAAAATGACTTATGACGATATTTGATGTGAAAAAAATGATAATTTAAGTAGTTACTTCACAATGGGGAGACTTAAAAATGTAGATATAATTTATTTGGGACAAACATACAGTGCCATACCAAAACAGCTAGTGAGGGATAATAGTAACTTTGTTATTTTATTCAAGCAGGATGATATGACTCTAAGGCAAGTGTACAGTGATCATGTCACTACTGATATGACTTTCAAAAAATTAAAAGCGCAGTGTGCTTGGGCGTGGCGAGCCAACTTTGGGTTTCTGGTGATTGACAAGACGCTGGACCCTTATAAGGGAAGGTACACGTTAGGAATTGACAGTTTTGTAACAAAACTATAATTGTACGCATCAACACGCACAACGATTTAAGAGGCTTTAACGCTAAACTCCATAATACTAAATCAAACGCATGCTCTTTTATTACAATGAACAAAGAAATTCTGTGGAAACTACTGCAGTAAAAAACCCCCTCACAAGCACCAGTTTAACAAAAGATGCTGAAGACATAAAATAAACATATGCTACGATACCGCCTGTAGTTTTATTAGTGATATCTGTGAGTGAGAGTACGTATAACCAAGATTCATGGCTTGGTTTTATGAAAAAATGCGTCGAAAAAACGTACTGTTGGAAGTTGTAATATATCAAGAAGATATGTACAACTGTACCGCGCCAAGCCCACAAAGTACGATATCTAAATTCAGGCCGTTCCCCGAATTCATTAGTAAAGTATTGCCTTTACGTAACCATAACTGTTATGTTAATTTTACACAAATTTGTAATGAATTGTGGCAATGCGGATGTAACATGCCACACGCAGCACGATGTATGCAACTGACAGAACTAACTATCCCAGTAACCAATACCAATGAAAAGTTATTACCAATGACAGTGTATAAAAAGCTTCAAACTTAAAATGTCACTTTGATATTTGTTATAAGGATACACAAAAGTACCTGACAGTATCCCAATGGGTAATAGAAATAAAACTTATAACGGTGTTAATAATTTGTGCCAGGGGTTGTATACTACAGAGTTTTTCAGACAAACACTACCCACATTCCCGTTCCAGTGTGAGAGATTCGGTATAAGTCTAAACAACGGCGTGTACAGTGTAACAAACAGAGTTCTATTTGACCATTGGAAAGCCTTTTCAGGAGCTAACCCTGATGAATTCTGGCTTTTAAATACGCATCTACTGCGAAACTTAAACGAACCTAGGTCTAAGGAGCTACTCAAATAATTCATGGAAATAACAATTGAAAGTGATAAATACACCATAGCAGAGATACTTCAATGCAGAGACGGGTTGAAGCGTACTTTTGTATTTTTTACCAGACTTTTTGTGATCCCCAGGTTTGAGGCTAGAGAACAGAGTTACTACAGAGGTATGGACTTTAGCGCTAGTGTTTCACTGTTGAATATTATTCAGTACATAGAGATACATTAGAAGCGTGCCCTGTTTTTCAGACAAGTCGAAATGACCTAAAAATAGATGTGTTGGTTGAAATCTATAATTTATTACTATGACGCGAAACGGTAAAAAGAAATTGAAAAATTGGCTCATAGACCAGCGTAATGCTACTAAACGAAAGTATAACATGTTTAAGGAAGGAGCCGAGGAAAGTGATATTATGCTTGAGAAACAGTATAAATCTATGATTCAAGAACTTAGAAAAACAAACACAGCTAACCCCGACATGAAAACCGAAACTGAAACCTTTAAAGAAGAGCCAATGGACTATATTCCTACAGATGATGAAAGTGGTGGAGCAAAATAATAATTAATCCACAGAGTGTATCGACACCTAAAACCAGGCGGACAGAATTTAAGTCTACTCCTGCGCACAAGCACGTTGAGAATTTTTTTCAGAACCCTTTAACCCGAGAGTACATTACTATGTTTGTAAAAGACTCGGGCAGTAAAAAGATAATCAATTATGTATTTGAACCGTACTATACGGATGCCGGAGAATTAATGGTTGATAATGAGTAACTAACTTTTTATAGTTAAGGAAACGTTTACGTTGAAGACACAAACTACGGAGTGTCTGAAGGTCTCTACGACCTTATATTTAAGAAAATCCCCGACAAAATTATGTATACAGAGGAAACTCTTAAAGCCTAATAGAGTATACAGTTTGCTACTAATGCCCATAGGGAAGGTTTCCCATCCACTGGAAAACTGAAGGAAATAAAAGTACAAAATATACGTAGATCATTAAATATTTATTCACAACGACAAGAGGTCGAGGATTAGCGTGAAAATTGTTCACGTCCCATTATATAATACATTAAGACAACGCCAACGAATTAGTGGATATATTACGCCACGTAGCCATGGCAACAGAGTCTGGAAACAGAGTGCATGGCAATGAAATACTAAGTATCGTGGAGGAACTGAGGGAGGCCACCTAAATAAAAGGAACTGGAAACAGTAGATTAAAAATCATTATTAAAATGATCATTGACTAGTTGGGACGTAGTTTAAAATCTCACAGTGAGAGCCTTAAAGGCCATAAGGGTGAAGGTTTCATTTTAACGCCCGACAGTGACTATGATATGCAAAATAAAAGATTATGTAAATTGGCTTCACAAATAAATTCGAATTGGGTCGCTATTAAGGTTTATGTAGCCTATAATTTCATCCCTTTCACTGGTAAAAAGTATAGTATGCAAAACAAACAACTGTGGTTTATGGCAGATCCTGAGGAATCAACTGATGCAGTTAACCTGCGCACATTTAATAAACTTAGCATGACATTTTCTAAGAATAATAACGACGCTCGAGTCAAACAAATTAATAATCTATCCATACAAAGTGATCCCAGTGTTGCGGCTATAAAATCATACGTGAAAAGAACTTGTGATAATAAGCTTGGGCCTGTCAGTACTAACCTCAGCAAATTACAGACGGAGTTAACGTAGACCAGACTGATTAAGTGTGGAGGGATAATAGGTTGTAATAAAGAGTTTCATGATAAACAGTAGAGGAAATTTTGTACTTTGGTCTTTAATTATATTAATCAAAAACACACCGGCAGAGCTGCAGAGGTTGATGAGAGTAACTGGGAAGGACTCTTCAAAATAAAAGGTGAAAAGAGACATACCAATGTAAATGAAGAGGACGAGGAGTATGAGGAAGAAATAGAGGAAAATCCTGTTGGGGACGGAAGATGAATATAATGAATTTGTTATAGTTAAGCCACCAGCTAACTCTGAGCCAATTTAGGTATAAAAGTAAAAGTTTACTTCATTACTGACGTTAATGTGTTGGAGTACAACGCCATGACAACAGTGAAGACTATCGCTTTTATGTTTTAAAAACTTCCAAGTATACATGAAACTCCACTAGGTGCTTACACATTTACTATAAATGTTGAAAAGAAAAAGGAATCATCCAAGACGTAAGCGAGAAGTCATGCTAGTTGGAGGAATATTTTCATCCGTTCATAATAAGGCTATAGACTTACTACCCATTGAATAACATCTCCCTACTTGTCAGTACTGCGGTCCTGGCTTAAGATTAAAAGCGAAATTGGCTAGAGGACAAAGGATTAATTGGACTTGATGCGGCCTGTAAGGTCAACGACATAGCCTATTCGACATATTCTGATAGTGAGAGATGAAGGCAAGCGGACTAGGAGTTGGCGGAACGGGTTCGGCAGAGATTTAAAACTTTATACTCGTCTTTCGGTGAAAAAACCGCAGCTTGGGCGGTTACAACAGCCATGAAAGCTAAAACAAAACTTGGTGGAGGCCGTAAAAATAAACGCTCACCTCCAAAAGGGAAAGGTTTATATCTAAGACCCTATAGTAAGAAAGGTTCAGGTAAAAATAAGGGCGCAGGTAGAAGAAAGAAAGGGGTTTATGTAAGAATAAAAAAAGCATCTCGATACCAATAAAACCCCTTAAAAATTACGTTTAGATTAAATATGAAAAGTTGTTAAAAATTCCAAACTTTAGAGGAGTTTACATGAGGGCCGGACTACCAAAATGCGCGAGAATGTATGTGTCCGCAATAGTTAACTTTGATAGTAAAACCGGTCCAGGAACACACTGGGTATGTTACAAGAAGATTGATTAAACAAGCATATTATTATGACAGTATTGGCAGCCTCCGATTGCCACCAGAAATTTCTAAATACTTGGGTGGATGTTAAATGTACTATAATAAACGAGAGACAGCAGAGTTTCGATTCAGTTGTTTGCGGACATTTTTGTGATAAAAGTTTCTCTGTAGTGATGTTCTGTCTAACAGGGGTAACTAGTATACTATCCCACGAGCTATCGTTTCCTATTGATGTTAGCAGGGGTGAAAGGGAGCTCGGGTCAATTGAACTAACAACATATAATTCGATACTAAACATGGAAAAAGACATTAACAATAAGTTTTTCTACGGTTAAAATAAATGCATTTCTGTCCCAGAGGGTTCGTATGAGATTGAAGATATTAAGAAATATATACAATGACAACTGCCAAAAGAAATCAAGTTTACACTAAAACCATATAACAACACTTTATAATCTGAAATTCCTTGTTCTGAAACAGTAGACTTTACAAAAGCACACTCACTGATAAAACTCTTGGGGTTTAAAAATCAAATATACGAGGCAAATAATGTAATGTCACACGTGGCTCATACTTGAACGGAGTCGAAGGTCATGTCATACACGAGTTCTATCCCTCCAAACCACCAAGCTATAAAATAATAGAGTTACCGAGGACTGTGATTTATTTGCCCGTTATCAGCAAAGGATTAACCACTTGACAGTGTCTTTAAAAGGCCAAAACGGTAATCTTGTTAATTTTCGAAAAGAAAGGATCTCGGTTGGACTACACCTCAGGCGCTGTAATGAGGCTATTTTTAGGCATACACCATTAGGGCAACAAGGCCTTAGTGTTCAGAAAGTCTAGGTATTACTTGTAAAAACATAACTTTTCTACGATCTGTCCGTTTTTTAAAGTAACAGAGAATGGCGCTATTGGTGATAGACAGCCACGCTGAGTATGATGAATTAACAACAGGAATGGAGTTTCACTCATATCAACCATACGTCTCCACTACTTATAACAATAATGATGAAATAAGAATACCGTTATTGCAGCAAGATATTATAACTGCCCCTTTTAAAGCTTTATCGTGATTCATGGCACGACCAACGCTACCAAGTCAGATGGAACTCCTCAGGATGTTTCCTGTATAAATAATGCTATGTCTTTCTTGTTTGAAGAAATCCGCTACGATATTTGTGACAAGTAAATTGACAGAACGAAAAATGTTGAAATTAAAACTACTTAAAAATTGTCTTTCAATTCGTGACGAAGATAAAAATGCTTTAAAGGTTGCTTGATGGTTTGGCCCTAGTAATACTGAAAAATTGACAGACTTTGTATATTCTATCTCGCTAAAATTCTTGCTAGGTTTTGCTGAGGACTACAGGAGGGGGTTGGCAAACGTAAAACAGGAACTGATACTATTACCGTTCGGATACGGATAGTAACACTGTACAAAAATCTGCTGGGACTTTAACATTACAAATAAAAAAAAAACATTACTGGCGAGTACTTCATGTCACAGTAAAAGACACTGAAAAACTAAAATTATACAACTTTATTGCAAAGACCCCACAATACATCTTCCTTTCCGTCAGTATGAAATGATTGAACACCCGAACCTGCCGAATACTAAAACATTATCTTAAACACTTAAAACGTCTAACTAAACAGAAAAAGCCCGGAATGTTTTCCTGGCCTTCCAGATGGGCAGAATGAATGACTTAACAAAAAACAGGTCACGGTTTAACACCTGTGACTTTCTCGATGTTAAACTATATATAAACTCAAATGTATACCCATATGAAAACCTTCGTTGGTACACCACCAAGTTCTATGTTATGTATAAGAATTTTAGTACTCGTATTACGGCAGATTCGGCTCACCGATATTAAATTTTGATAATTTTAAAACAAAAAAGCCCTATGTATGTAAATGACTGTTCAAAGCAGGACGACTCTGTTCAATCTGGCCCTGTAGATGTAAGATTTGAGACTCAAACTAAAGAAGCCTTTCAAGCTAATAATTGGGCATACTGTCTCATAATGCATGATTGTCACTATACATACACACCGATAACCAGGTAACCGGATGTCAGGAAAATCTCGAGTTAGTTTCTCCGACCCTGTTGTAACAAAAATATACAATTTGCCGGAAGAAGACAGGACATCAATTTGGGAACATTTAGCAAGGGATAGGGTCAGGTTTTTAAGACAAGTTAAATGTACCGGTGACAAAGTATCCGTTGTACTTCGAAATCAGTATACTCGGCGTGTAGCTGGGTCTGAAACTTAGATTCATGATAATTGGGTTGGGCTCCATTTTTGGGTCCGAATACTTCCAATACAATGTTATCAAAGGGGTGAACGATTCACTCACCCTTTGGCGTGAAGTAACTAGATACATTTAATGAATTATTACATCAGTCTCTTGCTAGAAATCTTCGAGTAAACATGGGTGAGAGGGTTATTATTGAGTTTTATGACGATTCCAACGTTCTTGTCGGGATATAAAAATTGGACTGTTAAAAGACATAATGTGGGAAGGAAGTATTTGACATTCCTGAGGGAGATAGTAACGTAATAGTCAAACTCCGAGACAACGGAGACTTTATTAGTGATGATGGGGAGGTTTAGATGAAGTGGGTTACTAAGCCACGAGATTTTGTTAGTCTGCAGCTAACACTCCGTGAGTAAACATGGGTTTCTACAGTAGGGTTAAAATTGAATACTACTACAAAAAGTTTTTGAAGAAAACAGATTACGTAGACAGCTACAAGTTTGCTAGTAATGGAAAGGAGGTTAAATTAATGCCAGGAATCGATAGCATTATAGTTAAATGGCGTACAGATTTTGACAACAGTCGATAAGAAGAATGCTCTTCCTCATATTCTGAGGAGTTGGAGGGGGAAAGGGAGGTGGAAGGGGTAGATGAGGTTGGATGTGGATGTTAACGAAGCATACCAATTAGTGTCAGAGATGACATCAGCCGAGACGGAGGCAAGTACGGGAGCTATCCCCATCCCCAATGGGAAATAGCCAATACATTTAATAACTGGAGTTTTTCTAAAGTCAGTCCACTTCCTGGACCCTGAACTCACCAAATGCGTAGTGTAAGATTATTTTCTTTCTTTTACTCTTAAGTTTGAATCATAACTCGCTTAGCTTAGTGAGATGGAAACCAGGAAATTGATTGAAATGACACCAGCGTATGTAATAACATATACCTTTTAATATACATAAATCAGATGTACTACTTCCTCCTTATTATATAGTGATTAATATTCGTGACAACCCTTTAAATAGAGGCCTCTGTGCCCTAACTCCTATTTATAAAATACAACTGAAATGACAAACACAATATATATCAATACTCTCTTAAGCTAACAAATCATTAATAAAGATCACTCTGTTCTGGCATGGCCAAAGTTCTTTAAGGCAATTTATACGTCACAGTCCACACCTTCCATATGAATACATACCCTTAACTCGATATTTAACATTTAATTTACATTGTTGGGCATGTAGCCGTTAATCTACCATTAAAGGTTTACTCAATTCACTTTATTAATAGTTTAGTCCTTTATATTTCATCCATCAATTACACATCAAAATAATTACCCTTAAACCTTTCAAAATTAAACATTGTCACATTATATTACATTAAAATGTTAAGCCACGTGGGCCTTTATATTCCAATAATCAATTCATTCATGTAACAGTTATTCATTAACACTTACTAAATTAATTGAACGATGGTTAATGACATCGAGCTACTGCTATCTTTATGTACAACTATTTTACACCTCAACTTGGCCTATGGTCCATTCCGGTTATGCCTACCGTCTTTAATTTATTTTAACAATTTACCCTGTCATTTATTCTGAGGCTTCTTAATTATATATATATATATTTCCCCTTTCTGTTTGGATTATTTATTGCTTGTCTTAGTAAACTTTAACTTTTAATATCTTCATCATTGCTTAATCATTATTATTATCAAATCATTTCCCTTAACCTTCGACTTTTCTCTCAAATTTTCCCTTTTAACTAGAGGTGTAATTTAGTGAAGATCACATACCACGCAGTCCGGAATTTTGGCTGTCAGGCGGTCTCCCTGTGTTGTCGGTCCTTGGCCTCTCCGTGGTCCCGTCCAGTGGTTAAGGTGTCCAGGAGTGGTCCAGCGTCCAGAAGTGGTCCTGGGTCCCTTTGTCGGTGGTTGTCTTGAAGAATTCTCCCAAGGCTCCTCCGGTCGCAGACACGGTCCGTCCTCTTCTCCCTCTGGGTTGTGGTTGCTGTAGTGCTTCTCTTGGCCCTGCGTTGGTGGACTTGGTTGGAAGGTCGACAACACCCGGTATTTTACTATAACCTAAGTGTTGCGGGACTTACTCGATCCAGCCCCCCTTACTTCCCAACACTTCACTTCTTGTCTCCCTTTTCCTGACTGTCCATCCTCTCCTCTCGATATATTTCCCCCGATATCGTGTTTCCCCCAAATTCGGTCGACCACGCCCACGTCAACCAATCACGTCGATTCTGGACTCCTACACCCGCCGTGATTCGTGTCCGTAGCTGGTCAGCATTCCGCCGCCATCATTGGAATTTTTGGTGAGTTACTTTGATTTTGTCACTTGAACCCTAGGTCATTTACCTGTGTAATTTGACCGTTTATTTCCTGTTTTGTTACTCTGTCATTTCCTGTTGTTCTCAATTCCAAGTCTTTGACCTCAGCTTTACTTCGTAGTTAATTGTACTCATATTTTTATGATTTTATTTTAGGGATTTTATTAACCAATAATGTTCATAAAGTTTACACTCCCCTGCTTGGGAAAATTTTTCGTCCCCGAAAAATAATTTAAGTAGTGAAATGAAGGTGACATCAGTGAAGTATGTTGTTTGTTAGTATAATGTTCTATGAATTTAACCATCACTAATGTAACATATATTCTTGATGTAAAATTTGTAAACATGTATGTTTCACTGGAGTTAAATGTAATTTGGAAGTTTGAGTTCACCATTAAATGTCATGAAGTATCTAGTCTGCCAGCAAATTAACTAGCCTGTCTCCACGAGAATTAATAGGTGTACAAATTTTGAAGTTATCATAAGTTTTGTTTATCGATCAATAATTTTGGTTCAGTAATTTGCTATTAAATGTCATGAAGCCTTAGCTTTAGCGCTTTTCACTAACTCTCCGTAAGATTTAATAGCTATGATATTATTTAATTGTCTTATTTCCATCTCCTTAGAGAATATAAATTACGTTGTTGTAACGCAGTAATGTAATTTTCATAGCTAGTAGCAGCTCTATTCAGCTGAATAATCTGTAGCCTGTCTGTAAGTGCAACGTGGCTTGTTTCTCACGCGTGTAATCTTATCCGCAACATACTGTCTGTCGCTTCGTGTTCTTGTGTCTGTGTGTTCATAGTATGTCCCCAGTCGAGAGTGAG
Organism: Allygus modestus; assembly: GCA_963675035.1. Taxonomy (NCBI): domain Eukaryota; kingdom Metazoa; phylum Arthropoda; class Insecta; order Hemiptera; family Cicadellidae; genus Allygus; species Allygus modestus. The sequence goes on from OY776112.1 coordinate 107,670,755, forward strand.
TATGGCTTTGGTCCAGTGTCGATCCGCGTCGGATATGTGTCGAAAACGTGTTAAGGTTTTGTGAGTGATAAGTGGTCTTCCTTCCTCTTTTAATGCTTTGATCTTCTGTGTTTGAGTGAGTGTGGATTATTTATCGGATACCCTCCAAACTTTAAGGTATCGCAGCTTATTTAAGTCATTAAGACATATTCTTTTTTCGGTCAACTTTAATTTCCTTTTACAAGCGTAGTTCATTCATAATTCGTATAAATATTTTCCTTGTTTAATTTTATCAAGGTGATCCCAATTTTGTTATTTAACTTCGTATTTCAATTTCCGCAATATAAATGTCAGGACTCGTTATATTGTTTAGAGCTCAGTTCATGTGTGGGAAACCCTTTATAATTTTTTTTTGTAATATTTGTTAATTATTTGAAGTCTGTCAAATGCTTAGGTTCATAATTTGTATCGCATGAACCTAAATTTTGTAAATTCATTTGTAAATTGCAATTTATTGAGTTACCAATGGAATCTCAACTATCTAGTAATATATGGGCCATTAGATGATACTAGTAGTAGTAGTTATTAGGCTTAAAGAGTCGAGCCTTCTTGGGTTCCTCTGTAGATTAGAAGTTAGTCTTTATTTTTAAGGAAATAACGTATTCCTAATACGTATGTAGGCCCAAGTTAATTAATTTATTTATTTAATGGGATTTTATTGGTAATTGTTTTGTAGAAGAAGTTTCACAGTAGTTGACCTCTTAGTACTTTAAATTAATTTGCAACAGTGTAACATTGACGCAATTTTGAATGTTTCCCAAGCAGCATGTTGTGTATTAAGTTACAAATTGAATCTCAGTTGCGCACTCTGGTCGTAGGTGATGCAGGTGTAAATAGGGTGCTTTGTAGAGAATTTTCCTAATAGGGGAAGATTCTAACAGTAGGAAAGCTCCTTGACACGTACGTATTTCTAATACGTTCATGACGTTGTCGTCAATAGAGGTTCTGTTTGTGACTTATAATTTTAATTGTTTTTATTTAATTTCTTCTGTGAAACGGTTTAATATTCTCGACATGAACTGGTTCCTCCACTAGTTTTCCTCGTTTTTCTAAAGCCACTAAGTAAGTCAAATCATTTAATTTATCGTTGACATGGTAAGGTCCTTTATAGCAATTTTGAAACTTGCTATATTTTTTGTGTGATCCGTTGGATATTTAATTAATATTTCATCCCCTGGTTGTAGTTCTAAATCCCTTCGTGTCTTGTCAAAATATTGTTTTTGATTATTTTGGGCCTTTTCTAAGATTTTTGGAATTTCCGTTCTAATTTTATGTATTAATTTAATCTCTTTTAGTACGTCCTTGTCCTGATTTTCGTGAACATAAATATAATCAGACGGGTGGTTTGCTTCTCTTGCAAAATTTAAATAAAATGGAGTGTAACCCGTGCTTTTATTTATCGTAGTGATATATGCAAATGTTATAAATTTTAACACGTCAGACCAATTGTGTGGGTCTTCCTGTATGTAGTGTGAAATTGCTTTCTTTATTACCAAGTTGCATCTCTCCGTTAAACCTTGAATACGTTGCATGTATGGAGGACTTGGCCGCTGTTCTATGCCTAAGCTTTGTAATAATTGTTTTAGTACTTGTCCCATGAAATGTGTACCCTGGTCGTGAGTAATAATTTTTGGACAACCGTATAAACAGAATATTTCCAATAATATCTTAGCTACGGTTTTTGCGTCTGCAGAACGAGTTGCACGTGTATATGCCATCCTCGTTGTGGGGTCTGTCATTACTAAAATGTATTTAAATCCATGGCTTTGTGTTATAGGGCCTAAGAAATCTATAATTAATCTTTCAAACGGTTTTGTTGAGGGGATTTGCGGTTGTAACTTTCCGTATTGCTTATAAGTAGCAGATCTCCTAAGTTGACAGTCTTCACATGTTTTAGTATAGTTTACAATGTCCTGATTTATACTGGGCCAATAGTATCGTGATTTTATTTTCTTTCCAGTTTTAAAGCTTGAGAAATGCCCTCCTGAAAATATATTATCATGGAAGGTTTTTAATATTTCGTTAACTTTTTCCTGGGGTACTGCTAATAAATATTCCGTGTCCCTACCATTGAAATGTTTGTAATATAATATGTTATCCCTCTCTACATATTTCCTGGATTCATCTCTGATTTTCTTCGGAACGGAATCTGGTGATATCTTAGCTAATTTTATTTGCTTTAAATAAGGGTCTTTTGCTTGTAACTCTTCAAAATTTTCTGTTTTTATCTCCTGAATGTTTAATGTAGCTTGAATTAGGTCCTGGTCTAACTCTTCTTCTGGTGGATTCCTAGAAAGGCTGTCCGCTAGTAGATTGTTAGTTCCTTTCTTATATTTTACGATTATATCGTAGTCAACTAGTGCGAGAGCAAGGCGATTTAGGCGTGATGAAGTGTTTTTAAAATTCTTATAATGTATGAGTGACTGACAATCGGTATAAACCATTGTTTGCCTGCCCAGTGTAAATTCCCTCCAGTATTTAACTGCATATACTAAGGCTAGCATTTCCCTTTCTGCATTAGAATATCGCTTTTCCGTTTCTGTGTATTTTCTTGATAAATATGCTATGGGATGCATAGTATTATTTTCAGGATTGATTTGCAAGTAACAGGCCCCAAGCGCAAATAATGAACTGTCAACATAAATAACTGATTCCCAATCGTCTTTCCAATGAGCAAGTAATGGTGGATTAGTTAAAATTTGCTTTATTTTATTAAAAGCTTGTTCACAATCTTCATTCCATTTAAAAGGTAAATTTTTGTTTGCTTGTTTAATTAACTCTGTTAGGGGTAATGTAATTTGGGCATAATTTTTAATATGCTTCCTGAAAAATGATGACGCGCCTAGGAACTGACGCACACGTCTTATACAGTCTGGCCTTTTAAATTCTTGTATAGCATTAACTGTAGATTGTTGAGGTAAAATTCCTTGCTTTGAGACTGTGTATCCAAGTATATCGACTGTTTCATATAAAAACTTGCATTTTTTTGTGTTTAGCTTTAAATTAGCTTTGTGTAATATTTCTAAAATTATTTCCAAATTTTCTAAATCCTGTTGAAAGGATGATCCGTAAACTATAACGTCATCAATATACGATATAACTTTATTGTACAGGTGCTTATTTAATAAAGCTAATATCGCTTTGCTGAATACAGCGGTTGAAATTGTTAATCCCATGGTTAACCTTTTGTATCTTAACAGACGATCTTGCGTTTTAATCGCAAGTATGTTTCTGTCTTCTTCTCTTACAAGTAATTGGTGAAACGCTCCCTTGAGATCTAATTTTGTGAACGTGTTTGCTTTATTTAAGCAATTTAAAACTAAGTTAACTGATGGGGTAGGATGTACACAGTTCTTTAAAATGTTGTTAATACGACGCATGTCCGCAACAACGCGAGCCGAATTATCGCGATTTTTTGTTACGAATACTGGTGAAGCATATTCGCAAAATTCTGGGCATTCCTCTAAAATGTCTGCTTCTAGTAATTGGTTTAAAAGTTTATCTAGTTCCTGTCTCTCCTGCATACTCTGTCTATAAGGTGGGCTGTTTACGGGTTTAGCATTTGGAACTAATTCTAATTGGCAAATTAGCTGGTTCAAGGTCCTCTACCTTCGTGGTGAACATAGATTTGTATTTATGTAGCAGTTTTCTGACCATGTTATGTTGCTGTACCGTTAGGTGTGGTGATATGTTAAGTTCTATGCCATCCTTATCTGTGACTGTTTACGTCGGTCCCGCGTGCCTGGCTGTTGTCGCGGCCTTGTTGTGTCAGCACAAGTGTCGTCTTTGTTTACTTCCTCAGTGAGGTAGCCTAATACAGTGTTGGCATTTATGTGTTTTGGGAAGCTAGATGCATTATAAATAGTTATATAGCTGCCCTCATCTGCTTCTGCATCTACCAAATATGCATGGCAATTTTTCTTTTCTTTTAAGGACTTTTCCGACTCAAAATATGTTTTATGACTTATTTGATGTTTAAGCTTTATTCTCCTATGCTGATGAGGTGCTATTACCATATCCTCTTCGGTTCTTATGTCAATGATCTTATCTCTGGAAACCATCTCAGTACTGTTAATGCTTTCGATTTGTATCAACCATTTTTTCCCCATTTTTATTTTATGTTTAAATTGGCCTAAGTTTATCACAATTTCTTTTGTGTCGAAATTTAATTCAACCCTGTTCTTATTTAGGAATCTATTCCCTAAGATTATTTCGCTCGTGATATTCGGAGTGACAAAAAATTTATCCCTGATAATTATATTATCTATTTCTAATGCAATTTCCGCAATCCCTAAAATGTTTATGGGAGTATTATTTGCCGATACAACTCTTGGCAATTTTCCTGTCTCAATATTTGTCCCGTGTACGAACTTTGAATTTATTAGATTTATATTTGATCCAGTGTCAAATGTACACTGAATTATTTTGTTTGGATTTTGAGTTAACTTTGCATTAAGTGTTAACACTGGTACTCTCTTGTCTTCCGTTTGGTTTATTTTAAATAGAGTATCATGTAACTCCTGGTTTCTTAACTGCTCCTTTCTCCTTGGCTTATGTATCCTTCCTTCTGATACTAGTGTAATGTCACAGCTGTGGATCATGTGTTGCGTTCCTTGCTCTTCCAGCTGCCTGCATATTTCTTCCTTCTCCTGTTCCATCAATGTGTCTCCTTCTTCCCTGTTCTCCTGTACTTCTGTTGTTCCTTTGACTTCCTTTGTTCCTTCCCTTAGTTCCATCCTTACTGTCTCCTCTTCCTTCTTTATAGCTCGTTGCTCTTCTCTGGCTCCTTCCATTAGTCTCATTCCACCTGATAATGGCTGTAGCTGTTTTCTCCATTGCACTCTGCGCTCCTTAGTCTTGCAAGTGTGGTATATATTGTGGTATTTTCTCCGAGGGTTAATTATGTTCTCTTCATGTCTTCTTTCTTCTCTTCTGTGCATGTATTCCCTCTTCTTCTTTATGTTCTTAGCTTCATCTAGCTTAGGAAATTCCTTCTCGTAGTTGTATATTCTGAACTGGGGTTGTACTTGTTTGTAGGGCGAATTTATACTCTGTTTTAAGCAGGGAACCTTCTCTTTGTTGTTAGTATAGAGAGGGTCCCTTCCTATGAGTTTTTTGTATCCGGTTTTCCCCTTTGTAGTTTGTAGCATTCTTCTTTGTTGTGGTTGCTCATCCTACAATAATCACAATACTTGGACCTTGTCTTCATCATTTCCCCTGTTTGCTGCCTCTTAAACCTGCAATCCTGCGTATTATGGTTGTTTCTTCTGCAGTAACTACAATATGTAGTAAAATTCCTGCTTCCGTTATATGGAACTTCTGCTCTTGGGGTTGCATGTCGTGGGCCCCATGATGTTGCATGGTAGTTGGTCTGGTAGCCTCCTCTGCTCATGGTGTGCCGTGGTGTCCATTGCACTGGGTGTCGTTGTGTCGTCCTATATCCAGTTGGTCCCCTGTAGTTGGTTCCTCTTCCCCTGTAATTGTTGCAGTATTCCCTGTGTTGGTTTGGCTTGTCGTGTTGTTGATATATTTGTCGCTGTGGCGTTTGTTGCATAGTCATGTTTGAAATGACCTGAGTTAGGGTCCTTATTTCTGCATGTAAATTGTTTATTTCCTGTCTATTGGTGGTGGTTTCCCTAGCGTATCCCTCTCTTTCTGCTCTGCTGTATTTTTCTTGATTTACCGATTTAATTTGTAGCTGTAACTCTATTTTCTTTAAACTCTTTTCTAGCTGTTCTAAAGTGTCACAAGTTTCTGATAACACCCTATCACAAAATGCAGGTCTTAGGCCTTGTATAATGTACTGCCCTATTCGTTTTTCTGACATATTGGGGTCATGGCGCCTACACAAGGTTAGTACCTCCAAGTAATATGTTAGCACAGGTTGGTCCCTACCTTGTACTTTTTTATCTAAGATGTTCTGCAAAGTTTGTGCCTGTGCAACCGGGGTGAAAGCGTTAATAAAGGTTTCCTTTAACTCACCCCAATCGTGTATCACCTTCCCTTTTGTGAAATGTTGATGCCATGTAAGTGCCGTCCCTGCTAGGTGTGCTGGAAATAATTTTATTTTTGAAGCATCCTGCCAATTATTTGACTGTGCCGCGATTTGATACTTGTCTATAAAATCGTTGGGGTTTGCAGTTGGTAGACCGTAGTACGTACCAGCAGATATTAACGGTAAATTTTCTTTTGGTGTCGTCATGTTATCCTCGCGGTCTCCTATGTAATTATCCGTGAGTGCTCTATGATTTGCCCTATTCGTCCCTTGGGGTGTAATTTGACCTGGAGGGTCGTCTGTGTCCACTGAAGCTAAGTCAATGTCCTCGTAGTCGTCACCGTCACTGTCCTCGCTGGCTGGCGTGTCGTAAAGGTTTTCCCTATCCCTAGTGAATTGTTCAATTCTCCTAAGCAATGGGTGTTTTTCTAACTCAACCTCGGTTAAGAATCTTTTCCCTAATAACTTTCTTAAAATGAATTTTTTTTCTTCAGACCAATTATTTTTTAAATAAGCTTTAAGATCGGCTACAATGGGTCTTAAATCGGCAACCGTGTCCTCGTCTTTGTATTTAATGTTAAACTTCACTAATATTGCTTGTAGCTGTTCTTTCTTTACCCTATAAATATCCGAAGGCAAGGAAACTTGGTTTATTGGCATTTCATTTTATTTTAATTTAACAAAACCATAGACAGTTTTATTTGTATTTAAATATTACTGTTATACAACCTGTCTTTTATGTTTTATTAAACCCTGACGACTTTTATTATTTTATGCGATATATCTGTTGATTAAATATATTGTAGGCTATTTTTATTTGTAAGTGCCCTACAGTATTAACCGTTTAGTCGATTACGTCTCTTCAATTCATTATTTCTGTCCCTATGCAGTTTTATCCTATCTCATAAATACCTTCTTATCTCTATAATCATCTTATGCTAATAAAACATCACTCACTCTGTGTCAATTCAATCAATTTTATGGTAATTAAACCAATTCAGCGATCTCCACCATGTAAGATTTTTTCTCTCTTTTACTCTTAAGTTTGAATCATAACTCGCTTAGCTTAGTGAGATGGAAACCAGGAAATTGATTGAAATGACACCAGCGTATGTAATAACATATACCTTTTAATATACATAAATCAGATGTACTACTTCCTCCTTATTATATAGTGATTAATATTCGTGACAACCCTTTAAATAGAGGCCTCTGTGCCCTAACTCCTATTTATAAAATACAACTGAAATGACAAACACAATATATATCAATACTCTCTTAAGCTAACAAATCATTAATAAAGATCACTCTGTTCTGGCATGGCCAAAGTTCTTTAAGGCAATTTATACGTCACAGTCCACACCTTCCATATGAATACATACCCTTAACTCGATATTTAACATTTAATTTACATTGTTGGGCATGTAGCCGTTAATCTACCATTAAAGGTTTACTCAATTCACTTTATTAATAGTTTAGTCCTTTATATTTCATCCATCAATTACACATCAAAATAATTACCCTTAAACCTTTCAAAATTAAACATTGTCACATTATATTACATTAAAATGTTAAGCCATGTGGGCCTTTATATTCCAATAATCAATTCATTCATGTAACAGTTATTCATTAACACTTACTAAATTAATTGAACGATGGTTAATGACATCGAGCTACTGCTATCTTTATGTACAACTATTTTACACCTCAACTTGGCCTATGGGCCATTCCGGTTATGCCTACCGTCTTTAATTTATTTTAACAATTTACCCTGTCATTTATTCTGAGGCTTCTTAATTATATATATATATATATTTCCCCTTTCTGTTTGGATTATTTATTGCTTGTCTTAGTAAACTTTAACTTTTAATATCTTCATCATTGCTTAATCATTATTATTATCAAATCATTTCCCTTAACCTTCGACTTTTCTCTAAAATTTTCCCTTTTAACTAGAGGTGCAATTTAGTGAAGATCACATACCACGCAGTCCGGAATTTTGGCTGTCAGGCGGTCTCCCTGCGTTGTCGGTCCTTGGCCTCTCCGTGGTCCCGTCCAGTGGTTAAGGTGTCCAGGAGTGGTCCAGCGTCCAGAAGTGGTCCTGGGTCCCTTTGTCGGTGGTTGTCTTGAAGAATTCTCCCAAGGCTCCTCCGGTCGCAGACACGGTCCGTCCTCTTCTCCCTCTGGGTTGTGGTCGCTGTAGTGCTTCTCTTGGCCCTGCGTTGGTGGACTTGGTTGGAAGGTCGACAACACCCGGTATTTTACTATAACCTAAGTGTTGCGGGACTTACTCGATCCAGCCCCCCTTACTTCCCAACACTTCACTTCTTGCCTCCCTTTTCCTGACTGTCCATCCTCTCCTCTCGATATGTTTCCCCCGATATCGTGTTTCCCCCAAATTCGGTCGACCACGCCCACGTCAACCAATCACGTCGATTCTGGACTCCTACACCCGCCGTGATTCGTGTACTCATATTTTTATGATTTTATTTTAGGGATTTTATTAACCAATAATGTTCATAAAGCTTACAGTAGTATCGGGTATTTTTTAAAAAAGGGACAACAGTCTCTGTATTAAGGGGAGGGGAGATGTTGTGTTTTGGTCTTACGATTCTTACTGTCAGCTGTATGACCTTTTCAATGAAATTACTTTAGCTTTCGAAGGCAAGTATCTATGTTTTGTAAATACCGATACGGGGGCCGAAATTAAAGTTAACTGTATCTTTGGCCAGCAGTACGCTTGTGTCTCTGATGGTGAACACACGCTAGGTCTCAATCGAAACTTGTGGAATCAGCTTGTAATTGATATTCCTTTAATTGGCCGCTCTCTATTGGAATTGTTTTAGTTGGAGGATATTATTCAAGTTTTTATTGGTCAAGTTTTATCGGGCGCTTCAACTCGTACTGATCATCTGCCGTCTCAAGTAGCCGAACGTCTTTTTATCGAATTCTCATTATGGAAGCTGTTGTTGAATTCCATGGGTTCAAAGACAATAATAATAAATTTGTTGTAAAGGAGTTTGCTATAGTCAGAAAGTCTTACAGTACTCAGCTCGTATTCTGACCTCCTTACTGTTTTAATTTTTTAAATAGTAAAATGAAAAGAAAGGCCCGTTGGTCGACCCGTCACTTTCACCACATAAAGTGGCATGAAGGTGAAGTAGATTACAGCAAAGAGCTTGTGGTGAACCTGTGCCCAGTCAATTATAACACGTGTTTATACTTCACAGCTGATTATATTTAAAATGTAATAATTTCTCCAATGTTTACATTTTATAGAGTTGTTATTGTTTTACCTGGTAAACGAGAAGTAAATGAACTAACAAGGAATTCGAATATCTTGTCTAATCAATTGTATTTTCAAGTTTCAAATATACGTTTGTATTTATAATGATGGTCTAGTTATTATTATGTGATAGCTCTCCGTACCTATAAACTTTTACGCTCATTGTTCAGGACTTACATGTGTTCTGGATTTATATAATATGTTTTTAAAAATAATTAATTCCAAACTACTCAACAAGAGCATGGTTCATCATATTTTTACCCAACCAATTAAAATCATATGTTTTTTATTTTAATTTGATTTTAAATATTTCTCTTTTCCTATACCTTTATTCTCACCTGATATCTTTTGTTTACATTTTCATAGTTACCTATTTTATAATAACAAACTTTCTTCTCACTTAAAAAGACAAGCAAATAACCACTCCCATTTTATCTTTTGTTAACATTTCATCCTCTTCCCATTTTATTTCCCCTTTTTGTGAATTATCAACATGATAATGTATGTATTTCTATATCCCACTTCATGTTAATTGTTTTCAATGACACGCTGGTTAAAACCCCAAACTATGTATATGTACCTGTAATAATGTGAGTGACATCATCCATAACCCTGGACCCTTCTGATTTTATAGACCTTCTAGATCCTCTAGAACTTCTGGAACGTCTAGAACGCCTAGATCTTCAAGACCTTCTCCTGACTCCTTTGATCTCCACATGCCTCATCCAAAGTAGTGTCTTAAAGTTCAGAACTTTCACCCAATTTGGTGAGTGAATAAGTAATTAATATAAACTTCTTTTGAACCTTTATTTTCATTTTGTTTAATTATAAATATCCTAATATTTGTGATCAGTGCCTTAAAACAATTAGTACAAACTATGAACTACAATACGTAACATATTTGTCTTTTCTATGTCAATAATCAGCCTGTAAGTCCTTACTTATCTATTCCTTTATGTAAAATAAATGTTTGTTATATGTTATAATTTGTCTATTACTATCATTCATTTTTTGCTCTTCACATTAGTCCTTCGCCTACCTTTCATATCTTTCCCAAAAACAACCAGTCCCAAATACTCACTATGTAAACCCTTCACACAAAAGGCCTTCGAGGCCATTCACACAAAAGGCCTGGAGAAGGCTCAATTCATTCCGTAATTTCATTCTAATGTTAAAGATATAAATGAAATTTTGTATATAGATGATGATTTTACAGTAGCTTGCATTATACATACAAATAAAAACGAAAATTGCACCTTGAGGTCCGCACAGTACTACGCTTGGAAAATTATTTTGAGTGGGGCCGAATAAAAGAGCGACTCAGCGTCGCCTTTCTATCAGACCGGGCTAACCCCTAGTAAGACCAAGGGAGTTGGAGACGTTGGCCTAAAAACCCGTAGAACATTGTGTTTTCCTTTAACATCAGGTAAATGCGAATTGAAAGGCGCAACAAAAAAGTGTAAAATAAAAAATAAAAATAAATTCTCTGTATATTTCCTAGGCTACAATGAACTGACATAGTCTTCGTGAAAAGACTACTGAGGTACACAGAGAACAACAAAGTAATCGGAGGTAGCATTTTTGTATTTGAGTGGCTGTCACGAACTACTGCGTGGGTTGGGGCAGTGGTTACAAAAATATAGTGAGAATAAACCTACTGGGGAAGCTTACTTTAATAAAAAACGCGCCGAGACCCTATCCCTTGGGTAGTGTGGAAACATGGGTCATAATCAGCTTACAATAGAAACAATTTTAGTTTAGGTGTATGTAGCTTCAAAAGATATCCCCTTAGCCATAGATAATATACATATAATGTAGCCATAAATAATAATAAAGTAATGTAGCCATAGAGTAAATGTATAATGAGGTATCGTAGATCGTATACATAGCCATAGAACACATATAATAATAGAGACTATGATAGTGGAGCTATAAATCGTATAACAGCATAGAGCATATAATATTCTAACCATGGAGCTTATATACATATAATAATAATGTAGTTATAGAGAATATAATAGCCGTAGAACATAGGTTGGAAGCATTGCACACAAATTGTATTAAATATGGCAACACTACCAAAACACAAAAACAATCTGGAAGCAACTCTGGCGGGAGAGATGTGAGATTAGGAATACTGGCGGGAAAATGGAGGTTAACAAATCTGGCGAGAGAAAGTGAGGTTAGGAAATTTGGCGGAAAAAGTGAGGTTAGGAAATCTGGCGGGAAAAAAGTGAAGCCGACATGGGCGCCACCATCTTGGGGGCGGAGCCTAATGACGGCACAAGTCACCTGACCAAAATTCTGGCCTCTGACCTACTCTAGTGCTAGTGTTGTCGAACGATGTCACTGCCTCAACTTAAGTACTAAAGAAGATAATTCTAAACACAAAACAACATAATACTTGCGAGTATTATCTTGCAGAAATACTTAAATACAAGACTTTTTTTAGAAAATTACTAAACTTATTTTAAATAGATAAATATGCCATGGTGATATGAACCGGATTAAAATGAAAACAAATTATTATTGAACATTTTTAAAATTTCATTTAGAAGCTATTTGTTTTTAAAATATACACAGAAGTATATCACGCGATTTCTATTAACTACCCATCATCAGACAAAATGTGTCATTAGTGCTTAGAAATAAAACTTACTATAAAACAAGTAAGGCCAGTTATATACACCTGGAACCTTCGGTATAATGTACAACGAGGATAGTTTAATTTCCATCAATTATGTTTTCATATTTAATAACATATTTGAGATTACATAATTAATAATACTAAGAATACCTGGACAATACACCATGAACAGGGTAATATAAGCCTCACAAAACAAACAAATATATTTACACTTATACTGTACTTACATACAAGACAAATTGATCGCAATGAACCATCTTTTTTGTATATTTACTGTCTTGTATATAATTAAAGTATAAGTGCAATTATGTCGTTTAATAATGTGGGATGTATTTTTACTTGTCCTGTTTAATTGTAACACATTTTATGATGACAAAACAACATATAATCTCTGATTTGTTTAATTTATTACAAACTAAAGGAAAATGGTTAAAAATAATTACGTTATGATTATGAAAGTGTACAAAATTTTAAATAAATACCCCCGTAGCAGCAATCCTGCGTACTCAGCGAATTTCTAATATGTATGTATGTATCTTATTACCAGTTAAAGTCACATACCAAGTTTCATTTATATACATTCATAAATATACGTATTATTTATGACATTTGAATTATTCTTTAAAAGAATAATGCAGGTTTGCTGAAATAAGGTACACACAAAATGGGTTGTTATACGAATTTTTTATAACTCAACTAGGTGAAGCCACATACAAAATTGTATTAATTTATGTTCATAATTAAGGGAGATAACATTTGACTCCATAAGGATAATATTGGACAACGTACTACGTTTAGCGCTTTCAATATCTCGGTAACCAATTGATGTAGAGGGATATTTTTGGACAACGTACTGCGTTTAGCGCTTTCAATATCTCGGTAACCATTTGACCTAGAGCAATGCTCAAAACACTAAATTGTTTGTTTTTTAAGCAGAATTTAATGGTGAAAACTAAAATTGGATTTACTAAAATATTATATGTAAAAACTCAAAAACCCATTATTGGGGTACAAAACCCCCCCAAAATATCCATTTGAATAGAGCTATCTGGCTGGTTTTCGACCTTAAAGTTATAAATGTTGCTTTACATGTTTCTACTAGATTTTATCAAAATCGGATCATTTTTACGAGAGTTATCGCACCCACGGATATATATATATACATATATATATATATATATATATATATATATATATATATATATATATATATATATATATATATATTATATATATATGTCTGTATATATATATTTATGTGTTTGTGTGTGTGTGTGTTTTATGTTTTCATATTTAATAACATAACTGAGATTACATAATTACTGATACTAAGAATACCTAGACAATACACCATGAACAGGTGAAACCCCCCCCCCCACATAATAACATATTAATAAACATATATTAACATACATAATAACACATTAAAACAGATAGATATAAATTATGAAAAATAATTTTTTTGCGAATTTTCGTTTATAATACAAACGTTGTCAAACAATAAAGGAGAAAGAATTGAATTAGAACAGTAAATAAATAAAATAAACAAATATTTTACAATTGACTTTTAGAAATAAAACGTGTGATTTTAGGTATAGGTAAAAAGAATTAAATTAAAGTAAAACATCAGCTGAGATGAATCATTTTAGACTTAAGAAAAATTACCTGAGATTTAACCCAGAAGGAACCTTGTTCTTCAATACCAACTAATGTGCCGATTCAGAATTTCTTAATATCAGTTGGTTATATTTGGAATTTTTATGTGGATTAATTTTGTTAAGTGCTTTTAGTTCATAGCATCCTTCCAAATTTTGGTTGTGGTGAGTTGCATGATTATAAATTTGATTTAGTTTGTCTTTATGTACCACATCAAAATGCTGACCGGTCATACTTAATCTCAAGGAATTCGATGTCCGACCAACATAATCTTTTGAGCAGCGTTTACATGATAGTTGGTAAATCACATTGTGGGTGTCACAGGTTGATTTACCAACTATTGGGTAAGTCTTGTTTGTGACACTGCTTTTAAATTCAGTTGTATTACACATAATTTCCCAAATGCCACACAGAGGTCTGTGGCAAGGTTCACAGCTGTGATTTATTTACAAATTGTTTTCAGGCCGAGGATTTTGAAATTTGGGTCCCACCATCATATTAGCGAATTTCCCCTATAGGGAAGAAGCTATTACCGTAGGTCTCATGGTAAGACTTAAGCCCGAGACCATGATAACTTTTCATTTTGAGGTCCCCAGATGCCAAAAACACCATTCGTTCAAATTGTTATATATGTATATATATATATATTTATATATACATACATACATACATATATATATATATATATATATATATATATATATATATGTCCGTAAGCACGATAACTCTCGTAAAAAAGGTCCGATCTTAATGAAATTTGGTACAAATGTGTAAAGTACCATTTATTTAAACGAGTTCGAAAACCAGATGAATCGCAATATCCGAAGGGGGGTTTTTGGGGGGTTTTTGTACCCCAAAAATGTGTTTTTTGGGGTTTTCACATGTAATTTTAAATTAAATCAAATTTTAATTTATACCATTGAATTCAGCTTAAAAAAACAAACGATTTGGTATTTTGATCATTGCTCTACGTCAATTTGTTACCGAGATATTGAAAGTGCTAAACACAGTACGTTGTCTAATGTTATTCTTATGGAGAAAAAGAAAAATTGTATATCTAGCTTATTTATGAACATAAACAAGCGAAATTTGGTATATGGCTTGATCTGGTTGTGGTTTATTATTGTTTGCTCAAAAAAAACAATTTTTCGCCTATGATTCCCGTTGCAGGAAACCTAGGTACTCGGTCCCCATGTTATTCTTATGGAAAATATTTAAAATGTTATATATCGCTTATTTATAAATGTATATGGATGAAACTTGGTATGTGACTTCACTTAGATGAGTTCTATTGATATTTGCATAAAAACCTATTATTTTGTATTCCTTGTTGCAGCAAACCTGCGTACTCATCCCCAATGTTGTTCTTATGGAGAATAATTAATATTTTAAATATCGCTTATTTTGAATATATTTCTTATGAATTCTGTTAAGTGGCTTAATGTGTTATGTTATATATTCATTGGAAATTCGCTGAGTATGCAGGTTTGCTGCGACGGGGGTATTTTTTAAATTTTGTGGCCGTTACACGACACGTGGTGGCCTGGTAAACAAATATATATATACAGTTTTGATCGAATGGTGTTTTTGGCATCTGGGGACTTCAAAACGAAAAGTTATCATTGTCTCGGGCCTAGGTCTTACCATGACGACTACGGTAATAGCTTCTTCCCTATAGGGTAAATTCGCTAAAAACTGGATTTCAGTTAAATGTTCTTTTTCTTATATTCCATACTATTGTTCAACGAATTTTATAATAAATAGAAGTTTTGTTGGAAAAATATTAGTTTTAAAACTTGATAATTACAAATATGACGTTGATGTGAAGTATTGTATTTAATAACAAGCTAAAATGTTTATATATATATAATTTATAATAATTAAATATAATATATAATTTATACAGGATGACTCAGAACCCTCGTCCAGTATTTATAACGGGAAAACCCTTTTGGTGTAATGGTTTGGTTGTTGTTAATTGTACATAACACATAAAAATAATGTGACCACCGAATGCATGCAAAGTGTTATACAAATTTATTTCCATTTTATATGGGCAAATAATGTTTTTAGCTGATGGCACAAAAATGTAAAGCGATCCAGCTTGGTGGAAGTATGAATGTTTCTAGGATTTACAAGACCTTTTCAATGCAATGCTTTTTTATATACGCTACCATTTTACTCTTTACAATTTTGGGCATATAGGCATTTTGAAAACAAATAATTCTTTAAAAATTAAGTTTTCTGAAAAAAACCTTTATGTAGCATACCAAAATAGAGCTGAGTTTATCACAAGTAATAAATTTGAGTCGGAAAAAAATATACGAGTAGTGGTTCATAAAATGCAGGGCATTCCGTAAATGTCCATATTTTACACACAAATGGAAGCCATTTTGAAACGGATACAAATAAGTTAATTCTGTTTCCGCCAAAATGTTTCTTTTAACGAGACCGTTGAAATGATGTAAAGATTTGTTATGATGTAAAATGTTTTTTATGTTTACATAAAAAAATTGTGAAATTCGAATCCGTGACCTTTAGTTTTAGAACATCAGTTATGTAGATTTTGATTAAAATATTTTTAATAGATAGCCCATATGCATTTTAGTGAAGAATCATTTTGTTTCATCACTTAAGACCAAACCGTTCTCGCGTTATACATGCTGGACGGGTGGTCTGACTCACCCTATATATACATTTAATTAAATTTTGGAAATTATTATTATTTTATAATTGTATAAGTTTAAAAATGTCAGCCCTAGAATTTAATCACTTTGCATTGTAGGCTATTTATTTACATATAAAAAATATGTGCTTGCCGTTACTGCAACTCGTAATCTCTTGTTAACATTTTGAAAAAAATCAACTTATATCAATTTAATTAATTCATTTACATTATTTGCATAGCTTATATTGAAAACCTAAAATACACCAATCAGTCTAATCATAAATCTATTCTCAAAACTAAGTTAAAGAAACATTAACTTTTGGCAAGTGTAGATGTTGAGACTGGCACACAAGTTAATCTGTTACTAACGGAGGTTGCCTTGACCAGATCGTTAGTCCTTAGCTTTGAAGTACATTAAAGATATTGTATCAGTTAAGAAAACGTAACCCCTGTCTTAATTTCTTGGCAAATAGTAAGCCAAAGTGTTATGTAATATATAAGAAGTACTGATAGAAAATGTTACAAATCTTAACATAATTAAAAGTATAGTAGCCAATAAGTTTTCCTTAAAGTAAGTGAAAAATTCTAAGCTTTAAAATACTTCGCAAAGGCTCGAAGGAAGTCATAACACAGTATGAACGCAGAAGGAAACAAGAGTATTTTATTTATGTAATATTTACTTTTTCATTTTCATCCTGCTTTTGAACAAGGTATAAATAACTTGTTATTTATATATTCTAAACGTTTGTTTTAAAACAACCTCTGTTATTAATGTTTTTAAAAGTTAGCTAAAAACGTGATGTATAATTGATATTATAGAACGTTAAACAATGCAACAAACTCGTTATTATTCATATAACACGTTCATGGGACAAGGTGAAAAATGAGGTTTGGGTGATGATGTATAAGTCGTCCATCATCCTTGTTTGATATAACCTCCAGAGAGTCGTTTGGTTTAAGGAAAAACCAAAATTCTGTGAAATATATATTTATTTTGTTCTGGCAAAACATAATATATGGATCTATTGTAAAATTTAAACAATCTTGCACAACATGTAAACATGATTGGAAAACGTGATTTATAAGTTATCTTACTTGTTTTTTAAAGATTAAATTTAAATACATTCCACTGGTACATATAATATATTTCAAATTAAATAATTTTAATCTTAAAATATTAAAAATTGTTTTTTGTGTATTTCGTCTTATACAAATTTGACGGAGTAAAGTTTGAAAAATCTATGGCGCATCCGTTTATTATTCTGTAATACCTAACTAACACTCATTTCCAAACACAAACAAAGATAAAATTTTAACTTAATTTAACAATATTTCAATGAAAGAGCCCGGAGAAAATTAGAGAGAGAAAACACCTATAGAGTGTTCCTTATTGGCTGAATCCACGTCACCTAATATTCATAGCTACTCAAGCCAGCGAAAGAGAGTAAATTATTTTCTCTAACTGATACTTTACTATGCTGGGATTCTTAATGATTTATAATTTATCTCTCACTGGTAAACTAGGCATCATATCCTAAAACTCAAAATGTTAAGCTAGTCCTGTAAAATGTTACTACCTAAATTATTTCTAAGCAATATATATGACTTTTTAGATTAACAGGATAAATAAAATACGTCTTACAACACTATAAAGTATATTTACACTTATACTGTACTCACATACAAGACGGTAAAATATACACAAAAGATGGTACAAGGCGATCGATTTCAACCAGTTACACCGGTCATCATCCGGCCCAATCAGAGAATAGACTCAAGCCCAATAGATTCTCTGATTGAGCCTGATGATGACCGGTGTAACTGGTTGAAATCGATCTTCTTGTACCATCTTTTGTGTATATTTTACCGTCTTGTATGTGAGTACAGTATAAGTGTAAATATACTTTATAGTTTTGTAAGCCGTATTTTATTTATCCTGTTAGTTGTAACAACACGTATCATGCTAATAAAGAATGATTTTTTAGATTGTTGAACCATAGTGTTTTAAACCGATAGACTACCAATCAATTGGAATATTACGGTGCACTCCATAACAGATGTAGTTTACAATGAGAGTTGATGTGGAGGATTGCATAACTTCAGGCAGGTTTGTGATATTATGTCTAGAACTTTATAATAAAATTCAAAGAAATGTACTTATCAACTACAAAATATATATATACAAATATATATATATATATAAACAATATGTATAAACACATACCTAATTTTATAATCAGCTGATATATTTCTTCAAATGTATTAATGGGAAAATGTGTCTACTTTACGTCCAACCATACTTAGCTGTTTAAGGTGATTTTAACAGGCGAACAGATGCAAAAATACCCCCGTAGCAGCAAACCTGCGTACTCAGCGAATTTCCAATGCATATATATGTATCTTAATACCACATAAAGCCACATACCAAGTCTCATCAATATACATTCATAAACAAACAATTTATGACATTTTAAATATTCTCCATAAGAATAACATGGTGGCTGAGTATGCAGGTTTGCTGAAGCAAGGAACACAAAAAGTGGGGTTTTATACAAATATTAATATAACTCATGTAGGTAAAGCCACATACCAAATTTCATTAATTTATTTTCATAAATAAGCGAGATATAAAATTTGTCTTTTCCTCCATAAGAATAACATTAGACAACGTACTGTGTTTAGCACTTTCAATATCTCGGTAACCAATTGACGTAGAGAAATGATCAAAATACCAAATTGTGTGTTTTTTTAAGCTGAATCCAATGGAAAAAACTAAAATTTGACTATTTCCAAAATGATATGTAAAAAATTTGAAAAACCCATTTTTGGGGTACAAAACCCCCCAAAAATACCCCTTTTGATGGAGTGATCTGGCTGGTTTTCGAACTTAAAGTCATAAATGTTGCTTTACACGTTTATACCAAATTTCATCAAAATCGGATAATTTTTACGAGAGTTATCGTGCTCACGGACACATATATATATATAGATATATATATATACAGTTTCGAACGAATGGTGTTTTTGGGGTCTGGGGACCTCAAAACGAAAAGTTATCATGGTCCCGGGCCTAGGTCTTACCATGCCGACTACGGTAATAGTTTCTTTCCTATAGGGGAAATTCGCTAAAATGGTAAAAATGTTAAGAATTTTTATATTTGGTGCAGCATTAACTGTGATAGATACATATTTTAAATACTTTTATAACAATTAAGACTTAAATTGTAATTTATTCCCAGCTTTATTATTTGTTAACCTAAAATAAAGATCAATAAACAATGTTGGAAGTTAACCTAAGAAATGAGTTGGATGCAATCCAATGGATAACGTGTCTTTACTTGTATACATTGTAGTTACTTAATAAAGCGGGTCTTTATTTTATCTACACGTAGTGATGTGTACAAAACATTATACCAACATTAATAATCAGAAAGAACACAGAGCCTACAAGCATGAACTATATCATTAAAAGATATAATAATATGAATAACGAAGTGGAAAAATTTATCTTCAACACTATGCTGCGCTATGATGTATATAATTAACATAGGCAATATTATTTTGTTTAAGACTTAGTGAATCTTTTACTGACTATTGATTCTGCAGCAGTGAACCACCTTTTGACACCTCTATGAGAGCAAGAAACATAGTTCCTACAACCAATCTTGTAGATACTAAACTAGCTCCACACGACCTTGGAGCTAGTTTACAAACTACATTAAGAACGTTGAGTTTTGGAATTTCTGAAAAGTTATGTTTATAGAACTGTTATGAAGAGATAATTTGATGGAGATATACCGGTTCAAATTACGCGTCAAATTACTGGGACTATATTCTTTAATAAAAATACTGAATTTCCCTTTTTCAGCTCCGTTCAGTGTTGTTCTAGCTTGGCCTTATATTTTACTACCAAATATTGTTATGTAATCATTATTTTCACCTGAATGCGGGACTAGATGCAGGTGTAGAAGGGCCTTGAAACGTGATATTTACTATATAAAAAATTCATATTACCTAATTACGTATCGCATTTACAAAATTATATACAACATATTTTATATACAACCATTAATTGCAGAAATATAAGAACATTTTATTTACCGTAATATAATTTTAATCTCGGAAAAATACGCTATAGATAATTTATACAAGTTCTTTTTGCGACAAAAAGCGAAAGTTAACACTGTATTTTAAAATCATTTCTCACCTAAATATTTTATAGCTCTGCACGTAGGTCCTTGAACTCCTTTGGCTTATAGAGCAGTTTACCTGAAAGCAAAATTATAATTACTAAAAGTAAACAAACGCTATATTTATTTAAATTAGGATTGCTAAGTATAATTATTAAATTTACAAATACATACAAGAATAAGTGTTAAGAAATATACATAATTATCATAATGAACTCATTCACTCACTCACTCAATCAAACATTAGAGTCACGAAAGCGGCAGAATATGGCATGAGATCTTATTAAATACAAATTTCCATTAGAAGTTGCATGACGCGAAGATAGGAATAGTAAGGGAACTTAATAAACACATTGTTGGATTTAAGCCCATGTAATTTGTGTCCCAGAATTCATTAAGGGAAAAAGAAAATTGTTCCATGAGAAGACCATTCAGTTGTTTACAACATGTTATAATGTTTTTGAGTTTCCTTAAGGATTTCACTGAGTTTTAAGCATGTTCAAACATGAAAATGTCAGATATTTAAATTTTTACCCATATCCAGAGTGTTAAGGATTCCCGAAGATTTTAATGGAGTTTAATGCCCTTGTAGTTGGGTTTTCTGTTCGAAAACATTGAGAATGTGGCACAATACAATCAATGCAGTTCAAGATGGTGGACTCTAGAATAATAACTACCCTCTACTAGATGTTGGAATCTGTAATAGTTACTTGGTGCATTACATCTTTGATTGGTTTAAATGCGCAATAATTTGTAAGGTTAGCATCTGATTATCTTGGTATCCATGTCAGAGAAACTTTGGTAATACCGCATTAAAACTGTATGTAAAGTTTTATTGTGGTGATAAAAAGATATATGATTTTACGTGAGTAGGATACGCCCCACTATAGCAAGCCAATCAGAAGCCAGCATTTTGTAGTGACGTCATTCCAAGATGGCGGCGCCCATGGCACTTTATTTCCCGCCAAATTTCCTAACCTCACTTTTTAAAATTTTAACTCATTTTGCTCAGTTCTGGCAACCTATGCTCTATGATACATTATTTTACATATACACCATTATATATATATATATATATATTATATACTGTAAATTATATGTATATATGTTCCATGGTTCGACTATTATATACTCTATGCGATTGATACTATCATATGGCAATGTATATACAATATTATACATATACTTTACAGCTACACCATTATATAAATATAATCTAGGATATATTAAAAAGTGACGTCACACGTCACTTGACCACATGGGCTGAGTGAATATATACGTCATCTGAGGCTGAGCCAGTGACGTAGGCGGTTTCGTGACGTAATGAGGGAAAGTTTAAAGGTCAAAGTCACGGGGAGGGTGTTTTTAAAAAATCTACGTCGCACTCGTAAAATTCGAATTGTGATTCGATAGTATAATCGATATAAAATATCAAATGAAAACAATCGAATGAAACAATCGAATGATACGAGTGCGAGGTATTACTATTACAAATATTACTTTATTTTATTTACAATAATTCATGTTTACAATAGTTCCCCGTTGTTCGTTGTCATCGATGTTGTTGTTTTTTCGACACCAATCTGTTCTGATAGGTGTTTCCATTTCATTACCGTCATGTAGAAATAATACCTGATGGCAATGAAATGGAAACATCTATCAGATCTTGAATGAAATGACATTGTTATTTTGTGAAGAGCGTTTCGGAGAGCTCGATGTTCACCGGTCGAGAGCCGGAGGTGTACTGACTATTCGCTAGCTAGCGTTCTGATATCAAATAAAATGGTGGGGGTAAAAGTGTAGGATACGAGGCAGATGGCGCGGGGCAGGTGGTGCGGGGCAGATGGCGCGAGGCAGATGGTGCGAGGCAGATGGTAATTCTTGAATTCATTTACCACCTTATTCCATTATTGTTTAATAAAACGTCCATCAAGGATAACATCATTGCTTCTGTATCAGATGGTGTTGTTGTAGAAACTTCATGTACTTGTATTTCACCAGATATATTTTTGATCAGTGTCATTGTGTTCAACATTATAAGAGACAGATGTGGAAGAAACATTATTGTCTTGTATTTGTGAATCCATGTGTACCGCGCAAGAGCTGGACATATAGTGGTGTAGCGTTTGCGTGTAGGTTAGGTACTCGGCTCTTCCCCCACCACACCAGTCCCCCACCATACCAGTCCCCCCACCAAGTTTTACATCGCACAATAATAATAGTTTACATGTGTTAGTTAGGGTTTAGCTCTTAGACTGTCAAGACCTTAGCTCCGTAACTGAAAACTTCAATAATGTTTGCTCAACGTTGTATAATTATAACAGTTACTATGTTGCAGCGAGGCCAACTAGGGCTAACTTCAGCAAACAAGGTGGGACAGCGCCCTTTTACAGACTAGGATTTTCGTTATACAGGGTGTGCGAAACCCCTTGTTCCATTTGTTAGCAGTCTTTATTGTTCAAACACATAATAAAATACATCAGTTAACAGCTATTATTGTTGGAATAAACAAGAACAACGCACTGTTCCAGTATAGCAAAGAAAATAATTTGTCCGCTAAAGAGCTTATCAGACATCCATTCCATCAAAGCTATCGCTTAGAAACCCGGTGTTCATAGCCGTTAACCCCGTATACTAAGTGTCTGTTTGCTTGGGTGGGGTTTGAGACCATCCCGTGCATATGCACCCAGGTTAAACATTATTCCATACGTAGGCCATCCAGATTACCTGGTTGATGCCCAGTACGAACTAATGTCCTCTCCCTTTTTAGCAAACAAAGGATAGAGTATTTTTAGAAAAAAAGCCATAGCCCCTCCACCGCCATGACCCGTGGAGACCTTCCAAAAAAAAAACAAGCTAATTGTCTCCTCCGTTCATTTTTTACTTTTACAAGTCCCACCGTATGGATTCAAGGAATAACTTGAGTACACCATTCACTCTAGGTCCTTCCAAGGAGTAGCCAAGGACTTACCTAGACGCCTCAACGTACAAGACCCTTCAATTTACATTCAGGTTTACGGGGCTTTTCGTCCCCCACGCCATTGACCTTCATTCACACACACACACAAACACAACCACACAGACATACATACAGTGGGAACTTTTACAATGTCCAAGACATGCTCAACTTTATTTACAATTGAACTGTTCATGAAGTCAAGTGAGCCATTTTATTTTAAGTATTGTGCAGTAGTACAGATTAGAGCAATTTAGGGCAGGATCAGCGACCAAAGTGGCTGAGACAGAGCTGGAGGTTATATCATCCAAGTTAAAACCTGAAATCAGGCCACGTGACCATGTTTTTTTTACAAAGGGGACGAATCGTTCCCAATACTACCAGTAGTGTTTACTCAAGTTTTTGGATTTTATAACCATAGGGTAGTGTGTCGTACTCACCCTCGAGCTTTCTTTTTGGTCCAGTAATTTTGAAAAGTTTGGATTCATTCACAGTTACAATATCGCGGTCTTTCGTCCTCCTGATTCTAGATTCCTTAATTTCTATGCTTTCAGCTGACTCACTAAGAACCATTTCTTTTAGTTTTTCAAAGTTAAGTGTTTTGGAGGTCTTAGAATTGAGGGTGAGGCCCTTGATTTTGCAAACAGATTTTAGTTTTTGTTTGTTGGTTGACCAGACAAGATATGCGTACGTTTTAGGCCCCCCAGAAACGAATTCAACGATGAAAGATCCAGGTCCGTATTTAACCAGCTCGTCGGTCATTTCCCCGAGGTAATCCCCCGTAGGAACCCTGTACAAACCTCCCTTATAAATATAGAGGGTTGAGTCTGTATCGTAGTACAAGACTTGTGAACCCAGGGCCTCCAGATATTCATACAGTTTCAGCCTAGCTTGAGCAGTAGTATAGGCCGCTATGACTACATTCACGTTTCTTAAGGGCTCACCGACTTCCTCTAGGTACTCCCAGCTCACTACCACTACCTCTTCGTTTACTATCTGTATTCTGTTCACTATTATATAGGGTCTTGTCATCATCCCGAACAGTGTTTTGGGGTCTCTGACTATCGTGGCCTTTGTCTGGTTCTCCCGCTGTCCAAATTTACCCCAAAATGAATTTAGCATGAGTTTAGCCATTAATCTCAAACCTTAATTTTCAGCAATCTTGGCGGGGTCCAGCCTGATTCCTTCATGCGTGAAGTAGTTCCGCACGTACCGGTCTTTATCATTCTGAGTCTTACACCATTCTGGGTAGCCGGACGCTTCTTGTTTCATTTTCAGGAATTTATTGATGAAATCTGTAAAGAGTCCCCTTTTCTCGTATGTGGCCATTTCATATTCCCATAATTCATACATATCGAGGATGACATAGCCTTTCTCTACCGCTTTCCGCACCTCATCCATTGTCCAAGTTCCTACCAGGGCTCTTTCTTCGCTTTCGTGTTCACAGTCTTCTTGGTTTTGGTTTTCACCACATGTTTTACAGAGGGCAAACATTAATTTATTATTCATCCTTGCTGGGAGTACTGGGTGGTAGAGATCCCTTGGTGGTAGGACTTTGCATTTCAATAAACCATCTACTTGGAGACCTCTCTGTCTGCACTCTCTGTCTCCTACATGAATGGTGGGATGACCTAGGGGATACTTTCCGTACTTACACACATACGGGTAGAGCGAGCAAACGTCCACATATTGGATCGTTTCTCCTTCGACGCATTTATGGTAAGTCTTAGAGTTACCCGTTCTGCCCCCAAAGAAAGCCTGTCTTGGGTCTAGTGGGAGTGTGTTCAATATGGGGAGAGAGTCCAAGTGTTTGAGTTTTTTTCTTTTTTTAATTTCCTAAACTCACACTCCCACATCTCGACTACTTCGTAGTCACTAAACTTAGCGATTTTGGCCTTAGTTCTCTCGTATCTTAAGTGAAGTGAGTCTGAGGGATCCTCCTTCAGAGGAGCCTCTCGATTGAACGGGAAGCATTTGGGGCATCCATGCCAGTAGCATCCATGAAACTCGTAGATGTTTTCCCTGTCAAACCCATCTACTTTCAGTTTGTTAATCTTTACTTCTTTACCCCGCCCCGCATGCTCGATCCTCACTCCACGTTTCTCTTCTTCCCAGCTCAACCACTGAATGGCAATAGCTGACTGGTTATCCACTAAACGGTAGCCGTTCTTTGGGATGAGGCCGATCGTGTTTGGTTTCAAAAAGTTGCGGCGGAAGGCCAAGTTGCAAGCACTAGCGATCGTTACAGCCTCTAGGAAAGGATCAACATTACACTCTTGGAGGAATATCGATCTGAACTTAAGGCAAGCTTGGGCCAAGATCTCCACATCAGAGATGCAATACTCCAACATTTCCTTTTGAAAATCAAATACATAGTTTTCCGCTACTTTTTCATGGTACCAGATTTTAAAGGCCTTATTGGACTTTTTAAACATTGACTCTGGGCAATAGTACTGTTTATCGGGGATAGGGCCTACATAATTTTGGTTCGCCAGAGTGTTGAACAAGTGAGGAAAGTAACCCTTCTTTCTCTCCGGAGGCAGATCAAATGACTTAGGGAGCGCAGCGAGGGCCATGGGGAAATAGTTAAGTGAGTCCACAAATCTAACGTTGTCCATTTCCATGAGAATAATTTTGCAACCCTTCATGACCAGATCGGGTGTGAATTTAGTTTTTTCAAGAACATACTTTAACAAAAATTGGAAATCAAAGCCCTGACCGTTGTGGGCAATTACACAGACATCTTTAAAACCTTTTCGGACTTCCATGACGTATTCCATGAAATCTTTAACAGGGTCAGAGTTGAAGACTCTCGTACGGTTTTTACAAACCCTGCAAAATTCTGTTTCGATACACTGGTAGCAAAACTGCTGGGAAACACACAAGTTTACTTTATGTACTTTTTGTTCGGGATCAGAGGGGAGAGACTCGTCTTGGCGAGTCTCCAGATCAAAGAAAATGAAAATGTAGTCCTTTGGTTTAGGCTTACCATCGTTCCGCTGTATGAAACATTTGTGATTTGGATCTTGGAAAGATCCGCAAGGTTTACAATAGACTTCTCCACACTTGTGGGGCGTGGATCTGTCTCTAATCCAAACTAATTTACCGCAATCAAGACACTTTTTGACAACTTTACATTTATCGACTTGGTGAGCAGTGAAACACTGTTGATTTCTCAAAGTCATATTACATTTTGAACAAACTATTCCTCCATGCTCCTCTTTGCAGGGAGGCGAGATGGTCTGACACTGAGAACAGATGTTTGAACATCTGTGCACACCTTTGTGATCATAGGGAACATGGCAAACTTCACAAAAATATTTACAAACGAAAGCAGCAGTCAAACTAGTTATTACGTTATAGTGCCCGTTGTAAAACAACAGGTTGATCTTGAATTTAGCATTTTCAACACTGCCCTCGAAATAAACGTCCCGGCCTTTATTATCATAATTGAACACGGTTATTTTGAAATCTTTCAACAAGTCTTGAAACTTCTCAAGTTCTGGGATTCCCGCACCATCCTCGGGCATCTCTACTCTAGCCCGTCGAATAAGTTCCTGAGCCCTCACGGTTTGCCTTTTTTTATCATCTTGCCTAATTGACTTGTACTGAGGATCCTTTGTTGTATGAGCGATACCTACAACCAAGGCCTTGGGGAGACACAAGTTGTCTTTATTTTTAATAACTACGATACCCTTCCTTGCTTTGCACTCCTCGTCAAACGTGTTAAAGATACCAGGTCGTACCCTCCCAGAACCTACAGGGAGATTAACTCGAGTACATTCTACTTTAAAAGTGTCAGTGGACTTGACGGATTCAGAATTTGACTGTATGATCTCTCCAAAAATTTGCCAAGGGATGTCTTCATCAATTTCACCAGCGGGTCGAAATGCGACATACCCCGGATCTCTACTTTTTAGGTTAAGACTCTGCAAAGTGAACCCGAGCTGATCATTTTCGCGGGCTTGTCCTTTCATCTCATTTACAATCTTGGCAAAACCTTGTCTGAGCCAATCTATTTCACTAGTATCAGGAGGAGGGTTAGAAAATTTGAAAAGTTAAATATAAATTAAAACAATAAAGTGAGGTTATGTTAAGCAAAAGTAAGGTTATGTGAACCCAAAGAGAAACTTGAGTAAATACGACGATAGGTCTGGTAAAATATAATTAAAAATATTAAAGTGAGGTTATGTCTGACTAAAAGAGTGAGACTATGAAATAGAACTATATGTTTGACTCTCAAAAGTGAGGTTAAGATATAAAAGTAGGGTTATGTTATACAATAAAACTGAATTTAGACCTGATACACCAAATATAATACGCGTTAAATACTAACGACAAATTATAGTAGCACTTACTGTAATAATTGCACAATACTATCACAACTCACTTACCACAATAGCAGAGAATGAAGCAGCGCAAGGACCTCTGACCAACACAAAGGTCTGGAACAGAATGAATGTGGAAGGCTGTCTGCACCGGTATATATAGGCACCAACAACCAATCAGCGATCAGAACGCCTAATACGACCAATGGGGAGCGAGCTTATTCCGACCAATCACAGAGCTATATTTTAACCTGTTACAACTGGATTTTTTAGGTGACTTACAGTAATTCAGAAACGCTACAATAGAGCAAGAAGAAGAGGGTTTGGAGAAAAACCCTTATTATTGTAGCATATATAATAGTGTAGACCATATAACGGTGAGATAGGCCAAGTTCAGGGTCATCCTGAGGATGTTTTAAAAAACTCTCACAGGTTTTATTTGATAATTACATTCAATATAATGCGTATACTTACGCATATTACGAAATGAGCGCAGAAATCATACAGATTTATTATTAATCGCTAAAGATAGCAGCAGACCTCAAAACACCACTCAACTACAGATAGGCAATGAAGTGGAAACATCTATCAGATCTCGTGTGACATGATATTATTATTTTGTGAAGAGCGTCTCGGAGAGCTCGATGTTCACCGGTCGAGATCCGGAGGTGTACTGACTATTCGATAGCTAGCGTTCTGGTATCAAATACAATGGTGGGGGTAAAAGTGTAGGATGCGGGGCAGATGGAGCGTGGCAGATGGTTACAAAGCAACTGGCGCGGGGCAGATGGCGCGGGGCAGATGGCAGCTGGTGCGGGGGAATTCGAATAAAATATCCGTTAGTTAAAACCCACCAAGGATAACGTAATTGCTTCTGCATCAGAGGATGTTGTGGTAGACACTTCTTGTACTTGTATTTGATCAGTCGTTTCATTAGTGCCAGCTTGGTAAATATTAAAAGATGAAGATGTGTAAGAAACATTATTGTCTTGTATTTGTGAATCCATGTGTACCGCGCAAGAGCTGGGCGCATAGTGATATAGCGTCTGCGTGTAGGTTAGGTACTCGGCTCTTCCCCCGCCACACCAGTCCCCCCACCATACCAGTCCCCCCACCAAGTTCTACATCGCACAATAACTAGTTTACATGTGTTAGTTAGGGTTTAGCTCTTAGACTGTCAAGACCTCAGCTCCGTAACTGAAAACTTCAATAATGTTTTCTCAACGCTATATAATTATAACAGTTACTATGATTTAAACCAGTGTATTCTGAGTACCCACTTGGCATATGTTAAACCAGAAATAAAGAAATTATTTAGATTTGACCTTCAAAAATCGTTGTTTTTGGCTATTACTGCTATACCCTTGGTCGGATCTGAATTCTGTTTGCACAGACTTGTTCGTCTGATCAATCCGCGTAATTTTAGTACCCACTTGACGTATGTTAAACCAGAAATAAAGAAATTATTTAGATTTGACCTTCAAAATAATTTTTTTTGGCTATTACTGCTATACCCTTGGTCAATCTGAATTCTGTTTGCGTCAACTTGTTCGTCTGAACAATCCGCGTAATTTGAGTACCCATCTGACATATGTTAAACCAGAAATAAAGAAATCATTTAGATTTGACCTTCAAAATAGTTGTTTTTGGCTATTACTGCTATACCCTTGGTCAGATCTGAATTCTGTTTGCACCAACTTGTTCGTCTGATTAATCCGCGTAATTTTAGTACCCACTTAACATAGTGAAAACCAGAAATAAAAAAATAATTTAGATTTGACCTTCAAAAATCGTTGTTCTTGGCTATTACTGCTATACCCTTGGTCGGATCTGAATTCTGTTTGTACCATCTTGTTCGTCTGATCAATCCACGTAATTTGAGTACCCACTTGACATATGTTAAACCAGAAATAAATAAATTATTTAGATTTAACCTTCAAAATAGTTGTTTTTGGCTATTACTGCTATACCCTTGGTCAGATCTGAATTCTGTTTGCACCAACTTGTTCGTCTGATCAATCCGTGTAATTTAAGTACCCACTTAACATAGTGTAAACCAGAAATAAAGAAATTATTTAGATTTGACCTTCAAAATCTTTGTTTTTGGCTATTACTGCTACACCCTTGGTCGTATCTGAATTATGTTTGCACCAAAAGTTTCTCGTGAGTGAGGGCTAAGATAGGTAGTCATCCGGTTTTCGTTCCGTAAAGACTTAAGGTCGGTTTTCGCGCCATACCTTTTTGTAAGGGGTTAGGAAAAGGATAAGAAACATACTGATCAGTTAAAGTTAATCAGTGTTGGACTTAGATCCAAACACCCGGCGTCAGGCTACTGCAAACCCAAGTTTTGACTAAGGTAGTTTACAAAGAGAGTTTATATTCCAAGATTAAGTAAATTTACAACGAACACCCAAGGTCGGTTTTACAAAGGTCAACAGTATCGCTGAAACCCGGTGGGACTTAGATCCAAACACTCGGCGCCAGGCTACTGCGAACCCAAGTTTTGACCAAGGTCAGTTTTAAAGCGTGAAAGAAAAACTTAACATAGTGAAAACCAGAAATAAAAAAATAATTTAGATTTGACCTTCAAAAATCGTTGTTCTTGGCTATTACTGCTATACCCTTGGTCGGATCTGAATTCTGTTTGTACCATCTTGTTCGTCTGATCAATCCACGTAATTTGAGTACCCACTTGACATATGTTAAACCAGAAATAAATAAATTATTTAGATTTAACCTTCAAAATAGTTGTTTTTGGCTATTACTGCTATACCCTTGGTCAGATCTGAATTCTGTTTGCACCAACTTGTTCGTCTGATCAATCCGTGTAATTTAAGTACCCACTTAACATAGTGTAAACCAGAAATAAAGAAATTATTTAGATTTGACCTTCAAAATCGTTGTTTTTGGCTATTACTGCTACACCCTTGGTCGTATCTGAATTATGTTTGCACCAAAAGTTTCTCGTGAGTGAGGGCTAAGATAGGTAGTCATCCGGTTTTCGTGCCGTAAAGACTTAAGGTCGGTTTTCGTGCCATACCTTTTTGTAAGGGGTTAGGAAAAAAGGATAAGAAACATACTGATCAGTTAAAGTTAATCAGTGTGGGACTTAGATCCAAACACCCGGCGTCAGGCTACTGCAAACCCAAGTTTTGACCAAGGTAGTTTACAAAGAGAGTTTATATTCCAAGATTAAGTAAATTTACAACGAACACCCAAGGTCGGTTTTACAAAGGTCAACAGTATCGCTGAAACCCGGTGGGACTTAGATCCAAACACTCGGCGCCAGGCTACTGCGAACCCAAGTTTTGACCAAGGTCAGTTTTAAAGCGTGAAAGAAAAGTACATATTTCATTAGTAAATAAAACACTTCAAAAAAACCAACATCAAACACCACAATCAGTTAAACTAACTACATTTACTAGCAGAAAACTACAAGCGTTACTCTAACATGTTTAATAATAAACATACATCCCTTAAGCTAAGGTAGCATCTCTAATATACAGTGGTACCAACTCTATACTAGAGATACTATTGCTGACAGCGCAGGCAAACAGCTAGCTAGGCTGTCGACCTGCGACTGCGAGCCCTGTGCGAGCCTCTCCTTGGTTTTATAGCCGCCAGCGTTGACGCTGCCAGACAGAGGAGAGCAGATGTCACGGCAGATGTCACGGTAGATGCCGGCGTGGCGGTGCCCCGTCTGTGTATTCAACTATGCTCAAAACGGTCTTCAATAAAGTCGAAACGTAGCACCTCTGGCGGGGACTTATCCAGGTTCCGGAGTCTTAACCGGTTCTTAAATCACAGCTATCCGGTTTTAAATATGCATATAAAAGGTGTTTATTATTCTTTTCAGAATTTGTAAGGTAAAACTTCACTATACATTGTGTAACATGTCATAGATTTGTTTTTTAAATGTCAATAACAATTTTAAAATGGACCATTATAAATTAAATCTATTATATATTCGTTGTAAATGTGTTATTCACTATAATACACTTATATCCTTTCATAAAAAGTGTATCACATATTTGATTTTTCATAAAATAAATTGTTATGTTGCATTTCTATTCATTTAGACTTATGAGGAATCATATAATTTGATATGTAAAGCAAATTAGGCAGTAAATAATAAGAGACTTATTTGTTACATTGATAAACATATCTGGTTAGTGATTATATTTTACTCGTGAAGCAAAAAGTTGAAAATAATTTTTCACCAAAAATACACGTAAAAAACATTTTTTTTTTGTCTTGATTACTAGAAAAATAAATTCATGAAGCGGTTTGAGCAATAACGGTTGAATCTTTAGAGATTTTTGATTGCCTTTTTGTTTCATTTTGGAAATGTATTAATATGAACTAACAACATAATTGCAAAAGTGATTAGTGCTATTCAATACATGCAGAGTCAAACTGTATTCAAGAACTACGAGTAAAAAAAATTCAGCCAAAACCTTCAATTCAGATGTATTCAATTCAGTTATAGTTGATTACTTAAAATGGATTGGAGATAGATAGATTGGAGTCGTGTTGCGGGAATTTTACAGATTTCTCAGTTACTGTGCAATGATTCTTTTATATTGAGAAGAAACAGATGTGACAACGCAATTGGTTGGTTTAATTTCTATAATGACTGAATAAAATGAGAAATTTACATACAAAATATATTAAGGCTAAATTAACAAGTGTTTTACTACTAATCAAAACAACTTTTACTTCTACAAAGTGTTGTGTCGACCTTAGATTCATTCAACACGTGGACCACAAATCAAGGACAGACAGACATTCAGACAGTCGAACAGCTGTACCCACACCTGCTCGTACAGATTCGTACGAAATAGATACGAAAGTACGAGATACTAATAGCATTGACTATAGTCAACGCTAATAGCCTACAATATTGTAATTATAAGAAAATACAAGAAAAATTGTTTTATTCATGTTTTACGTTTGAATAAATAAAGTACTCTCTTTTTTAATATGATTTAATTAAATTTATCTAAGTTTTTTTTTTTTAAACTGTTTAATAAGAAACTAACACACGCTCATTTATTAACTTAGCCTGACAAAACTTGGTACGGTAAATTACTTCATATCGTTGTGGTCTATTGCACAAAAAAAAACAGTTTATTGGTTTATTGTTTTTGTAGCAGCAAACTTGCGTACTCAGTCCCATGTTATTCTTATGCAGAATAAGTAAAACGTTATCTCCGTTAATTATGAAGATAAATTAATAAAACTTGGTATAAAACGCTGACTATTTTGATAAGTCAAACGACCTTCTTATGGCTTCTGGTATAATCATATTGCATTTTAAAAATTTCGTAACGTTCAGGACTTCGACAATTTTACTGTTGTGGTGACTGAATATTGGGTCAGATTGGCCACTTTATCTCTTACAACAATAATCCTGTTAACCTAATGTTAAATCTTTGCATGCAACAAAATTTAATTAAATTTATTATTAACCTTTTGATGTGTACGTATGCTGTTTTACCGTAATATTGCATATCACACCTAATATGATAAGCATAGTACTAAAATGTATACAATAACATACATAATTTTTTCAGCTAGGTCTTTGACGTTTTTTGGCAATCAATTTGGTGTCAAGACACGATGCAATTTTGTTATAATATATTGATCCTACTCAAAACGCTGAGTATTTTGATAGGTCGTTCGGCAGGTTTATGCCTTACATTATTTATTCAATTTAATTGTATATGTTTTTACACGTTTAGAACATAAGGTAAGTTATAAAAAGTTTTTCATTTTTAATCTGTGTACAAAAAATCATAATTATTTAATTATTATCACTATCTAATATGTACGTAAACCGTTTTTGTCGAAATACCGTATATCTTAAATAACATGATAGCAAACTTTCTGAAATTAAAATGAGAACATGCAAACACATCTTTTAGCAACAGGACTAGCTGAATATGTCAGTGTCTATAACATGTGAAATTTTAATATTATGTACTACTCAAAATGTTGAGTATTTTGATAGTTCGTTTGGCCTTTTTATGTCCTCCATTATTATTTATATTTAGATTTAAGTGTTTTTTTTTACGTTCAGGTCTTGGGACAATTTTACTGTGGCTGTGATGTGGTTCGACTTATTTTATTTTAGTGTTAGACCTTTTTTATACTGTAATGTGGTTTCTTATGTTAAATATATGTTCGAAATATATATATATATATATTTTGTTTATTATTATCCTTCTGATATGGGCAAAATCCTTGTTTGCTGAAATCGTATATCACACCCAATGTAAACTGAACTTCAGACATTACCTTACAATTATATCAAATTTCAAACAGGCATTACAGTAATATTATTAATGAAGGTCTGCATACATATAAGGTGAGACAAAAACTGAATAATACTGTAATTTCTTTGGGTAAATGAACATTAACTAATGTCTTAAAACTATTTGGACTAAGTTATTTAATACCCTTGCTTGTCTTCTCTATTAGCGAGTGAAACTTCGAGGATATTACAAACCTATAAATAAGTGAATAAAACTTGTTATTACCCAAATTATTTTTCATTTACTAATCCTTAAATTAATACGATATAATTACTAATCCTACACACAGTTATAAATGAAAGTACTAATTGTTCTTTATTATTAAATTGCTTTAACTTCAACTTACAATACTTTTTACTACATATATAATAAACCTGTATGTATTTTTGTTAAACGTTACCACTGAGAATAGACCATTCTCAATTAGATATATGTTACAAATAAATTATGCATACTGGATCGATCGAGCTAAAATTTGATTGGAAGATTGCGATTTTAACCAAAAGAACACTAAGACGCATTCGTTCATATGTTTATTTTACTGATCAGTCTTAGACAAAACAAGTTATTACACACTATATCACACGATATTGTACGTATTCAATATTATATACGTAATTTATTGTAAACGTAATTTTTGTATTGTATATGTGATAATGTCAGAAATTAAAACTGCAAAATCCCCGTGTGGAGAAAGAGACACCGACTGGTCTATAATGTAATTATGCTTTTGTTGAAAAATATAATATAAACTATAAATTAATAGCTTTCTTTGCTTAAGTCCAAGGTATTGGTGAGAAAATTGGAGAAAAATATTAGTTTTTGTATACAACCTCTCTTAAGGCCATACATTAGATAATAAAAGTGCCAAGTTAAACAAATCTTGTGTTGGTATTTCATCAGATGTGTAATTTGATTTGACTATTAATGTAAAATCACCTGAAAAAGCAATGATTTCGGGGAAAGCCAATAAAATTAATAATTTTCTTACGTTTCCCATTTATTCTAAACAGTTTCAATTAGTTAATTATATTAAGGACAACATTTAGTACTTCCATTGTTAGTAGCTAATCCCAAAACTACTAGTATAGTCTAATTAAACGACACGGGGTTAAAAAACAGTTAATTAAGCGGCGACCTTGCAATTAACCGTTTAGCTAACGAGACCTCGTTGCAGTAAGGAAGACAAGGGGAATCCCATTTCCCAGAAGTGGATTAGGTCGGTTCCCGAGTTACCTTGACCCCCGCTGCACCGCGACTGCGAGGTTCCCAAGGTTGAGGTTAGCAGCGGGGAAAGCCATCGATCAGTGATTACAATCATTTCCGATAGAGTGCACTTTCAAAATGCGCGTCCCCTGTAATGGCAGTGTTTGGTCAACCCGATGTTGTCAAAACACACACAACGAGGATCGAACTTTCGTTTAGGGGAAAGGGCTCGCGGGTTGACCCCGTTTTCATTTCCGCCCTGCCAAACTTGCAGGATCGTTACCACCATTCACGTATTCCGCTTCCGGTCCGACTTAATTACCCCGTCCCCCGCCAGGTGCATGCCACTCAGCAGTTGCGATTCGTACTGCTTCTCACTCGCCGCTAGATGGGGCTGTCATTCGTAAATACATCTTCCGGCGCTGATCAGGATCGAAGGTGATCATGCAACTTTCTTCGAGAAAACATCAATTACAGACTTTTTACGGAGATAACTAACGTTCTTCCTTCATATTTCAAGTTATTGATGTAGAAGAACAATTTTTTAATAAGATCGGTATAAAATTTGTATCTAATTACTTATCAATTCGTTGATTCATTATAACTTGTAATTAAAACTATTTTGACGATCATAGATTCTTAATGGTCGCACAATATAAACCAAGTAAAATCACATATTATTCTCGTATTATTAGTTATTATAAATTGATACCCTTTCAGATGAATTGCAAAGCGACAAATCATATTTTGTTATTTCCGCGACAAAGAAAATAGTAAAATTCATAATAAAAACTAGGTTGTAACTGCAAGCCAATACACGCAAGAGGGCACCGCTAAACTGTATCGACAATAATTAACCGTAATCAAAATACTTTAAGCGAAGCCTTAAACAGCTAGGGTCTTGGTGTAACTTGTTTGACCGTAATTACAGGAAAACTATATAATGCATTTATATTTATTAGTCAACCCTCTTGCAACAAAAAATATCCGACAATTAAGATGATATTGGTATCAAGGCCAGACGGGGCGATAAGTCAAAACACACACACACACACACACACACACACACACACACACACACACACACACACACACACACACACACACACACACACACACACACATGCCTGTGTTCTCACACGCGCAAACGCGACCACACCCTCGGGCGGTCGTAGACGCATAATTACACTTAAGTAGTAATCAGACAGCGCAATTTGTATTCTCCGGACTGGTTCCATTGGGCAGTTTAGCTGCTAATAAAGCAAACTACATCATAACAAGACTGGATGCGATATTGAGACTTATTTATCGAAACTGGAGGACGCCGGCGGTTGAACAAGATAATTAGCTCTTCGCGACAAGACAAGTGCCGTAAAAAGTGCCTGTAACCTCTAGCCCCTAGCCCACGTGTTTTTTGTGTTCATGACTACAATGTAGGAGTAACTCAGGGTCCGATGCTGGGACCGATTATGTTCTTACGCTTTATTGACCGTTTATACGAAGAAGTGTCCCGAAATATAAAATGCTACAAATGATTTTACTTTTGGATATTTGTATATCAATATCACATATATGCCTGTCAATTTAAAAGTAAGGTTGATTGAACTGTTAAAGTATTCAGACGTTGCCATAGATCAATTGATAATATTTTGTCAACAATCTTGGAAAATGACGGCTGGAAATTGTTATACATCTTAACTGCTTGTTAATTGTTGAGTTTACAAAGAAGTGTTTAAAATGAATGTCGTTTATCTTGTGATTTCATCTTTAATTTTAGCGAATTTCCCCTATAGGGAAGAAGCTATTACCGTAGGTCTCATGGTAAGACTTAAGCCCGAGACCATGATAACTTTTCATTTTGAGGTCCCCAGATGCCAAAAACACCATTCGTTCAAATTTTTATATATGTATATATATATATATATATATATATATATATATATATATATATTTATATATATATATATGTTTCCGTAAGCACGAGAACTCTCGTAAAAAAAGGTCCGATCTTAATGAAATTTGGTACAAATGTGTAAAGTACCATTTATTTGAACGAGTTCGAAAACCAGATGAATCGCACCATCCGAAGGGGGGTTTTTGGGGGGTTTTGTACCCCAAAAATGTGTTTTTTGGGGTTTTCACATGTAATTATAATTTAAATCAAATTTTAATTTTCACCATTTAATTCAGCTTAAAAAAAACAAACAATTTGGTATTTTGATCATTGCTCTACGTCAATTGATTACCGAGATATTGAAAGTGCTAAACACAGTACGTTGTCTAATGTTATTTTTATGGAGAAAAAGAAAAATTGTATATCTC
Source organism: Allygus modestus (assembly GCA_963675035.1). Classification (NCBI taxonomy): domain Eukaryota; kingdom Metazoa; phylum Arthropoda; class Insecta; order Hemiptera; family Cicadellidae; genus Allygus; species Allygus modestus. The sequence continues at coordinate 107,708,365 of OY776112.1, forward strand.
GCTTATTTATGAACGTAAACTGGCAAAATTTGGTATATGGCTTTATTTGGTTGTGGTCTATTGATATTTGCACAAATATCCATTTTTTGCCCGATAGTTCCCGTAGCAGCAAACCTGCATACTCAGCCCCATGTTATTCTTATGAAGAATAATTAACGTGTTATCTCCTTTAATTATGAACATAAATTAATAGAACTTGGTATGTGGCTTTACCTAGTTGAGTTATAATGATATTTGTATAAAAGCCCATTTTTTAGTGTTCCTTATTTCAGCAAACCTGCATACTCAGCCGCCATGTTATTCTTATGGAGAATAATTAAAATGTCATAAATCGTTTATTTATGAATGTATATTGATGAAACTTGGTATGTGGCTTTATGTGGTATTAAGATAAATTAATATGCATTTGAAATTCTCTGAGTATGCAGGTTTGCTGCTACGGGGGTATTTAGTATATCCTGGAGTTTTATTCAAAATTAAGTTCACTGACATATGTTTCTTCCACATGATGATATATTAATTAACACTGCATTTTATCAAATGAATACGGGGAAGCGAATATTTTTCTACTTACAGTTTTATTAAATGCTATATCTGGCTGTCTTGCTAGATTTGAATTAGACTCTTTCCGTTCCTTATGCATTTAAATATAGGTAATAAAAAGTTAACTCAAAAAAATGCGCTTTACATTGATTTTAAAGTGACAGTCTTTATTGAACGACCTATAAATTCAATAACAAATAAATTGGATGGTTAAAAATAGACATGAAAAGAGTTTCCCTATATTACTACTGTGTCAATAATTAACTCCAGAGGCTGGGAAGAAAAGCATACTTCCGGGCTAGTTTTTTATTTTATTTGAAATATATTTTTAAAGTAACTATGCCAGGCGCGGCACCAGCGCGGCGGCGCGGCGCGCCGTGGGACATAGCACCTTTGGCTATCCGAAGCCCAGTACACTGATTAAAAAATTGTATCGGAGGGTTGTGAGGTTTTTATATATTCATATTGTAATCAAAATTAGCTATCCGATACGCCGACTCGGAGGTAGATCAGACTAACATTGAGCTTTTTTTATGAAGTTATAACCGTGTTTTGGACGGTTGTTTGAGCATTGCAAAGTGTTATAAAACGTAGTTTAAATAAATATGTCACAAAATTTGTATTTAAACCCGAACAATAACCACTATATATTTAAACTTAATTATTCATGTAAATTTAACACCAGAAATATATTAATATATCATTTGTCACTATTCTCTCCTAAAGACTCTTCTTGACGTCATTTTCAAGCTTATATTCATTGGTGATAGAAAGTTATATTAAAAGCGTTTATATAAGTTCGGTATAACTTGGGAAATTACTGTGGGGTAAGGAAAATATTGAAATCAAAGTATTGTTAAGGTGTTGGAAAATTTATATATAGTGTTTCTGTCATTTAACGTGCCAACCGTTAATACTTATTAAGATCAAGGATTTTGTAAAATAACGCAAGATTTATACTTTATAATTTTTTATGCCATGTACATTTAATTTGAACACACAAACTTATACAGCAGTATTTGTGATGTACTTTTTCATTAATTTATTAATTTACCTGGCCGAAATTCAAAACATTTTAAAGTTTGTTTTAGTTTTTTATTTTTTATGAACAATTGTAACATATATACCAGACATAAAGTATAAGTTATTGTGTTTCTTTATTCTAGATCTTTTTTTGCGACACCTAACGAAACCCATTCTAGTTATTATAAAAATACCAGGAAATCAAGTTTACAAGAAAGCTTGTCGTAAGTGCGTGTGTTTCAGCTATTGCATATCTAAGTGTAAAACATATCAAATGAACCGTCAAAATAAAAATACAAGAGTATTACGTCGACACCGTATTAAATTACTTTTGCGACGCGGCGAATGTAGTAGAGTGCATCTGCCCCACGGACATCTGCCTTTGCACCTGCTCCTCTGTCGGCTATAAAAGCGAGGGTCTGGCTGCAGTAGTCTCACAGTTTTAGGCTGGCAGCCTAGCTAGCTGTTCGCCTTAGCTGTCTGTAATAGCATCTTTAGTATAGAGGTGGTACCCCTGTATACTGAAGATTCTACTTTAGCATGTTAGTTTGTTATGCATGTTAGTTTATTTGTTAGATTATAGCTTGTAGTTTGCTGCTATAAGATGTAGTTAGTGTTGCTGTTTGTAATTATTTGTGGTGTTGGTCTTTGAAGTGTTTTATTGACTAATTAAATATGTACTTTTCTTTCACGCTTTAAAACTGGCCTTGGGTCAAAACTTGGGTTCGCAGCAGCCTGACGCCGGGTGTTTGGGTCTACGTCCCACTGGGTTTCAGTGATACTGCTGACCTTTGCAAAACCGTCCTTGGTTGGTCTTTGTAAAATTAACTTTAACTAATCAGTATGTTTCTCATCCTTTTCCTAGCCCCTTACAAAAAAAAAAGGTATGGCGCGAAAACCGACCTTATGTCAATACGGCGCGCAAACCGGTTGACATTGCCCATCTTAGCCCTTACTCACGAGAAACAGATTCAATCAGTTTGCTTATGTTTGGTTAAATTTAAGGGGATCTTGGTCAGGTAATTATTGTACTTCGGTTCGTAAAACTCTGACACCTACACAGTGATGAACGTCCTTGCGGTTTCAGAGTGCGCGACTGTTGTTAACTGACCATTTTGCTTTTATTTATTTATTTATTTTTTGGGGGGTGGGGAGGGGATAACTTTTCGGGGGAGAGGATAGCGTTCCGTTATCAGGTTTATGCCTATAATTGCGAGCCTCTTCTCCTAATACAGAGCGGGGAATAGAGCAGTTTGTGGTCAAAGTGAGAATCACTTACTGCTCTATTCCCCGCTTTGGCAAAATGTTCAGATGACCTTAGGGACTTAGAAAATTCAGAAAATTCTCGTTTCTTAAAATAATGGAAGATATGTATTGATTTTTCGGGAGAGATTAATGTTTAGTTATTACAGAATTCAGATCCGACCAAGGGTATAGCAGTAATAGTTAAAAACAACTATTTTGAAGGTCAAATCTAAATAATTTCTTTATTTCTAGTTTAACATATGCCAATTGGGTACTCAAATTACGCAGATTGATCAGAGGAACAAGTTGGTGCAAACATAATTCAGATACGACCAAGGGTATAGCAGTAATAGCCAAAAATAACTATTTTGAAGGTCAAATCTAAATAATTTCTTTATTTCTAGTTTAACATATGCCAAGTGGGTACTCAAATTACGCAGATTGATCAGAGGAACAAGTTGGTGCAAACATAATTCAGATACAACCAAGGGTATAGCAGTAATAGCCAAAAATAACTATTTTGAAGGTCAAATCTAAATAATTTCTTTATTTCTAGTTTAACATATGCCATGTGGGTACTCAAATTACGCAGATTGATCAGAGGAACAAGTTGGTGCAAACAGAATTCAGATCCGACTAAGGGTATAGCAGTAATAGCCAAAAATAACTATTTTGAAGGTCAAATCTAAATAATTTCTTTATTTATAGTTTAACATATGCCATATGGGTACTCAAATTACGCAGATTGATCAGAGGAACAAGTTGGTGCAAACAGAATTCAGATCCGACCAAGGGTATAGCAGTATTAGCCAAAAATAACTATTTTGAAGGTCAAATCTAAATAATTTCTTTATTTCTAGTTTAACATATGCCAAGTGGGTACTCAAATTACGCAGATTGATCAGAGGAACAAGTTGGTGCAAACAGAATTCAGATCCGACCAAGGGTATAGCAGCAACAGCGAAAAAACAACTATTTTCAAGGACAAACTTAAATATTTTCTTTGTTTTTGGTTCAAAGTATAACATGTGGGTACTTCAATTACACGGCTTGACAAAATGAACAAGAAGGTGCAATCTAAATTTAAATCTAACCAAAAGTATAGCATCCGTAGCGTAAAAACAATGGTTTGAAGGACAAGGTAACGTTGTGGTGGGGGGTAGGTGGCTATCATACACAATAACGCTACATCATTATTCTTCCAGCTCTTAACGGATGAACTTCTACCTAGAGGGTCTGAAAAATGTCGCAGTTTTACAGGAACATGAGGAAGGTGACCTTCAGTAGTCCCCTTGACACTACATTCTACTTCCCTGACAATGAAGACAGAAGGTCTACGCTTTTAATGGACAATGAGCGGTTTCGTCGAAGAAAAATCGAGGTTGAAACACTTTTAGCCAGTTGTTTGCTACGCAAAAAGCACCATATGAATACATGCACCGGTTTAGATCATAGTAGCTGTTATACTTATACAGCGTTGAGCAAACATTATTGAAGTTTTCAGTTACGGAGCTAAGGTCTTGACAGTCTAAGAGCTAAACCCTAACTAACACATGTAAACTAGTTATTGTGCGATGTAAAACTTGGTGGGGAGACTGGTGTAGTGGGGGACTGGTGTAGTGGGGGGACTTCCATCTGCCGCGCACTTGCCACCTGCCGCCTGCCATCTGCCGTCCGCCATCTGCTCCGCCCCACCTCACTTTTACCCCCACCGTTTTGTTTGATACCAAAACGCTAGCTAGCGAATAGTCAGTTCACCTCCGGCTCTCGACCGGTGAACATCGAGCTCTCCGAGACGCTCTTCACAAAATAATAATAATATTATGTCACTCAAGATCTGATAGATGTTTCTACTTCATTACCGTCAGGTAGTATTTATACCTGACGGTAATGAAATGGAAACACCTATCAGAACAGATCGATGTCAAAAAAAAAACAACATGGAGTCTGCGCAGGGATCAAAGTATCTACCTTCTTTCAACAGGAAAAAACACGATGACCGCAACTCTCCGGGATCATCAACTTCGATTATAACCAACAACGGCGGAAGATTCGTATTGTAATTAAGAACAAACATTGTAAATAAAATAAAGTAATTTTTGAAATAGTACTACCTCGCACTCGTATCATTCGATTGTTTTCATTAAATTTTTAATATCGATTAACCTATCGAATCACAATCGAATTTTACGCGTGTGAGGTAGTACTTTTTTTTAAATAACCTCCCCGTGACCCTGAACTTTAAACTTTCCCTCATTACGTCACGAAACCGCCTACGTCACTGGCTCAGCCTCAGATGACGTATATATTCACTCAGCCCATGCGGTCAAGTGACGTGTGACGTCACTTTTTAATATATCCTAGATTATATTTATATAATGGTGTAGCTGTAAAGTATATGTATAATATTGTATATACATTGCCATATGATAGTATCAATCGCATAGAGTATATAATAGTCGAACCATGGAACATATATACATATAATTTACAGTATATAATATATATATATATATATAATGGTGTATATGTAAAATAATGTATCATAGAGCATAGGTTGCCAGAACTGAGCAAAATGAGTTAAAATTTAAAAAGTGAGGTTAGGAAATTTGGCGGGAAATAAAGTGCCATGGGCGCCGCCATCTTGGAATGACGTCACTACAAAATGCTGGCTTCTGATTGGCTTGCTATAGTGGGGCGTATCCTACTTACGTGAGTAAAATAGTCGCTCTATCGTTCTTGGAACAAAAATAAAATATAAACATAAATAAATGCAATGTTTGACAAGGCTGATTTTAAAAGTAAATTGACTGCATTATCTTTAAATTTGTTTACCAAAATAGTTGGAGAAGGATTATATATGTAAAAAATTACCACAAATGCCTCCTACACATTTCTAAATTAAATAAAAAATAAGGCAATAAAACTACTATGTTTACACCTAATTTGTTTAACTTATTACTGTTCATTTCCACTATGCTTCAGATTATGTGCAGTATTGCATGCCTCCTGCTTCGTGCATTGTGCGTCTTGCGGCTTGCCCCAAGTGCTTTGCCTATGTGTTTCAACTATCCATGCACCGATAATTATTGCAGTGCCACCATAGCAAACAGTTTGTGCAGCTAGTGTGGATGAAGCCATTTTGATTTTAAATCTTAAAAAAGATAAAAAGCTCCATTTTCGGATAATAAATTACTTTGAATCAAGATTAGTAGGTGGTAGGGTATTCCTACTATTGATTTTTTTTTCTTCATATGCTCAAGATGGAAGTACGACTTAATGCTTTTAACTTTTGTTCAGTACACCTTGATAGTTAAACCCGTCCAGTACAACATGGAATGTTCATTAATTTTATCTCTGGGTTTCGCGCGACTTTTAAAATCAATATAGGTGTTGCTTGCGATAACCGTTGTTTTCCTGATAGTCGTTGACAAAGATATTGTTTTATCAGCACTACACTCTATAATGAATAAACTAGGAACTTAACGAATTTTCGGATCCGAAAAATAATGTATAACTGATTTAAACAGAAAGACCAAAGCTGAAAGAAAACGAAACTATAATCGTAGAGATACACCATCAACTACTACAGTGAGGCACGAGTTATACAAGATGCTCCCCATCGGTTTTGGGGAGCATCTTGTAGAACTCGTGTCTCACGAGTGCCTACTTGCGGCTGATCGTGCAACTATTAATGTTGCCCCTTAAAATACTATTTATGGGGCATGCGGCGTTGCATGTATCACCGTTCGTGTTTTGTGCACCAAGGCGTAAAGTGCAAGACGCATGAAAAAGCACAGTGGAAACAAACCTTTATTCTATTAAATATATAAATACATTCATTAGTGCGAGATACAAGTTTGGGAGGTAGTGTTTCAAGCTTAGAGTGAGTCTCATGCTTTGGTTAGACTTATTTTGTCAGGTTATAACATTGTTCATAAACAGTATGTATATTGAAGACTTTAAAATTGTTTTGGAATAAATATTTACACTTAGACACAAACATAAGTTTCAATAAATAATTGGCATTATTTCTGAATGAGTTTCAATTACTGAAATATAATTAAAACAAATATCAATGCTATCAAATAGGTTGTAGGGACAAAGTGAGGGATTAAAATATCTTAGAAGTGTCTTGTCTTACGTATCCTATGTCATACAGCGCATCAAGGTATATTGATTTAAACATTTATATTATTTCACCCTTGCTTTAGTTCTAGGAAAATAACAAATACTATTCTGAGCATAATGTACAAAAAATGTTAATGTAATACAAAGGATTTCTGTACAAAGTTAAGTGCTTAAGTAGTGCTCTGCATATTTCATGATATATCATGGAGGGTGATCATTTTGACTGGACTACCATTGGTTATTCAGAAACAGCAAGAATTGATTTAATTGTTATAATACTATTCAATTATTTACTTAAAGGGAACTTTAAAAAAGGGACCTCATCTTGGAAAAATGATCAATTATCGTGCTATAAATATAACTAACTATAAAAGACTATTAATAAAGAATCATTTGAAAAAGTAATGATAAACCTTTTATTCAGTAAAAATAAACACTTCAGTTAACGCTGAAAAATATTTTTGACAAATAAAATAAAATATGAAATAAACACATGTTAAAAATAACCGGTGAAAAGTGTGGGTGCTTCAAGTTTTTTTCACAGACTTTCCCCAAAAATACTAAAGCATTGTTAAGTTCCTTGTTTCTATTGTTTGTTAAGTTTAACATAAATTACCACCCTTGAAACATTTTCTAAATTTATTTCACTTATCTAAAGATGCTTTCCCCTACGTTTCGAAACGACTTGTTACATTTTCTTCAGGCAGTAGAAGAGGAACTTCAACGTTTGGTAGAGAACTAAGTGCTACCATACAAGGGAAGAACCTATCACTTAGTCCTCGCTAGTCGTGGTTGTAGTCAAGCAAGACCCTTGCTCCTTCTGAATTATTACGCATGTGTGATGATTTCAAAAGCACTCTAAATAAATACAAACACCCAGGTAACTAGATTTTTGATTAAATCACTGCATACTTAAATCACTGGAAACTTAAGGGGGGGGGGATAATTCATCGTTATCGACCTCAAAGATGTTACTTACAAAATTAAGGCAAATACTTCAGTATAACCATTTCCATGTGAGAAGGGTTTTCCCAATATTACTGTCTTTCTTTTTGAATTAAAATAGCAACAAGGGCTTTTTAGTATTTAAATTATTTAAATAATGGCTGGAGTACAAAGTGTCACCTGCCTTGTAGATTATGTTACAATCACAGCTCCAAGAAAATAAGAGAATACGAGGCGTGTCAGAGAGGTTCTAAGGCATTTTCAAACCGTTTTAATCCGCATTCAAACTTCAAATGTAGGTGGGTTTAAGAATCAGTTAAGTTTTTAAGTCAAAGAGTCGATAATACTGGAATACACCCCACAACATAACACTTAGAAATCAGAATCCTTTAGATGCATAACCTACTGAGCATTTGTAAAATATTTCGCATCATAAAATAATATTAATAAACTTTATAAATTGTAATTTAAAACCTTGTATTCTGTAAAGATAACAACTGCAGTAAATATTTTATAATATTTTTGACACACGAAACTAAACATAAAATAAACACACGATTAAAATAACCAGCTAACTATGATATGTTTGTTTGCTTTACCATGTTTTACCATGTTTGTTTTACCAGTACTACCTTACGCTTTGCAATCTTGAATTACTGTATTAAATTTAAACAGGCTAAAATTAGATATTCATAGTGTTTTGTATGATTAGTTAAACATTTTATAGAAGTAATTAGGTTTATTGGTTTATTTAAAGTAACTTACAGTATGTAAGAGATCGTTAACATTAAACTTATCTCTCTATCATAAAATGTTAAACACGTCAAGCTGGACAGGCATACAAGCCTATCTTTGTATCATTATTTGACTAAATGTATGCTTATAATTTACTTTAAATATAATAGGTATATTTCTAGATTTTTCTGCAAAATATTCCAAGTCTGATAAGTAATCCTTGATTGTTTATAAAACTGTATTGTAATATCGTGATTTTGTTGTTATTATTTGATAATAGTTTTTTCGTCTTCAGTCCTAACAATGACTCATTTTTTCTATGGATTCAACAAAGATTATTTAGTTATAATGTAGCTACACTTCTATCTGTGGCTTTTCTTTCTACGGAAGATATCCTTCTAGCTTTCATCCAATATCTATGTATTGTTACTCATTTTGAATTTGCATTGAGTAAATACCAACTATATAACTGAATACGAAAATGTGTATCTAATAGTATATTGCTTTGGAATTTAAATAAACTGATTGTAACCTGACGATTCAGTTACATGGTTTTTAGTTTAGCTTGAGGAAAAAGTAGTAGCGTAAAAATTCAAGATGAGTGATAAAATATACATACTAAGCAAAAGCCGGAAGGACAACTTCCATAGAAAAAAGCCGAAGATTTAATTGGTTTATTCGAGAATATAATTAGATGGACTGAGATTTGAGTAGATTTTCTTAACTGGGTATGTGCGTGCATGCGTGCGCGCGCGCGCGCGTGTGTGTGTGTTTGTGAGTGTGTGTGTGTATGTGTGTGTAAATTTATAACAAATTTAATACCATCCGACACGGCGAAATGGCTCAGTGGTTAAGTGGAGAATTTGGTACGGTGAAGGTTCCCAGTTTGAAACTGCACATTATGGTTATCTTTTTGAAGACGAAATAGTTAATTGTAGCGTTTCAACTGTTTGAACCAAAACAGTAACATGTTAGTTTATTTAGTTCCTTCTGAGATTGCGTTGTCAGAAGCATTTCTGGCTATCCTTGCTTTTGAGTATCGAGTTATTAAATTATAAGTAGAGATGGAGCTTAGACCATTACACAGAAATGATGTGTATTGTTTTTTGATGATATGGTAATCAGCCTCTAACATGGAACTTTTCCATTTTATCAAAACATTGTACAATGAATTTTGTATAAAACGCATAACTGTATCTATTGTTTGATCTTAGAGCTTTCTTGCGATCCTTTAAATGATAAATAGTAACGGTAAATCCTTTGCTATTTTACAAAACATTTAATTTGACCTTTACCCACCTAATGAACTTAAAATATATCAGTGTGCACATTGTAGCGTCGCAACAATATACTATCAAAGCTCCCCCCCACTTACCCTATCTTACCCCCACCACGAATTGTCGGCTATAAAAGCGGGGGCAGTCCGCAGAGGTCTCACAGTCTCAGGCCGGCAGCCTAGCTAGTTTTGTTTGCCCGAGCTGTCCGTAATAGCATCTTAAGAGTTGGTACCACTTTATAGTAAGGATTCTACCTTAGCATGTTAGTTTGTTAAGCATGTTAGATTAACGCTTGTAGTTTGCTGCTAGTAAATGTAGTTAGTGTAATTAATGTTGGTGTAGTTATTTTTGGTGTTGGTTTGAAGTGTTTTATTTACTGATGAAATATGTACTTTTCTTACACGCTTTAATACTGGGTAAACTATTTCTTTATATCAAAGGAGTTTTATAAGTAATTTAATATGTTTCCAAAAAAACCTTTTCTAACCCCTTTCAAAAGGTTCGGCGCGAAAATCTTTAGTCCTCACGCACAAGAAACTTTTGTGATTATTAAGTTGGTCTTTGTAAATAGGTTAATCTTTGTAAAGTTATCTTGGTCAAAACTTTGATTCGCAGTAGCCTGGCGCCCATTCCGTCCCCCGTCCAACTGGGTTTCAGTATGCTGTTGACCTTTGTAAAACCGACCTTCGTTGGTCTTTGTAAACTAACCTTGATTGATCAGTTTGTTTAAATATCTGTAGTTTTTGTTTGTTTTGGGGGGAATATTTTTGGGGGGAGAGATTAATGTTCCGTTATCAGGTTTATAGCTGGTAATTTTGAGCTTTCTTATTAATTCACTTCCCTAATACAGAGTGGGGTATAGATTAGTTTGTGGTCAAAGTGAGAAAATTATCGTTCGGTAAAATATTGGAAGATTTATTTATTTATCACAACCATATCCTTTCCCTAACACTTGCAAGGCCTTATTTATATCAGGGTTTTCTTAAATTTAATTTAATATGTTTCTCAAATAAACCCTTTCCTAACATCTTACAAAAATATTCTGCACGAAAACCGGTTGACATTACCTAACTTTAGTCTTCACGTACGAGAAACCTTTGTGAATATTAAGTTTATGTTTGGTCAAAAATTTGGTTCGCAGTAGCCTAACGCTCGTTTCGATGTACGTCCAACTGGTTTCAGAATACGTTGGTATTTGTAAACTATCTTGGTCAATACGGCCTGCAAACCGGATGACCATTATCTTTAAATAGCTAATTTTTTTCATGGGTGGGAATATTTTTTGGGGAAGAAATTATTGTTCCGTTATTACGTTTATAGCCTATAATTGTGAGCTTTCTTAATAATTGTCTTTCCCTTGTACATAGCAGGGAATAGAGCAGTTTGCGCTCAAGGTGAGAATCACTTACTGTTCCATAATATAATAGATAATTATTTCTTATAACAATATCCTTTCCCTTGCACTTGCAATCCCACCACTAACATTGGGTATAAAAGAGGTTCCGTATTGCTGGTAAAATAATTCTGCTACTTGTTTGAAAATGAGTACATCTACTGTTGCAGCAACACTAGCAGTAATCAGAAAGTTTGAAAATGTGCTCAGTTAATCTCTCTAAGCACATTACTGCAAAGGTTTCTTAACATGGAGGTTGGTTGTGATTTGTATATATGGAAGCTTACAAGTATAGTTTATAATAGTGAATAGGATCCATACAATTCAAACTATGAACATAATATATTGCTAGCTCAAATTTTGGAGATAATAAAATCGTTTCTCCGGCAAATATGGGTCATCAACATAACATTTTATACTAAACGAAACCTTTATTTAATAAATAAAAAGAAAACAGGAGACTCTTGAGACACAGAGCTGGGAATAGATCGGTTTGTGGTTTGCATTTAACATGTTTCTCAAATAAACCCTTTCTCGGTCTTTGTAAATTGTCCTTGGTCAATACTTGGTTTGAAGATACCGTTCAACTTCATATACTTTCCTTGCGAGTACGGCACGAAAACCGGCTCTCCTTTTGCTTTTAAGAGTACGGCCAGCAAACATGTTTTTGCTTTGCAGTGTTTACGGCTTGAAAACCGATCACTGCACCTTCTTTGCATACCGGATGGGGTTACACATTTTCTTGGTTTTCGCTAGACCTTGGTGAGAAAGGTCCTAAGTCCTGATCACCCGCTCCTTTATTTCGGTTATTACAATTTACATATGTGTATTAAGTTTATGTTGGTTTGAAGTGTGTTATTTACTAATGAAATATATACTTTTCTTACACGCTCTACATTTGGATAAATTCCTTATTTATATCAGGGGGGGGTTGTTTAAATTTAGTTTAATATGTTTCTCAAATAAACCCTTCCCTAAAACCTTACAAAAAGGTTCGGCACGAAAACCGGCCTATGTCAATTCGGCACGAAAACCGAATAAAAACATATGTCAAGTTATACATCATTTTAAAGCCCTTTAACGGACTAACATTTTGGCGAAAACAGAACTCATTTATCTTTATCCGTTTAAAACTGGCGATCATGTTTTCGAAAAATACTGATATTTACGGAAAATCCTGTATCTGCTAAACCACAAGACATACCTTTGTTCTGATGCAAAATACTTACTATTATTGAGATCAGCGTTACCTTGATATGCTGCATGACTAGGGAATCAAATCACCTATCTTTAGTCCTCACGCACTAGAAACTTTTGTGCGTTAAGTTGATATTTTGTCAAAAATTTGGTTCGCAGTAGCCTGACGCTTGTTTCGATGTACGTCCAACTGGTTTCAGAATGCGTTAGTATTTCTAAACTATCTTGGTCAATACGGCCTGCAAACCGGATGACCATTATCTTTAAATAACTGTAAGTTTTTTTTTTTTTTTTTTTGGGGGGGGGACTATTTTGTAGGGGAGAAATTAATGTTCCGTTATTATGTTTACTGCCTATAATTGTGAGATTTCTTAATAATTCTCTTGCCTTAATAGAGAGCAGGGAATAGAGCAGTTTGAGGTCAAAGTGAGAATCACTTACTGCTCTATTCCCCGTTTTAGCAACATGTTCAGATGACTTTAGGACTTGGGATTTTCGTTTAGTAAAATATTGGATGCTATTTTTTTCTTACAACAATATATCTTCCCTAATACTTAAACCCCCAAGACATTTTTTGAATTTTTTAATTTTCTTTTGCATTTTTAATTTTTTGTATTGGTTGTTGATGTAGTCCACCACTTACCCCCATCAATATTTTAATTGGGTGTAATTCTGTTCTATTTACCGTTCTAGTAGCACGTTCAGATGACTTTGACCCGCTCAAGAGACTTCGAAAACTTTGATTAGTATATTATTGGCAGATATATTTATTTTTTACAAAAATATCACTTCCCTAACACTGGTTCCCCCACCACTTTTTTATCGGGTATAAATAGAGGTGTATTAGCGGTGGTGTCATTAGTAGCAGGTTAACGTTTGAGGACACACCTACAACATGTACCGCTGCGATATTTGTGAAGATTCATTTAAAGATGAATGGATTTTAAACATTCATAAAGAAGTAGAACATAACAACAATAACAATAAAATTGTACTAAATAAAGGAGAATTGGAAACAATAGATCAAATGCTAGCTCAACACCAAATTTCAATAACGAGTGTTATTCAATATGTGCCTGGACCATCGGGCATCAGATCGACAATGCAAAATTACAAGTTTTGATATTTTATCTTTTTTTAAATCATTTTTGGTAACCTTGACCTAGATTCAGGACCTATATAATGTGCCGTGTTTGTTAAAAGATGATCACTTTCAAACTGACTGTTGATGAGTTAAGGCGATATTTTACTAACCTAAAAAAAACAAAAAACAGAATGGAACATATAATAGTAAAAATTAAAAAATTTCCAAAATATGCATAATTACAATCGATATTGGACTCATTTAATGAAACATTTAAGGACTCGTGTCTTTACAAGTTTAGAAAGGACTTTGCAGATGCTGGTTTCTTTTACATGGGACAAGATGATAAGACCATGTGTTACTATTGCGGAGGAGAATTGCAGGATTGGCAAGTGACGGATAACGCATGGGAAGAACATGTACGATGGTTTAGCAGGTGTCCTTATATGTTAGATAAAAAAGAAAATGTGTTTGTACAAAAACATTGGAATATATATAAACCTCATCTGGTTAAAACTTTAGAAATATTAATTGAATAAAATAAGATCGAAGGAAACAAATGTATAGTATTTTTATGATCTGAGAATGACTTACTATTTTTACCTTGTAGACACTGTTGTGATTGCAGTGCTTGTGGACTGATGTATAACATTTTTATGTATGCAGAACTCCTATGACTTTCATGATGAAAATATTTATAACGTAGATGTGAGAAAAGTGGTGGGGGGAAGTGGAGGGGGAGTTGTATAAAAGGAAGGTGAGGAGGTGAGAAGCACACTCCACGTGTAGCCGTACACGAGGTAACATCAAGGCTCTCAAAATTAAAGGCGTCCACCACAAACTGTTCATCTTTCTACAGTTCATGATTTGCAAATTCTTTCGGAAGAGTTGAAAGTTTTGATTGTAAACAGATACAAAATAACATAGGATATTTCTGCGATGAACTCTTTAGCTCAAAAACCATGGTGAGGATCCACCTGTACACTTCCACATACACCGAGAAAGAAATATAATTTTGGAGACTTTGAAACTCTCGCCTCTTACAATGGAAGCAGCTCTACGGAATCAGAGACGTCATCGTGGCAAACATCATCACTTCCAACCGCACCAAGAATAAAATATAACTTTGGAGATCGTGAACATTTTACGCCCTACATATCTACAGAGGCAACGGCCACCACAGAATGATGGTTCTTTGACCATCATTGACTATGTGTATATTATCGTAAATGAAGAAAAACTCATATTAAAACCACTATCTTGCGCAGGTTTCATTCTATAGTTTTCATTCGATTTCTAATATGGAATCACTACTATCCAATCAAACTTGTGCATGATTTCTTGTTTAAAACATCCTCAGTATGACCCTGAACTTGACCTACCTCACCGTGACGTCATCAGATACGTCATCAGCTACGTCACCATTACGCCATCAGATAGGTCATGGTGACGCCATCAGAAATGTCAACTGTGATGTCATCTGTTACGTCTCCTGCTGTCAAACGCCGGAAGTAATCAATTTGTGCAGAAGTCCCAAAACCACACTACTTGTTATACTCTGAAATGTTTTCTAAGTCACCCATGTTGTTAGTATAAAGGTTTTGTTTAGTAGTAACTTAACTATTTTTTTTCATTAAAGTTATTGAACATGTTTATAATCCTACCTCGTCCAGGCAGATGACCAATAGTAATAACCATTGCAGTCTCCATCATATTAAGTAGCGTTGAAGCGGAGAGTAAATTAAAACCGAATCGGAACCAATTTGTGACTCGAATGCGCCCAACCATGTCATAATTAAACCAGTGCTAATGACTTCAAAGTGTATTCGATTGTTGTGATTACCAACTGAAGACAAATTAAATATTTTTTTGACTGATCTAACGTGTTGGGTTCAAGCTCGACTAAAATAATAAATATAACTCAGGAGATATACAGGATGTCTCACGTAAGGTGTCTCATAGAGATTGCAGACAAACCAATTGACCTAGAGGGATTAAATTTAATTATTTTCAACGAAATTCACCCCAAGGATAAACTTAACAATGTTTTAAAATTTTTAAAAATACAGGGTGTTCAAAAAACCGATTGCCACTAGTTCTAATCTCGGAGGTTTTAAATATAAAGTTATGCATAAAGTTGCAAGGATTTCTAATACCTTATTTGAGAGCGGGGTTTTTGCAATTAATTTTAAATACTGTCATGTATAAGGAATCCAATCCCGGGATGCGGGATCCCGGGATCCCAATCAATTTTACGGGTTCTTCCATCCCGGGATTCAAATGCCGAATCCCGGGATTTTCGGGATTGCTAAAGTTAGCCATACAGGTGATGTTTCTAACTGATGCAACCGCAAAAAATCACTGTAAAATCACATTCATAAAGTTATAAACCAAAACCTCTTGATTTGGTTTCTTTTTATTTCTTATATGTTAAATATAGGTTTATATTTTAATCCAATTCCTCGCAGACACTTGAAACAATCAGATTTTACCTGAATAGGGTAAGTGATGTTTGTCAGATAATTATGCCTTTTAATGATAATTGATCTTTTTTCTTTTTATTAATAACAAATTTAGTTTGTTTTGATACCAACATAATATTAATTCATTAAAGTAACAACATTGGCATATTTTTAAAAGTAATGTTTACTCGATTTATTTTAGGTCGTTTACTAATTAATTGTTACATTATTTTATTATGAAAATACTGTGTTTATTGAAAGGATAGTTTTGTTTTATAAAGTAGGAATTATTTATTTACTAGCTGAGAGTAGACAAATTGTAAACATATCAATGACAGTCTGTAGTTAGATATAATCATTGTAACAGCTGTTTATTTAAATGAATTTAATTAGGAAAACACACATTACATTAAGCAAATAAAAGCCTTCTCCATATGATTAACATGGGAACTTGGAAGTCCCGTAGGGCAGAGCCCTGAGGACTTTTCTAAACGGGAACGGACCTATGACACTCCTGGGTACATAGAATACTTTTGTGCAAAGTTTCAGCAGAATTGGTTCAGTGGTTTTGGCATGATGGAATAATAGATAGACAGACAGACAGACACAACCTCATTTTTATAATAGTAGTGATTAACTTATTCATTGTCTAAGTAATAAGTTAATAATGTAATTAAGCTGCAGCTACTTGAAACAAATTACTTCTTCTTTTACGTGGAAATATTTGTTCATGGATACTTTTTGAAACAGGTTTTCTATCAATTTAAATACATATTATATAGTGTTAAAACCCAATCCTAAGTTGCTCTATTAGTTTATTGCATACCCGAAGCCCTATACCCAATGTGAGACCAAACGTAACGGTCCTAATAGTGGAATAAAGATGTTTATCTCTCACCATTGACCATTATTGTGCTATTTAAATAATTATTTTGTATTTTTAATAAACAAAATAGATTCATTTACTATAATTATCTTCAATATATACAAAAGTACACATAATCGCATTTTTCTAGGCTTTTTATAAATCACGGCAATCCCGGTATTAGACCCGGGATCCCGGGATTGTTTTTTCCAATCCCGTAATCCCGGGATTGAAAATATCGTCCGGGATTTGATTCCCTAGTCATGCAGCATATCAAGGTAACGCTGATCTCAATAATAGTAAGTATTTTGCATCAGAACAAAGGTATGTCTTGTGGTTTAGCAGATACAGGATTTTCCGTAAATATCAGTATTTTTCGAAAACATGATCGCCAGTTATAAACGGATAAAGATAAATGAGTTCTGTTTTCGCCAAAATGTTAGTCTGTTGAAGAGCTTTAAAATGATGTATAACTTGACATATATTTGAAAACTCCAAGATTAGAACTAGTGACCCTCGGTTTTTGGAACACCATGCATTTGTAACAAACTAAAAATTTGTTTAAATCATTTCTTGTGGTTGATTTAGTTCGTAATAATTTTATTTAATCCTTCTAGGACAATTGGCTTGTCTGAAATCTGTTTGAGACACCTTACGTCAGACATTCTGTACAGTTTACTAGGAGTACGCTCTTATATCGCGTATAAGGATTGAGCTCACAGTTAAAAAAAAAAAAGTTTCAATTGACAATATACCTCATGGGCCCTCCATTATAACTGCAGCTTGACATACAAATCCAGAACATGACAAACAATGAGGCCTGAAATCTGTCAATCAGTCAGACAAAGTGCATATGAAGTAGTTATTCACCCCTCAGTCTCACTGAGGGCTGTATCATGTAGGCCCTCAAAATATTAGCTGAAGATTTTGATAAAATATAATATGTTGGCGGAAATAAAGGTCCCCAATCAGTGAGAGCACGTGGTTTAAAAGTAGTTAAGTTTATTTACACTTTGGTTCCACTGGAGGACCCATCAGTGTATTTATTTTATTGTAGCTTAATGTTGCTGTAAAAATCTATAAGTATAAATACAGACCTTGATGAGCAATACGTTTTAAAATCAGTCGATTGGTTTTGAATGCCTAAATATTTTAAAATCTAACCCAGAGGTTTTAATGTAACACATTAACCTTACTGGGGGTAGGGGGGCTGTGCCCCCAGGCCTCTCATTGTTATTGTAGCTTGATACGGTTGTTCAAATACATAGGTAACCTATAAATGCAGAACTTAAAAAACAATAAGGCTTAAATCATTCAATTTGTTTTTAAGAAGAATAAATTGCCTCATTTCAAAAAGAAAGAAAAAGTATTATCTTATGTTAAATATAATCTAGGAAGAAATTAAAACTCTTTGACCCACTTCTTAGAATCCACGAGTCATTGTGTCAAGGTCCAAGATTTTGTATACATCTTAATATATAAATACCCCCGTAGCAGCAAACCTGCGTACTCAGCAAATTTCCAATGCATATATATGTATCTTAATGCCACATGAAGCCACATATCAAGTTTAATCAATATACATTCAAAAATAAACGATTTATGACATTTTAATTATTCTCCATAAGAATAACATGGCGGCTGAGTGTGCAGGTTTGCTGAAGCAAGGAACTCCAAAAATGGGGTTTTATACAAATATCAATATAACTCAAGTAGGTAAAGCCACATACCGGTACCAAATGTGAATAATTTATGTAATTAAGGGAGATAATATTTTACTTATTCTCCATAAGAATAACATGGGACTGAGTACACAGGTTTGCTGCTACGGGAACTATCGGCCGAAAAATGGTTTTTAGTGCAAATATCAATAGACCACAACGATATGAAGTAATATACCAAGTTTCATCAGCAAAAGTATATAAATAAGCGAGATATACAATTTATCTTATTCTCCGTAAGAATAACATTGGACAACATATTGGGTTTAGCACTTTCGATATCTCTGTAACCATTTGACGTAGAGCAATGATAAAAAAACTAAATTGTGCGTCTTTCTAAGCTGATACCAATGGGAAAAACTAAAATTTGACTTTTTCAACAATTATATGTAAAAAGCTCAAAAAACCCACTTTTGGGATAAAAAATCCCCCCCAAAATACCTCTTCGGATAGGTCGATCCGTCCGGTTTTCGAACTTAGTCATAAATGCTGCTTTACACGTTTATACCAAATTTTGTCAAAATCGGATAAATTTTACGACAGTCATCGTGCTCACGGACACACACACACACACACACACACATATATACATATATATATATATATATATATATATTATATATATATTATATATATAAAGTTTTTGAACGAATGGTGTTTTTGGCATCTGGGGACCTCAAAATGAAAAGTTATCATGGTCATGGGCCTAGGTCTTGCCATGCCGACTACGGTAATAGCTTCTTCCCTATATGGGAAATTCGCTCAAATGGATCCCTATTTCCCTTGGTCACGCCATTACTTGAGAATTAGTGGACCAAATTCAATAATTATTTCTTGTTGAGTTTGTTTATGTCAGGACAAGGTTCTTATAAAAGACAATTTTTAATCCGACCTAAGAGCTCTGCCCCACAGGCCTTCAAAGTTCCTATTGATTTGATCTAAGTTAGTTAGTTACACCAAGCAGCTGAAAACATACTTGAAAGGCATACACATATGTTGATTACAGAAATAAAAAGCTACTTGAATGGAAACTCTCATTTTGGAAATAAAAAGAGTACTTGAATGGCAACTCAAACTCTTTTTTTTATATTCAAGTGAGCATAGCGCATGAGCTAATCCGGGAAGCGAGTGAGCGGAGCGAACATGCTTATCTTGAAAATGAACGAGTATTTGAAATAAAACAAATCCAATGACATTAGGACAGGACTGTTGGGCCAGCTAGTTATATATATATTAATGATTACAGACGCTGTGTAGCATTTAAGTATCCAAAAACATTATGATCACATCCTTTTTAAGTAACGGTGTATTATAATCCCACTTATGTTTTATATTATTGACTATCCAGGGTTTAAGCTGCGGTCGCATTTGTCGCAAAATGCGACATGCACCACGAAAATGCGACAATATTTGGGCAGGCTGTCGCTTTTTTGCTACAAAGAAAAGTATAAGAAATTGTTTAAAGTATAAGAAAAGTATAAGAAATCTGGTTTTAACAATACAAATTGCATTAAAAGTCCATGATCACGATCCACAACCAAAAAGATTAGAAGAGTAGTTGGGATGTTGTAGAGGCTTAACGTTGCGTTGGTTGCACTAAGTCACTTTACCGATCGCCTCTGAGCGAGTGGTAGAGGAGACGAGCCTACATTACATAAACAGTGTGTGTCGATTTCAACTGCGTACCTTGTAAACAGAACGGGCGAGTTACTGAGAACGGGCGAGTTACTGATATGACAGTTGTACTGACAGTAGCTAACCCCCTAGCAGACGTCATGCGCTGTGACTCAAGTTTGGCGCGCACTCTGTAGTAGCCGAGTCTAGCCGAGCGAATCGGCGAATGCGAGAATGTCGAGGGCTAGTTCGTCACCGAAGGGATGATTGCGCTCGCCTCGCAATCACACCGATTCTTGTCGGTTTTTGTGACCGAGTCAAAGGAGACGAGCGGCAGGTCCTCCATACTTAGTGCCGCTCGCGGTCTCGACTCGCTGCAGAATGTGGGCGGTTACACGAGCACGAGTCGCTCGAAATCGCAATGATCGGGCCAAAGTGTTGAGGTACCTTAGCGAAAACAGGCAACTCAAAATCGCTGATGCGCAAATGCGATCGCGATATGCTTTGAGGTTATGTTTCAGGTAATGTTCGGGGTGTGTGAGTTTTAGTTGTTCTGGTGCCATATTAGGCCTATTCTATTAGAATGTTTAGTATATTTCCATTACCGACTTTAATGGTTAAAATGGATAAGATAAGTTTCCAAGAAAAGTAGACTCTGCTGAATTATATATTATTAAAATGTTAAACCTTAAAACAAATACAAGCAAAAACAACTTAAGACCAAAAAATAGTATAATGACACGCGATAAAAATGCGAAAAGGAAAATATTTTTGCTACAAGTCTCTAAGAGCTTGTAGCATTTTTGCTCAAAGAATTTTTATCCCAGCTGAATCCCTGTGACTATCTCAAGTTTAAGTTATGCAAAATTTCTTTGCAGTACAAAATAATACGGGGACTTCTGCTTGAAACAATAATTATTTGTGTATTAAGGGAGTAAAGTACAACTTTGTTCCCAAAGGGAAATTGTTGGCGCCCGACGCCGTAGGCCAGGGCGATAAATTTACACACAACATTTTTCCCAAACCTCAAAAGCCACAAGTATTGATAAGTATTCACATTCACAATCGCTTTCCATTTTGGTTGCGTAATGCGTAATAACTAAACTCGGAACGTTAATTGCAGCTGGAGCAAAATATCAATCAGCTGATCCGATTCCCTTATAGCTGAAGCATTAATGATTGCAGCGAAATGTCAGCTGATTCTGTTCCGGGAGACAAAGTAGCACTATACTCCTTCAATACAAGGAGTAAAATTTGACTTTACTAAGTAGGTGGGGGGAAACAAAATTTATTATACAAGATAGGAACGACGTTTCCTTCCATTTTTAAAATGTATTGTATTAGTTCACACATACGCCAAAAGTAAGGGAAAACTTAGTAAACAAATTTCTGAATCAGCCTGGAAGGACAAGTCCTGCACAGTCCATTAACATATATATAATTCCAATTTATGGTAAATAGTTCAACTAAATTTGATCAAAATGTTAAACAGGAGCATCTCTTTTACTTGTTAAACATTAAAAGTAATTTTTCACAGAGAAAAACATGTTTTCTGGAAATCTCTGTAGGACAGGAGCTTCAATTTCAGATCAAAACTGTTTAAATCGGTCCTTTAGTTTTTGTTAGTGTATTTACAAAAGGAATGTTGTTGATATTTGAACATGTGCTCTTATGAGAGCTAAAATAAAAATAAATTTATCATTAGAAACAACACATCTAAACTAAACAAAGATATTGATGACATTAGTGTATGTCAAAACCTATTATAAGTTATATAGGTTAAGCTATTATAACCTATATAAGTATTATATTTAATAGATTTTGCTAGTAATGTACCGTAAGAGATTTATTGAAAGTTGAACAATATTTGTTATGGGAATAATAAACGCAAACATTGTGCGTTAAAAACACATAAAAAAAGAAATGTAATTATGACAAACTGCAGGCCAAAACCTTTAATTTAATTAAACCTTTAATTTAACTAAAACAGTTAAAATTAGCACAGTAGTTTTTGCTAATAGATTTACGTAAAGAATTTTTAAAAAAATGTTAATCGGGCTGTTTCGGGAGCTAAAAGTATTTTGTATTGAGAAAAATCTATACTTATAATGTAATGGTTGTGCATCTGCGTGTATGTCCCAGGGGATTTTGAAAACGCCAACTCAAAACTGCTCCGGACCATAATGTTGTAGATGATCAACAAATTGCAGATAGGTACTTTTTTGTTTTTCCTCAAGACCTTAGGACTCTGCCCCAGTGGCATAAAAAGCCGCCATGTTATTCTTATTGAGAAAATGTTTTGTTCTAACGGCTCCTCAAACTTGCTCAAACCGTAACACATTGTTGGAGGGACTAAAAGACTGGATATTCTTATCAGTGCTTAGTGTGATTTCTATAAATCCCTTACAATGGTTGTTCCCGGCAAAACATGTTTAAGATGAAAAATATGATTAGTGGAATCAACATTTGTTAGCTGGACAAATTATAAGACAATATCTTTTGAGATCGAATTATAACTGAAATCTAAAAAACCGAAACCAGGGTAGACTTTCATAAGTGGAACGATATAAAAAACCGAATGAAATTGTTCCATAGGGTATAGCGATTATTTAGGTTATTCGGTTATGGTTACAGTTAGGCCTATTAAGGTTTTGGTTATTTAGTTTCAGTTAGGCCTACCGTAAAACAGGCTTGACCCGGACACTTTTTTACTATTTTTAGGTTATAGTGCCTTCCCATTAACATGTCACCATAAAAACCAGACCATTTTAAAGTGTGTGTACTATTTACAATATCCATTTACCTTTAGCCTAACTTATATATTATTATGTTGGATGTTATTATAACAAAAATAAATACCCCTGTAGCAGCCAACCTGCGTACTCAGAGAATTTCCAATGCATATGTATATATATATATATATATATATATATATATATATATATATATATATATATATATATGTACCTTAATACCACATAAAGCCAAATACCAAGTTTCAGCAATATAGATTTTTAAATAAACGATTTATGACATTTTAATTATTCTCCATAAGAATAACATGGCGGCTGAGTATGCAGGGTTGCTGAAGCAAGTAACACAAAAATGGGGTTTTATACAAATATCAATATAACTCAAGAAGGTAAAGCCACATACCAAATTTTATTAATTTATGTTCATAATTAAGGGAGATAACACGTTACTTATTCTCCATAAGAATAACATGGAAGCTGAGTATGTAGGTTTGCTGCTACGGGAACTATCAGCCGAAAAATGTTTCTTAGTGCAAATATCAATATACCACAACGATATGAAGCAATATACCAAGTTTCATCAGGAAAGTTAATAAATAAGCGAGAAATACAATTTTTCTTATTCTCCATAAGAATAAAATCGGATAACGTACTGTCTTTAGCACTTTCAATATCTCTGTAACCATTAGACGTAGAGCAATGATAAAAACACCAAATTGTGCGTATTTTTAAGCTGATTCAAATGGGAAAAACTAAAATTTGACTTTTTCAATGATTATTTGTAAAAAACTAAAAAAACTTATTTTTAGGTTCCAACCCCCCCCCCAAAAAAATACCCCTTCGGATAGGTCGATCTGTCTGGTTTTTGAACTTAAAGTCATAAATGCTGCTTTAAACAATTATACCAAATTTTGTCAAAAATCGTACTATTTTTACGAGAGTTATCGTGCTCATGGACAAATATATATAGGTATTTACAGTTTTGAACGAATTGTGTTTTTTGGCATCTGGGGACCTCAAAATGAAAAGTTAATCATGGTCCTGGGCCTAGGTCTTACCATGCCGACTACAGTAATAGCTTCTTCCATATAGGAGAAATTCGCTAATCCCTAAAGGGTAAATTCGCAAAAAATAAATAAAAGTGTCCGGCAAAAAAATCAACAACTTATAAAATATAGACAAAACAGCTAGGATAAATCGAAAAATACCTGAAACTCATTCCATTGTAATATTAAAATAAAATTACAGCCACAGTAAAGTCCCGACACAGACTTGCTTGCTACGTTGAGAAATACACTCGCTATTGGCTAAATACAACGGCTAATTCATGTACTTCAGAACTTGCCATTAAATTAAAACATATTGGCAATATTGGCAAAATATGTACGTACCTTACCACTAACTGCTTAAAGTACGTTGTATTCAGCTGTTCAATTGTTAATCATCAGAAGTTCACATTTCTGATCCCATTCATGGCCACGACGCCTCTACCTTCCACAAAAAAAACCCTCAAGTGCGAGGCCTTCGTAAGCGCGAGGCCTTTGTGCGTCTGCACCTGTCGCACCACCCTAAAGACGGCACTGGGTGCTTATCACGGGTAGACTTTCATAAGCGGAACAATATAAATAACCAAATGAAATTGTTTGATACAGTATATGGATTAGTTTGATATTTTTATCGATTGCAAAATATTTTATCGTTTGTATCTTGGTTATTACACATCATGTTTGGTTTGTTTTTCAACTAACATTTGCTATCCAGACAAATTCCAAGATACCTAAACTGAAACATAACATAACCGAAACCTAAAGAACCGAATAACCTACATAGGCCCCTAATCGAAATACCGTATCGAACAATTTCATTCGGTTGTCATATCGTTCCGCTTATGAAAGTCTACCCCTTATCACATTAAGTAGATACCTTGAGTTAGGTAAGGCATTTACAGAAAGGCTAAAATTAAAATATGATGATTGACCAACTTGGGATGGTTGAGAAACAACAAAAGCGATGGCCTACCTAAATTAGCCTAATGAAAGGTAAATAGTCAAAGGATACTGTTTGTTATGGTGATTAAAACTTTGTACACAATATTTCAAGTTTATTAATAACAAAAAAAGTTAGTTTTTAGTCCCACCTTGTGTTATAATCATCCATGTTATGGCTACAACTATAGGCTAATATACAAAACCTGAGTATTATTCGAACACAAACTATCTGCAAAAGAACACAGGTACAAAACCACCAAGATTTATGGTTGTTTTTTAGTAGTGCTGAATAATGTTGGCATTCTCGCTGATGACACGTTTTATCGTATTAAATCCAACTTGAACCACAGTGCTTCACATAAGTTATGTGAATGGAAGTCACATGGTAACATCCTTAACTTACAGAAGGTTTACATTTGATTATTGCTATAACATTAATGAAATTATTATGGGTGCAGTTTCTTATCTGGGCTCCCCTAACCTAAACGCAAACATCAAACGGCGATTGCGAACAAAACAAAATGACAGCAGCTGAGCTGATGTATTTTGACAGTTCTCCAACAACACGGTACCACAAAGCTCAAAATATGTACTGAAAGAATGTTCAATAAAAAAACTGATAATTATTAAAATGTAATAATAATTCGCCAATTATAGTTTATTTAAAGCATTAAACCGTAAAAACGTTATCCTAAAAATTTCATGACAATCCATCAAACCGTTAAAATGTACATAGCGTCACACTACTTCGAATTCCAAACTGAGTATAAGGATTTCGTTTCTCTCAATCCAATTATTATATCATAAGCCCATACAGAAGCAAGGACATATAGATTCTTTTCGTTTTTGCAACTGATAAAACTTTACTCCCAAATAAAACATCGCATGTAAAATTGTATGGCCCAACAAAATGTTTAAAGATTTAGTAAAAACATGCATGCTTAAAGTTAACCGTAAGATAAGTTTATTAAGTTGTTTACAAACCAAACAAATATTCCAGATACAAATCAAAGATCAAAACTCAGATTGTTTAAAAGTTATTTTTTAATAATACAATATGCACACTAAGTAATCACTAATATGCTGTAAATCTACTATGTAAAATATGGGAAATCTTCACTGAAATAATGCACTTTTAATCGAACAGTAGTATTGTTTTAATTAAATAATATGATAGATAAATATATAGTCAAATGTTTGCAACGTTGTTAAAGTATTCCCTTTTTCTCGAACAGTAACATGTCCATAACATAAAATAATTCTACTTAAAATAAATGTGTTTTGTAAAATTGATTTAAAAACCTTATTGTTTTGTTAAAAGTATCGTTACATACTAGGTTCAAATGAGAAATACAATTATAAAATAAGTAACTTTTTAATGTTACTATAAGTAAATACTAATACTTAAAAATAATACTCTAGCATAGAAATACAATTATAAAATAAGTAACTTTTTAATGTTACTATAAGTAAATACTAATACTTAAAAATAATACTCTAGCATAGAATACTTTTTAAAACAATGAATACACAGGTAAAACTGTATCAGTGAATTTATTCGAGAATGACTACACTAAATCAAATTAAACTAAACATTAACATATAAAATCTAATTTAACGTTGAAATATTAAAATATTTATAAATCACTTAATGTTAAGGCTATTGGAGGTGAATGCCGGTTATACCTAAGACAACAGGCTACAAAAACAAAATTGTTCCTAACATGCTTACGTTTCTGTGACAGAGTTGATCAGAATTATAACGCTAGTTAAAATTAAGTTAAATACTAAAGACAAATCCCTCTTTCAACAATCTACTTAATCAAATCTAACACTGTCTGACTGACAGACAGCGCAAAGCCTAAATCAGAAGGTATTAAAGCATGACATTTTGCACTGGAGTTCTATATATCACTTTGGTAAACACTTAAATAGAATTTTACGATCTGACCCTAGGGAACATTCTTATGAACATTCCACTTTTTAGATCAGATGATAGCACAAACAGATGTTACTTCTTCAAAATATTTAAAAATTTCAACTACAAAATACAGTACTCAAACCTGCTGTATTCCTATGTGAAACTAGCTACTGTGTTGGCTAGTATTTTAATAAATTTGGTCGGCATAAATATTATATACATTTTCTGTTACTCCAAAAGAAATACAAAGATACTGATCCAATTAACATCAGTAATGCAGGCCAAACACGCCTGCAGTTTAATTGTTTAAAAAAGCTGTATTTCTATAAATTAAATTTATTGATTTAGTTTTGCACTCACTTTATAAAAGTAAACGTATTAAAATAAACTTTGATGTAAAATGAATTAAATTATATTTATCTGTAAAAATTCAATATGTTTTATAAAACAAAAGTTAGAAGTTGATTACTAGAGTCATGGTGAAAATAAATGAAATGTTTATACCATGAAAGGTAAATAAATTGTAACCAATTAGTTACTGTTAGATCAAAATGTAATGCAATAAAAAAATTTTTTTTAAAATTCTTAATACAAGGTAATCATAGAGAAATAATAATACCTATTAAATTTAACACTTTTTTGTGTAATTTAATAGTTTTTCCTTTGTTAAATAAGAATAGTAAGAGCAGGATATTGAGAGAGGAGAGTTGAAGTTTACCAAGACCGACTAACATAACGGCCTGGATGACTGCCAGACTGTCTGTCTTCGGTTGATTTATGGGGACTGCTATAGCTACAGATGTCAATGGAAACTTTGAGCCACTAAGTAGTAAAATTGTTTTAATTGAAACAGAAACAAAAGTTTAGCCCTTTTTAAAACTCTCTATCGCTATAATTATTTATAGGATGACACCCATCATATAACTATTTGAATGCAATGTTTAATAGAAAAGTTGTTAGGAACCTATTCCTTTTCTTATTTTTGTTGTTATTACCTTTCTCTAAGATTATATATATTTACTAGGTGGATGAGTTTAAACACATTTAAAATACTATAACTACACCTTACAATCCCAGTTACTCCGAAAAGTGTATCTCAGTCATGGGGATCAAAAAACGTTGTTTATGCTTTATACTTGTGGAAATTTATATACCTTTACCACCAACATAGTTACATTCTAAAAAAATTAATAAATACCATGTATGGACTATAGTGAGCTCAAAGTTACCATTAAATCCCTCTCAGTAGTCTTACCAATTAAATCCCTCGCCAGTAGGGCAAATCTCTGAAGGAAGTTTTGTGATCTTCTGAATGGTGAAGCATGTAGCCTAACAAACGTAATATGTTGGGCTTTTGTTCATGGTAAAATATTTAAAGTTGGCTCAGATGAGTCCTCATTTAACTAAATACAGTATGAAATTAGTGGTTTAAAAATATATATTGACACCAACCAAACACATATTTGAAATGAATGTCAGTAGAAAGTTTAAAGATCAATTTTTTAGCGAATTTCCCCTATAGGGAAGAAGCTATTACCGTAGTCGGCATGGTAAGACCTAGGCCCGGGACCATGATAACTTTTCGTTTTGAGGTCCCCAGACCCCAAAAACACCATTCGTTCGAAACTGTATATATATATATATATATATATATATATATATATATATATATATATATATATATATATATATATATATATATATGTGTGTCCGTGAGCACGATAACTCTCGTAAAAATTATCCGATTTTGATGAAATTTGGTACAAACGTGTAAAGCAACATTTATGACTTTAAGTTCGAAAACCAGCCAGATCGCTCTATCCGAAGGCGTATTTTGGGGGGGTTTTGTACCGCAAAAATGGGTTTTTTGAATTTTTTACATATAATTTTAGAAATAGTCAAATTTTATTTTTTCCCATTAGATTCAGCTTAAAAAAATACACAATTTGGTATTTTGATAATTTCTCTACGTCAATTGGTCACCGAGATATTGAAAGTGCTAAACACAGTACGTTGTCTAATGTTATTCTTATGGAGGAAAATAAAAATTTTATATCTCGCTTATTTATGAACATATACTGACGAAACTTGGTATACGGCTTTATCTGGTTGTGGACCATTGATATTTCCTCAAAAAAACAATTTTTTGACAAAGGCTCCCGTAGCAGCAAACCTGCGTACTCAGCCCCATGTTATTCTTATGGAGAATAAGTAACGAGTTATCCCCCTTAATTATGAAAATAAATTAATGAAATTTGATAAGTGACTTCACCTAGTTGAGTTATATTGATATTAGCATAAAACTCCATTTTTTTGTGTTCCTTGCTTCAGCAAACCTGCATACTCAGCCGCCATGTTATTCTTATGGAGAATAATTAAAATGTCATAAATTGTTTATTTATGAATGTATATTGATGAAACTTGGTATGTAGCTTTATGTGGCATTAAGATAAATATATAAGCATTGGAAATTCGCTAAGTACGCAGATTTGCTGCTACGGGGGTATTTATTTATTTGGACTTTACCTATCACTTATAGTGTTTAAAACTGCACTACGTTACAGTTGCTCCCACGTCTAGAGTCCATCCAATGCGGCTACTACAAATGCGACCGAGATCGCCTTCGGAGGAAACATGGCCACCTGATTGCATGACTAGTTCCAAATGCTAACCTTGGAGGCATGCGGTAATCTCTATGAGGATAAAGTACGAATGCCCGTGTAGCATTCTAGGAGGAATCGTGAATTTTTTCCGTATCATATTCCCGTCGACACAGACGGGTGGGTAGCCACACCTGTGTTGTCACGTGCCCATGGTGGTAGGTGGGGGTAACGCCTCTCCCCCCTCCACTACCGCTAGCTACTAGTCGAGTGCGTGGTCCGGTAGTGAGTTGATGTGAGAGTGAAGTTTCCCGTTTTTGCCGTCAAGTTGGAGGCAACGATGCAGAACAGGTAATGTATTGTCAGTTTTCCATTTGATCGTGTATATAAATGTTGTGATAGAGTATTGTATTTAAATTTGTGTATATTTATTTGTTATTTTTGTGTGTTTGTGTAAATTAAAATTTAAAAGAAAAAGATAAGAAAAACTAAAAAAATGTAAGTTATTTAGGTGTAAGAACTTGATATTTAGATGTAAGTAGGGTTCACTTGATAACGGAAGGAGTTTCCTTACCTCCCGAAACGTAGTGTAGTTTTAAACACTAGAAGCGATAGATAACGTCCATATAAATCGAAAAATAAATAAAAATCAACCGCTATTATGAGTTTCAAAAATATAGTTTAAGGATCTATTAGTTTATTATTGTACTTACTTTTCCCTATGAGCACAAATCTCCTCTAGATGGTTGAATATAAGCATATCGAATAATTTGATATATAGTAAGCAAGTAGTAGTCATTAGATTACCCAGTTTTAAATAAACATCGTCACTGAGCATTGTTCAGAAAAGTCTGTCAAATTAAAAATAATTAAAGCGATTTCAACTTTTGATATTTAATCATTGTTTTTTTCTTTTTCTTTTTTTTATTGTTAAACGTAATGTCCAAAACATATCTTATTATATAGTTAACTAATTCCTCTTCTGCATTCCTACACCTGACGAAAATTTTGCCACTACTACTTTATCAGACGTAAATAAATTGTTTGTGGGATTCAACCTTACGTTGTTAAATATGTTTTGAATTTATCAAAGATTTTACCTCATAAAACGCGATTAAATGACCTTATGCGAGACCTCACTAATCCAAACAGAAATCGAGGAATAGATTGAAGCTAGCTGGCTAATTTGAATGGATTGATATGGGGGATGTTCTCACTCCAGACTGTTACAGTGGGCAACCCCCGCTGGCAAGCTGATGACTTGCTGGACAGTTGCACGCAATCATTTGAATGTGTGGCGTGATTATGAAATTGATTCAGGCTGTGACCTGGGGCTGTGTAACTCACTAGAGAGTTTTGTTGACTGAGCACCAAATAAAAGAGTCAGGACGAGTTATTATAAATTTAATATGAACAGGTTGCTCATCGTCTGATATTTCAACACCGGCGTTTCCTTACCCGGTGTAGTGCGAATAAACTTGCCATATTCAGTACGATGAATGAACTATACCGATCCTATACCTTACTCATAGGTTAGGTTCATAACATAAATAAAGGAAAAAGTTTAAAAAAAAAAAACAGTTTATGAGGCGATCAAGATGATACATTGGAATATATTAAAGCGATTTCATTTATTATTTAGAAAATTTTACTACATCGAATTTGTTATTCCCACCTTTCATAGTATTATTAGAGTGAAATTATATATTTAATTAGACGTACATGAAAATTTTATACCTTTATTTTCTTGAAAGTTATTTTATTTTAAGAGTTAGAGGTGACTACCTTTGGCTGGAGAAAACGATTATTAGGTTCAGTACTGTTAGTTTTTACAAATTTTAGGTTATAAACATTCAAGATAACGAACTGCAAATAAAATAACTGAATCAAGAATGGTAAAGTCATACGTGAAAAAGACACAAAATAACTGAAGCAGCTTCTTAAACATTGTTTTCTTGTGGCTTAATATAAATCATGCAAAAATAACCAGAAGTACTGCCTATGGACACATTTCATTATAATTTTAACTGGATTGCCCATGAAATAAAGGAAAGTGGTGTTTTAGCAAAGCAAATCTGTTTGCCATGCAATGGGAAAGTGCTGAAAATTAGTATTAGGATCTTATCAGACTGACGGACCTTCTCCGAACGAGGTTTGGCCCACCATGTACTGTTTGAAAAGCGTTGTAGTGTAAAACATGACTTGGTACGGGTGAAATGTTTTTAACTAAACAGTTGTTAATAGAGACAAACTGCGAGCAGCATTCACAGTTGTCGGTTATTGTATTTTTACCAGCGGGCATTAGGAAAATATTTAACAGTTATTTTGTTAATTGCAACACGATA
The DNA here is from genome assembly GCA_963675035.1 of Allygus modestus. Lineage (NCBI taxonomy): Eukaryota > Metazoa > Arthropoda > Insecta > Hemiptera > Cicadellidae > Allygus > Allygus modestus. The sequence goes on from OY776112.1 coordinate 107,740,207, forward strand.
AAAACATATATCATAAATATGCTCCTAATGTTAAATAAAATTATAATTTACCTTAAAAAATATGAACCTACTACCATAATAATATAAGAATTTAATTTGTATAGAATCGAATCTTTATTAGGATATAAGATAACAACATATTTAAAGTTCAGAATATAATGTAAATAAATTTATCGTATGAAAAGCCTCACTGGACCTTCCCCATGAGTCACACGTCAACAACTGGCAACAAATGTATTCTATCTCACTGTCTCGCTGTCTCACACGGTCTACTTTCATTTTGTAATATTCAATATACTATAATAGAGAACCCACGCTGCTCTGCAGCATCAGGCAGTGTTGTAGGACTTCAGGTAATATTACCAGAGTACTAAACATTGTTAGGTTTAAAATCAATACAACAATAAATAATAATAAATAAATACAAAAATACAAATAAACATACGAACACGTACAAATACACATACGCTTACTCCACATCGAGAAACCTCAAAGGTTTTATTTGGCAAAATTGTTTATGAAGTTTGCAGAGGGAATCCAGAAAACACGTAATGCACATAAAAGAAAATACAATTTTTTAGAAAGGTTCATTAAGGAATGTAGATGCATGTGTTTCAATAAAGCTATAAATGTCAATCGGTTAGAAGTTGTTGAAAGAGCCTCAAATGTAATAGCGAAACCTAAAAACAAAAAATTCTCTTATTTGTATTCACAAAGCAGGCCGATAGCTCATTCATAGCTATGTAGCCGATTTTACCAACCGAACAAAAAATTTATTGCATGTAAATTCTTAACTATATAAACACCTGCAAATAAAGTATTTATATTATGTGCTGAATTATTCTTTGGCGAACTAAATTAACTCTCTTGGTTAATAAACACTTGTTTTGATGTAAACAAACTTAATTCATAACATTAACATAGGACCTTTAAGAGCCACGGAGACAAAGCCTATGAAGATATGTTAGTTTGGATGAGTGATAACATATCTAGGCATAATTGCCTATGGGTTAATAGTTTGGATGAGTGATAACATATCTAGGCATAATTACCTATGGGTTAACCAAAGAATAATGAACATCTTCCCAGTAGACAAAAATACACCTTTCTGGTCTGACGGACTCGTCAAAGTTTTGCAATGTTTTTTATTAAATATGATAATAAGTGATATTTAGAGGCAATATATATTATATTTAAATGTGATTATGAGTTTATTAAATACTACTGACGTTAGATACTCAGATTTTAGTTACCTTCTACAATTCTAATAGGAAACGGAGTCTTGAAATAAAAAAATATTTGTTTAAGTTTAAATATCTAGAACCGCTGCAAACCACCGTATCGTTAATAATTACTAACATAAATATAATAATGAATCATAATATTGACTATTGACTATCATTATAACATTATTCCGAATATATTATTGAGATGATGACTCAATTTATAATAATAATCAATAATTTTAGCTTCCATAACCTGGGGTTTTGACGACTATGAATTATATTTATGAGTAAAAAATTTATAAGCTTTTAAAGCTGTAAATCATCAGCAGATAAATTAGTTTTAATGATAGGATTAATATCTAGAAAACTACCTAATGATAAAAGCTTATTTATGTGCAACGTATACATTTTGTTTCATAGACAAATATTTTCAAACAAAATTTATTTGTCTGATATAAATGGATAATGGTATGTATGTTTTAAAAAAAATTGGAAATTAACATAAAAGTCAGAAATGTGTAGTTACTGATTAAAACTTAAAAGTAGCAAACTAGCTGGTATCACTTTCTCCACACGGGAATCTGGCAGGTGTAAAATATACGTTTTAAAATGTTTACATTGTAATCAGGTGTTTGAATAAATACATTATAACTCCATAAGATTAACAGTTAATTGTTAATCTATTAGACCTATTAGAATCTTATCTATGAATCTTATCTTAGGACGAATCTATGAAGGTGGAAGTTTGTTTAACCTCATAGGCTCATCATGAGGGTACAAGCTATTAATGGATATAAAACATTATGTAAGAAAGTCAATGACCTAAAATCGCCGAACAAAAATCAAAACATAAATTTTTTAATACAGGTTCACTTATTTTATGTTCTTGGCGTAAGTTTTACTGGCAAAAATATCCTGCAACTTGGAAAAGTAGCAGTGGAGACTTTATGATCAAAGTATTGATTTACTTTTAGTGTAACATTCGGTAAACTTTAAAGGAATAAATATTACCACTCCTTCAGACACCAAACAAGCTACGTCAAAGTGACCTGTCAACTTCAGAAACCTTTACTTTGACGGTCTGCTTTTGCAGAGACCATGTTTTTATTTTTACGAAAATACATTTATTTCCAAACGTATACTTTCTGATGATGAAAATAATTCTGAAAATCTATTCAATATTTCAAATTTTTTTTGTCACTTTTATTTTTAATTTTTTTCAAATTATATATTAAAACGACACATGTACAGGCTACAGTGGTTTTATAAATATTGGATATGTATTTTTCAATTGGCTTATATAGTAAAACATATTACAGTAACTATTTCATTTAATTCGATACATTTGTCAAAGACTATAGAAGATTTTGATAAAACTTGTAACGTTTAAATTCTACTAATATGTTATTTAAATGTACAGTGTACATAACAGTATTACATGAAAATCATGATTCAAAAGCAATTTATAGATGTCAGTTACTCATGGGACGTCCTCTATGAATTAACGTATAATTTACGAAATACAGTTTTGTATTAAAATAGATTTGAAAGTAAATAAACATATATAAGGAAGTCAGTTATAAACTCGTACTTTTAGATATAATTGTACAGCCAATAATAAAACTTTATAGTATCAATTTAATTCAATTCAATGATTGTCATATGAGGAATAAACAAATTTGAATTTGTTTGCGTCTCATATAAGTCATGATGTTAGATTATCTAATTATACTTTAATTAAATTTCAATACATAACATATTTTACGTTATTGTTTCAAACGTTATCTCTTTTACTATGACTTTATCACGTTATTGTTGAAATCATATAGCGAATAATATATCCTTAAACACCACATACATTTGAACTAACACATCAAACACTGCCTTATTATCCTTATATTTAATATTTTTTAATACATCGAAACAAGTAAACACGAATACATACTGTGGTTATATTTTCATAGTTAACATAAAGTATTACTCTACTAGCTGCTATTGTACCCTTTCCCACCAGGGAATAAAACCTGTCGAGTGTGCTGCATTTTGTAGTTAATCCGTGGAACTACTACGAATAATTATCATCTGTTTGAATTTTTATCTTCTCACACCAAAGTGGATGCCCACAAAAATTGCACTGGATTGGAACTTTGACTATCCGTGGGGCAGAGCCCTACTGGAATTTCTTAAAATTCTTTCTTAGTGGTTACTTACGTTATGGAAAGAGTATACGTGCCAAAATTCAAGGTTGTAGGTGGAGAGGTTTGGCCTAGAGGATGATCGTTGTTTCGTGTTTATACAAATAGTAAATAGTTTCCAATTATATCTTCAACCACACATCATAGTTCCACTTAAGTGAGAAATTTGTTATACGATTTATTATGAATAAACCTCCACACTCAATTTAGTAATATAAACTAATAGCTTCATAGGATACAACATTTTACTAGCTTATTTATGTAAATATTTTTAAGATTTTATTTATTTTACGGGAAAATATGGTACATATACAATTATTCTTGTTATAAAATAGGTTTAAGTGACCAATGATCGAAAGATCGAAGAAGACTAACTAATTTTGATCGGGGGAGACTTTATAAGGGTGATTGGTTAAACAACCCCTGCTGGCAAGGTGATGACTGGGGTTGAAGAGGAGGGGTTGTTTAATCATATTAGTGCTGTGATTCAACCAATCCGTGGATGAAAGTGCTTACAAAGTCACTGGCAACTCCAAACAATAATAACTAAAATATATGCTTTGTAATGACTAATTTGAAAACACTAGGATGGCAGTTTGTAAACAGTAACTTTGACCGAATTGCAAAATAAGAAAACTTGTGTTACCTAGTTCATATGGTATTCATACATTTTATTTATTTATTTTTGTGTAACATATGTAAAGTATGGAATTAATCTGTTTAGGTAAAACAAAAAAATATAACTTAATTAATATTATATCGCAGCGCGGGTAGGGGATAGATCGACTCTGTCCCCTACCTATCTCCTAACTTTTTTGGCGAATCAGTCTATCCCCTACCCGCGCTGCGATCGTGTCCGTGTCAATAGGCCTGTCTAGTATTAATTGTCGTTTTATGTGTCATGTCCGTTCGTTCGTGTTGTCGTTTACTTTTAAATGTACTGTGTTGTGTTTTAATCAATTATGACGAAACCATCAGGTCAATCAACTTCGTTCTACACTAGCTGATAATGATTAGTTGCATCAAAACATGGCCTAAACGTGTCTTTCTTCAATTTGAGCTGACTGACGGCACGTAAGTAATTTAGTCTTGCATATTTTCGGTAAACTTTAACGGAATAAATATTACCGCTCCTTCAGACATCAAACAAGCTACGTCAAAATGACCTGTCAACTTCACTCTACTAGCAGCTTAGGGGCTAAAACCATGGATGATTAAACGTTGTAACCCGAAAAAATATCTTAAATATAGTTTCTTACAGATTCATTTTATTGACTGGTTTCTTTTGTCAGTCTTCAGGCATGTTCGTCAACTATTTTGAATCGCAAGTAATATGGTCTCTGTGTGAGATAATATTTTGTAACGATTTGCGGGAATAAACAATTTTTTTTTTAAATAGCACAAAATGAGGAAGTTTAGTTTACTATTGTATTTATTTATGGGTAAAGCCAGCTTTTCTTTGAAAGAGACAATACGGCTTCAATAAACTTGTTTTAATCTGACGTGTTCTAGGGACGTTGTATAAATCCAGAGCATGATTGCCTTAATACCTTATTACTATGAAACCCCTATTACTGTTATGGGACACATCATACAAATATCCTAATAGGTATGGTAACTAAATAGAACATTCCAAATTGTTTGGTTAACATTTGTATGACAACTTAATTTATCGTAAATTTTCAACTAATAATTTTGACAGACTCAAGTAGCGGTATTGGTTCTGTTACAATAACTGTCCACAACATCTTTTTTACAGTTGATGAACGTTCATTTATCACATTACTTGTTCTTTATTAGTCCTTCATAAACGAACAGTTGCCAAACATTGACTTGAGTACCATAGAAAATTTACAATTTATTTGACCTACTAGAAAATTATAACATTATAATGGTTTTAGACAATGACACGTGTGAAAAATATTCTTAAAGAACACCATTTTATTAAAAGTAACACTCAGACTGCATCCGAGAAATCTGTTGAAAGAATGAAAATGGGTCAAGTTATTGTCTAACATCGCATTAAAGATTTTATAAAAGGAAAACAGCTACACATTTTTTTCAAGTATTAGTATATATTGATGATAAATGGAGAAAAAATACTGCATGCAGATGTTATTTGTTCTCAATGTTTAAGTGATAAGTTATGTTGTAATTTGAAACATCAATATTTTTGCTCCATATCAAATGTGCACAAACTTATAGAAACATTTTTCCCGTTTTTATTAAACACTAGTAGAATGTACCCGTTCTTCGCACGGGTTTGAAAGGTAAGTTAACTTGAAACAGCTGTTGTTGCTTCTGCTCTTTAAGCTATCAAATGAACGTGTCCACAGCTGTTCGCATTACAGTTTCTGAATGTTTACTTTCTTCTGAAATGTAAACATTAAAACCTAAGACGTTCGCGGGGCGTAGTCCGAGGAGATTTTAAGGAAGCGAATAAGCCTATGTTTTGCATGGGTTCAGGATCTACCTTTGTATAAAGTTTCAGCCAAGTCGGTTCAGTAGTTTTTGCGTTTACCCGGAACATCAGATAGATAGACATACAGACAGACAAGCATACAGAAACCACCTCCTCTATATAATATTATAGATATATATGAGAAAAAAAGAAAAAAGGTTTAAACTGTGTTGCGATTGACTAAATATATTATTAACTGTTTGAAACAAATATGAATTGGTGATATTTTAGTAATTATGTCTTGGACTTTGGTTCAGGGGTAACTGAGATGAATTATCGTGGTGCCCACCACATGAATTTTATGGGTTTGGACTGTTTTACTTTAAAATCACTGAAGTACTCTAGGTGAACATGCTGTAAGCACTGAAATAGAAAAATATTTCCTTATTAATTCTACATCCTAACTGATCAAACTGTAAACAATATGGCCCGCTTTGACTAGTGATGACAACAATTGTGAGGTAATGTGTAAGATTTTTAGTAGTACAATTGGCGGGTTCCTCCCCTATCAGTAATTGATAAAAGTGCAGTATTTAGATGCATTTGGATTGATGTCAGGTCATACGTTTATAACGTAAATATGTAACGTGTTCTGTGTGACGTCATACGTAGATAACGTTATAATATGACGCGTTTTGTGTGACGTCATGCAGTACGTTGGTTTTGTGTATTGTGTATTAAACTATATTAGGTTAAGATTCTCGTACCGTATGAATGTTAGCGTTCGCATCAGTGATATTTAAGATTTAAACGAATAAATACTAAGGTAAAGGTCACCGTATTGTATTTAAAAAATATCTATCCTGCACTGAAAAGTTTCAATGCGAGATAGATATATTTGTATTTATTTATTTATTTTACAAACTGTTATAATACAAATATCTTACAAAACTACTTATATCTAGGAGTTTGCAGCTTCATGTTTCGTAGCAGTTGAGTTGTTATATGAAATGTTAGATCCATAGTTACCGAGCTCATATTGTCTTCTATTTGCAATCGGTAGTTTCGGTGGTTCCTAATCAAGAATCGTGTTGTTTGTTGCAGGAACTTCCAATGAAAGGTTGTATCCACTCGCTATTAGAACTCTTAATTATTCAGCAAAAACATCTAAATCTTGATAAGTTGACAAGTGCGTATCATCATACTGAACATGCTTAATTTTCAACGACATGATGTTTCCTTTATAACTGCACGCAGACGTGTTAACTCCAAGCTAGTAGCTCTACAAATGACTGCCATCAGCCCGATGATACTACTTATATAGATGATTCCTCTTCACTCCTTTTACGTTAAAAATTAAATAATTGCATACTTCCCTACACTAACACATGTCATCACATTGTGTTGTACGGATCAATGCACTGACCTTGATCTGGTTTCTTGGGGCTTAGAATCAGTGCTATTTCATTCAGCAAATGTGTTATATTATATATGTCCCAGCATATGTAACAACAGTCGCAAGTATCAAGTCCGCATTCTATATCGTCCGTTGCCCATGCACATTCTTTGTAATGAACACCATGTTTAGATTTGATCTTTGTTGTTAAACCATGCAAATCAATGTTTCTTTGAATATTAATAATGTTATTAATAATCTTAGCAAACTTAAACATTACATATACATTCCAATTGGTTAATCCCAATGCAGGATGACTTAAAACACGATGTAGTTCACTCTCCATATTGTGCTACCTCAAGCTTGTCTCTTATAAAACTGAAGATAGCGCCGTCCTCACGCCTCCTTTTATACAGAACTACAACACGTGTGTGTTAGCATAAACTATATTTAAATTAATATCTCTCTTAAATTATCGGCATCATTTTCTGTTTGTTCATCAATTATTATGTCGTCCTCCATGCTTAATGTCTTTACTTTAGAAGAATCACTGGACTTTTGTTCTTGTTTGGTGTTCCCTGAGTTAAATATTTCTTCCCAATTGAAATAATTACTGCTGTCAAGACCTGAATCCGCAGACCTCCCAGAAGAACGATGTATATAACGTAATAGAGCAACGCCCGAACTTTACAATGTTCTTTATTTTCCTTACTACAATTTTGTGGTGTAGTATCCAACAACTTCTTATTTACAGCATCTCCGTCATGCTTACAATCACCTATATTTGATATATTTAAATTGTTGGCATCGTAGTTTGTGTCGGTTTTCCTCTTCTTGCAAACAGTTAACAATTGTAGCGTTGCTAAATTTACTGCTTCACCATCGTAAATGGGATCTTTTATATTGCTTAACCTTTTTGAAAACCCCCAGTGATCTTCGTTTAGAATCGGAGTCATGTATTTCATGTATTGCATTGTAACTACGTCTGACGATAAAAGTGGATCGCCAACATATTGGATTTGTTTACCCTCTAAATTATAGTTACCGTTTTCTGACTGTTTTAACACTTTAGTCAACACTTACCCCTTAGTTGCAACATCGGTTAGTAAAATTGGTTCTTTAACGTAACGAATCAGTTTATTCCCAGCATTGTAGTCTCCACTATTATTTATTGGAAACCCTACATTGAGAGGTTTTCTCTCTCTCAGAAAATTTTGATCGTAGCGACCGAACTTGTCCACGCTCATTTTACCACTGATTATCCTGCATTGGATATGATAACATTTATAACCTTCATAAGTAGGTCAAGGTCAATTAAAAACATTTTTTTAAACAATATATCAGTGTTTAAACAATAACTGATATTTGTTTTTCATTCTATTAATTTTCTACTTTATTTGTTACAATATATTTACAAACATAACTTAAAACTAAGTTCGATGTGTAATATGAAGAGAGACTTCAGTAGAGTTGTTACCGCTTGATCCATGAGACACCAAGTAAAGATAACCAGGTTCAATTGCGTTTAGATCTTCATTCTGGAGTAAGTTTACAAATCGTTTTGGAAGAAACACTTGAAATCTTGCTTCATCTCCTGGTGTAAAAGGTGCATCGCTTAATGAAGCCAGGATTGCATCGCCATGTGATGTTTCTACTTTTATAATACTGTGAACTATGTAATGTTTGTTTTCCTTGAGTTCAGCACATTTTTTAGTTACGAAAACATTAAACTTGAAGTGCGCGTTGATTTGTTCAACTAGAGACAGTAGAAACTGTTAAGAAGCCATCTTCATTAGTGTTGAACGTGTTGCCCTATCGGAGTCTGGAGTAATACTCATACTGAGTCTGTGGTTCCTCGTGATATTTATACCCATCGCTACCCCCACCACTCCTCTCCTCAACCGGTTCCAAGAAAGCTGCCAACCGATATGCGTTCTTCAAGGCGCACTGTGATTGTCTGTGTTGCTTATATTTTACAAAAATACAGGTATCTTCACAAATACAAAATTCATAACTTTTATCCAATTTCACATCAAACACTTTACATTTTGTATACAATTGGATCCAGTTGAGTTTTTCTAACCCTCTAGTATATATTGTTGTAAATTCGTTACAGAAATGAGACATAACACTTTCAAGACTTTTATAACTTGAAAAACCTTCACACCATTCGATGCAATGAAAGTTTTTCACCATCCATTTATTGTTTTTTTTTTTTTTTTTTTTTTTTTTTTACAGTTTAACTTGTTAAATGAGAAAGGAGGTTATAACAAATTGGATATACAACACAGGTTAACAAGTTCAGAATTACTAATTATTTTATACTAAATTCATTCTTGTTTCCACGGAACCCTTGAAACTCAATTACGCAAGGTTTTTCTTTTATCTCAGTCGCCTTATCGGTAAAATACACCCTTCGTTTCATCTCTGTATATGAACATCGACTGATTTCCTCACCACGGTAGATCCTTTTATAGATCATTCCGTGTAGTTATAGGTGCGTTGGTGTATATTTAACGTGATCACTATCCCCGGTAGACCTAGCTCACGGTTGCAGAGTTCAACTCTACTCCTTGACTTCTTCTGTCAATACTACTTCACTTTTTATATATGTTGCAGGTAGTTTAACGTTTGAATTTGCTTCATCTTTAGTTTCCTCGTTATTTACCTTCTGCTCATATTCGTTTACTTGTCTCCACATCTCCAATTCATGAGGTATTCTGTTAAAAATGATGTATCTACAGGTCCATACAGTATTGGAATATCTGGTTGTTTTTCCATTGTATCAACCAAATAACCTTTTACGACTGAACTTGAAAATACTAGTTGTCTCATATATGAACAGCTTAAAATGTAAAATCTTCACGTGTTAGTAGAATCTTATCATCATGCTTGGTCAAATCTCTGAAGCGAATCTTTTGATTACCTGGATGTTTAACAATATCTATTTCTGATAGTCTGACTGCAGTTTTTCTTCCAAACATATTGTTTAACATTCAATCAAATGTAAATGTTTAATGAACGATTCCCAAGCATTCTACGAAAACAACAAAATTTTTGTTCCATGGTTTATAGTTACTGCTGGAGAATAATCCAATGGTTTAACCATACCGATAGATATATTTTTTGTCATACATCTTGAAAAAGGATAAAGTACACGAAGAAATACGTCTGTCAATAAGTGTAATTAAACATCGTCTTCTAATTTCCTTTTTCTTTTTATAGTAGATTTCGGTGCAATGTCGCTGTTTTTATTCTTAGCTACATTTCTTTCTTCCATATTAAAAGTTAAACAATCTGAAAGTTCTTCCTTGAGATCTTCCTTTCTTGCATCTTCTTCTCCTTTTTCAACAACAACTGTATCAACTCTGATTCATTCGCTACAAATGGTGAAGAACTCATGTTTAAAAATGATGCTACCTCGTGTGGAAAGAGTAATCAACTGAAGACCCCTCCACGATGCGCGCTATTTATACCTCCAGATCCTAGATGTTTGTATTACAACACCACTTTTACAACACCAGTAAGAGGTGTGTACGTTACAATCTTATCGTGTAGAATCAAGCAGTACGCAGATGTGCTGGCAGGTATGTTTTCCTTAAATTCAAATTCTAACTTGATATCTACACTTGAAGATTTTGCAGATTCGTTTTGCTTAGAACAATCTATCACTACAATTGAAGCTTTAGAGTGAAACTGATTGGGTGATAGTAGTAGAGTGTTTGTCTTACCATAGTAAGACATTTGAAATCGTGCATACATATCATAGAGTACACTGTATCGTTTTCTAATAAATAAAACATTCAAATTGTCATATGGAAAGAATTGAGAATTTAGGAATAGCTTACAATTTGTTATTTTGCAATGATCAAAAAGACCAACGTTCTCAGCTATCGTGTTTCTTTTCTTAGTCTGCAAACCAAATATCACATATCTAGGTTTTTCCGTGGTACTACTCTCCACACAATCTTATCTATAACTAAATTCCAATCAAGATTTTCTTCAGTTGTTCCAGTAGGCGCTTTTATAACATCTTTATCAGTTGATGACCGTAATAATACCAGTTCTTGTTTTAAATTTATAATAATTTGTCTGTAGTCTTCGGAAAATCCTAACAATAACCTTAATGGGATGTAGAAATCAAAGTTTCCAGCAGTGTCTGGCACTATTGTATCTTTCTCAGGAGCAACCCATCCAGCTACTGCTAACAAATAAATTTCGTTTGGTGTTAAAGACGATAATCCCTTCATTGTACTCGCGATTCCTACTCTTTTTGTAGCGTCTACTGTAACACCCGAGATCTCATATCTTATTTCTTCAAAAAGAAATGCCATTGGATTATTAATAAATGACACCGTTGTTCCTTCTGTTCCATCCTTTTTTGTAACTTTTCCCTCTATATATAAATAACTTTCACTAGGTAGTGTGTAGATATATTGTTGTTGTATAGGAATCCTAATCTCGTCGTTATTGTTTAATTTTGATGAAGCGTAAGCCTTATGGGTGTGATATTCCTTTTCCCACAAAATCTCGTCGAGCGTTGGACCGTGCGCTAAGTCCAGTATATCCATAATCAGTAATTTGTAAACCAACTACTTCTAGAAATCTAATGTTTTCACTTGTTATCCGCTCCAATGCTGATGTGCTACTGACCTTATCCTTGTGTTGTTCTTTATTTTAAAAAATAACCCCATGACCTATGATGCTGATCTGATGTGTAACCGTATAGTAATAGTTTCTCCTCTAAAGTCAACTTTGTTACCGTCTTCATCTAGTACGTTCAGAACGATGTCTGATATGTAAGTGGTGTTTAACGGTAGATACACCAGGTTATGAGGTCTCTCTATTATCTTGAAACCAGGAGGTACCGACGGGTAGAACGTATGCAGTATGTGACGGTTTTCCCCATTTCTGTAGGATCCTTGTATAATGTTACATTTAACATCTATTGTATTCACTTTAATAATATTTACAGTGTTTTCACCTATGTGGATTCTCTCCGGTTCTAACACTTGAGACGTTTTAGAAAATCCTAAGAGCTCTCCTATCATTTTCATTATCATTAAGAGCTTTCCTATCATTATCTTCGATTCATTTTTACTTAAATCGATATAATATTTTGAACGAATTTCTGTTTTTGATGTATTGTTGTTTCCTTTAATTTCAATATTCTCCTTTCCTAAACGTTTTTGAAATACTTCGTTTATGTTACCTATTTCATACGATCAAGTAGGTAAGCTTAATTCTTCAAAAGGAGAGTAGTTTCCATTACTTTCTTTTTTCTTGTAATAATGTAATTTATTGTTCAAACCTTCAGTTACATTTGGAATTTAGTTATATGTAGTGAGATCTAATAATGCTGAATCCCATAGTTTCCCTCTGTGCAAACGTAATGCAGGAAAAAGGATACCACGCAAAGTGGTTGAAGTATCTGTAATCGAAACTGTATACGAAGACATCTCAAAGCTGACTAACACATTTAGCTAGAAACTCCAAAGATAAGTGTCCGCAAATTGATGTGTCTTCAGGTTGTTCTCTTTCATAGTTGTAAAACACCTTTATTACATACCGAAAGTATTTCAAGAGTTCTTTTGGTTGAGGAAGGTTTCCCAAACTATAAAAATAAAAAAATAATGTGTCGTGTTTCTTATAACACACCCAATGGTTACCGGGTCCACTTGAATCGTCTAGATTAACTATATCAGTTTCGTTTTTCCTCATAGAAGTCGGTAGTTCGTTTTTCATAAATACCTCTCTAAAAAACG
>OY776112.1:107753389-107770889 GCA_963675035.1 Allygus modestus
CCCAAACACAACAACTTACAACTTATCTCAAACATTTAGCATAGTAGTATTGACAGTACATATATCTAACCAAATTTAGTTTATTTGCATCGCTTTGAAAGTAAATGTAAATTAATGTTATAAAAAAGTATAGTCTCTCTCTCTCTCTCTCTCTCTCTCTCTCTATATATATATATATATATATATATATATATATATATATATATATATATATATATATTGAGAATATAAGTTAGGGCACATGATTTTTTCCCAAGCAAGTTTTTAAATAAGATGGATTATCTTTCCGTCGACAATCATAATTGTTACCAGTGCCAGCGGAGGTACACGTTTTTGGGAATTATGTCTCAATATCAAACCTGTGCGTCGAAAATTTAAAAGTTTAACTCGTTATTATCTCCACTGATTATATGTATACACATAAAACGCAGGGTCGGGGAAACGTTAAACCGAAAAATGTATTTAAATGTGATTGCGTTACCGGCTAAATATAAATACAGACTGCAAGAATACCGAGCGCCGAAGGATACCACGTAATTAGCCGATACCTATTAGATGACGTAGACTTTGGAGTGGTGCGATAATCTAGTAAATGTGATATTTACCTTCGATGCTACCTAGAAATGGATAAATAAAGTTATAGAAATACATTGGTTGGTACTAAATTAGTATGGAACATGAAATTTCTATATTCAAATTGTACGAGTCAATCATGTTGTTAATTTAAGCTTTGACGAAGTCCATTTAATTATTTATTACTTGATGACAAATAGAGATCTTGAAACTTTAATATTTTACTCTATTAACTCCGTGGTGCTTGTAGATGGCATGACACAGGTTAAGTTACATTTATTTATTTATTTAACATGCACGGCAATATAACATTGTACAAAATAAAGAAAAAAATTAATAATAAAAATTTCTATTCTAAAACAATATATAGTATTATTAACATTGACAGTATAAACTAATAAATTGAAACAATATCATACACTATAATTAATTATAATTATTTATATATTGTACACTGTAGGATTTTAAATTCTCCCACAACGTATGCTGACGTCTCTATTGTCTTTAATCAGGTTCTTCACCTACAAAAGAACGTAAAAAAGATATGTTTTGAACTATTGACTCTAGAAAGAGTTCGCTATACTTGTTTTATAAAGAGATTGACGTAACTGTCTCGTTTAAATTTTCGGACGGTTGTCGCCGGATAGGTTATCAACATCCTTAACTTTTTGGCGTTTTGCCATTTTTTTAGAGTTAACATTCAAACGAGTTCACAACGGAATACCTACGTTAAGATATCGACAGAGCACACAATTAACGGTACCGTAGTTGAAAAACTTTTGTTTGGTGCCGATTAACTCGATCTGTTGTTCAGCTTGGAGAGAATTATTTTGTTTTGGTTCTTGTATTAAAAATTGAAGTGAACTTTGTTAATAATTTTGTGTAAATATTTACATAAAAAAATCAGGCTAGTAAGGTATAGTTTGTTTTTATATAAATGAAATTAGTTCCCACTATATTATGGGAGGAGTTCCCTTACCTCATAAACACTTCAAGATATAAGTCCAAACAACTCTGTTAAATAAAAAATAACAAATCCTTCGCTGTAATTGGTTCAAAAATACATATTACAGTATTGTTATTCCGTTATGAAATTTCCATAAAAAATCCAAAAGAGGTATTCAATTAACTGAATATTACAGGAAAGTTCATGCATAGATTATAAGTAGCCGGTGCTCTGTGATAAATTAATGTATTTAAATTATATTTGTTACTTATTCTATAAAATAATGCATTATACAAATTAGGAAATAAAATTGAAACTACACTAAACACTATAAAATATTTCCTCGAAACAAAAGACTGCAGTTTAGTTCGTGACGATAAACATCAGCCCAAGATAACAACACCCGCCGCCTCTGCCCTGTTATTTCTTCTTCTCCTCTTTACGTCCTGATAATTAATTAGAAGCCCACGATACAATCTGTCCTGAAAGCAGCGTTAAACTGTGTAAACTATTTTTAGCTTGGGACTGATTTATGTTTAATTTGCAATTTTATAACGTACATCCCTGCACGTTTTTACAAATTAAACCGGTGATGCATAGATCATATTTTAAACATCAATCTGAAACATTTTCAACATTTACAACAATTTGAATAACAGTTAAAACCTTTAACAAAATAATATTGTACTTTAAATCTTTTAACTCACCATTCTTAATCAGCTTATCAACGGAACAAATTATACTTCATGTATATTTATAATTGTAAAAATCGATTTATGTCAAGCGATTGTCCTAGTTATGGATATGACAATGGTTTAAATTATTCTTAGTCATGTTGTATTGAGCAAGGGTTTCCGTTATTGTGTCTGCACTTCCGGTTGCTTACTTGTACCAAACTCCTCAGTTTATTAAAATATATAAATACTAAACATACTTTTCGGAAGAAAAATTAACAAAAACGGACGAGGTTATCACTACATTTTCTACGTAGTTACACTTCTTTGCTTTCAAAATAATTTGTTCTGCATGGGTTCGTTGACTCACAGTATTGATTCGGAATCAATAACCAAAATAATATTATAATTATTTCTAGCTGCATCTAGATTTGATGCTGTTTAAAGCCTAGCTTTTCAAATACTATAATTGTCATTGTTCGTTTAAAAGCTAAAAACAGAATAGGTGTTATTACATTTATTTGAGCTTTACCTATCACTTCTAGTGTTTAATATACACCACATTTTGGAAGGTAAGGACAAATATAAGATAAACAAATGTTTTTGTTTCACTTTTTAAAAGCTCATGAGTTTTTTTTAACTTCCTGAGATCATGGCTATTATATACTGTTACTTAAAACATTGTTGCAGACATTTTCCATAATTTATGAATAACAACAAAGTGAACATGATCTAGGTATTCTTTCTACCTAAAGAAGGGATCAGATTCCAGATCTAGAAACTTTGTGAAACTTTGTTTTTACTAAGAAGTAATGGGAAATGTCCGTAATAATTTGTTAAATAACATAAAATCATCATGACCGACAATGAATTTCAAACAAAGAATTTATTATACTAGTAACCACTTATAAACTGAACTATTTATCCTAGTTTTTTATTTGTTTTGTTATTTATTAAATACGATGTGTCAAAATGATCACATTTAACTTGTTTACATTTAGAAGGAAATAAGCAATAGTGTTATTTATAACTAAACAAAATGTAAACGGAAAAGTTAGATTTCAAGTATTTTTTTATTTTAAAACACATAGTTTTAGTTGTGTTTCTGAATTTGTGAAGATTTGTAATATTGAATATATAAAAAAGTAATTTTCTAACTCAATACAGTAACAATGGTAGAGTTATTTATTTAGTTAAATAAGCCGACAACCATTTTTAACAACATAAAGGCCCAGTCTCAATAACAAAGGCATATTATATAAGAAAAAGTAAAGAGAGAAGTCAAAAAGGGTTTCTGCAAACCTGTTTAATATTCAGAATAATTAGTTGGCTTAGGGTGCAACAAAATATTTAAGTCTTAAATTAAAGGAAGACGAGTTAAAGTATTCAAAGCTAACAGAGGGTGAATCGCTTATGGCTCCGCACTCTTCTGGATAATAATATTCTTCTGAGATAGTTCGTATATTATATTTCAAGTTTTATTAAACTATAAACGGCTTCATTTATGGATTTTATTTATTTGAGATTGCTTAATTATTTTTAGGGAATTTATGTATAGGTAGTACTATATAGTCTTCAATGTGTTATCAAAAGTTTTGTTTGCATAGTGTTGGGCTTTTGTTGCAAAATATTTATTATTTTGTACATTGCCATGTTATTTTAGCATAATTATTTCAATAATATTATAATTTTTTACCATTTAATTTACAGTATAAAACCTGGTACAGAAATTAATATAGAGAAACATGTTTCTTATTTTATACCATTTAAGTGACAACTATATACTTTAACTGTCAATAACTTATATAATTAACCATTTATTTTACAGTTTATTTATTCAATAAAAGGTTTAGATCAATTTGTAAATTCTTGTAACTTCCTTGCATGACAAAATTACTCCTGATACTAATACTATTTACTAGAGTAGAGCCTTTGGGCATTTTCTTTCGAAAATATTATACCGGATGTCCACAAAGTCTTGGCCTGATTTAATAGCTTTGCTGTACGAAAACCATTAGAGCCACACTTAACTTCTATGCCTTGTTTTGAAGGGAATTTAATCAAGTTTTATTTCATTAAGTTGGTAACACCTAAACACAGCTGATTGACAACAATACAATTATGATTCAATACAATAACAAATCAGAAATGGTGAGTTTACAAGAGAAATTAAAGTGTGTTTTGTGGTTTCACGAAACCCAATCCCCTACAGCAGTTCGACGACTTTTCATACGGACATTTCGAAGACCTGCTCCTGATGGAAGAAGCATCTAGAGATGGTATTCGAATTTTAGGAAAAGAGGCAGTGTATGAGACAAGAAATGCACTGGACGCCCCCGCACCACTGAAGAAACGGTAGATGTCGTGCACCAAGCATTTCAGCACAATCCTCGTAAGTCAATTCGTAAAGCTAGCCAAGAGTTACATATCCCACATTCTACTATTCGCAAAATTTTGGAAAAGGAACTTAAGTTTACTGCTTATAAAATGCAGGTTGTTCAAAAGCTTGAGCCAAATGATTTTCCCCTCCGAACTGCTTTTGCTACCCAAATGTTTTTCTGATGAAGCCACTTTCCATTTAAGTGCGAAGGTTGACAGACACAATTGTAGAATTTGGGTGAGTGAAAATCCCAGGATCGTAACTAAATGTTTGGTGCGGTGTAATGCATGATGGAATCATTGGAAAATTTTTCTTTGCGGAAGAAAATATGAATAGGTTTGTTTACTTGGATATGTTGGAGTTGTATGTAGTCCCTCAATTAGTAGAACTGCAACCTATGATAATTTTCCAGCAAGATGGTGCCCTGCCTCATTGGGCTAAATGTGTGAGGGATTTTTTAAATCTCCACTTCCCCGGACGCTGGATCGGGCGTGATGGCCCGACGAAATGGCCACCTCGTTCCCCCGAAGTAACACCCCTGGATTTATTTTTGTGGGGATTTGTCAAGGACACTGTTTATTCTTCCCCGGTTCCTAATTTACAAACACTGAGGGAGAGAATCAGAAATGCTGTGGCGTCTGTAACCCAGGATATGCTGACTAAAACCTGAGACGAACTGAAAAGACGTCTAGAAGATCTGCAGGTCACTGGAGGCGTACACGTAGAGGTGTATTAAGTTTGTACATAGTTATAAAATCTTAAGAAGTTGCCTGTTATATCTGTAAATAAATCTTTATCCTACTATCACTCGTTTTCTAACTATGCGTTTTCCTTATCAGGCCAAGACTTTGTGGACACCCTGTATTTTCGTGTTACAACTGACCGATAGAAGTAACAATAAAACTTTAAATATGATTATAGGTTAAATTTTAAGGTCTTAATAATTCTTAATAGTCTTAATTTAAAATGTTCTTAGTACACCACAACATAAACCCGTCCTACAAAAATAGCATCGGGAAAACTGTTATTTTATATATTATATTATAACTTTGATTTTCAACTGATTAGTCCTCTTATGGAACGCTCTTCGACCGACATTTCTTGACCATTATTTTTATTGGCCCTTTACTAATGAATAGTGACCACCCAATGGTCAAAATTCAACCAAATATTTAAAAAAAAACTATAATATCTATTGGACGCTGTAGCGCTCATATCTATCTCTTTCTCTATCTTCCCGTCCCTCCCCCACCCGAACCCACAGGTAATTTTGTTTATTTGGAGTTAAAACTGATAGCAGAAGAGCGTGAACCATTCCATTAGTCAGTAGCCTTTTTATTTATGCCTGAATCCTCTTCACCTTATCTTCTCCCCGTCCCTCATCCTCAACCTCTCACAAACAGGTTTTTAATGGTATTTACATTAGTTCTGAATCATCTGTTCTTGCTGTTGTGAAGTTAAAACG
Organism: Allygus modestus; assembly: GCA_963675035.1. NCBI lineage: Eukaryota > Metazoa > Arthropoda > Insecta > Hemiptera > Cicadellidae > Allygus > Allygus modestus. The sequence goes on from OY776112.1 coordinate 107,759,428, forward strand.
GGTAAGAAAAAGGTCTTACAATTCCAGTAATCAGTGGCCTTTTTATTTATATCTGATACCTCTCCACCTCATCCTCTCTCCGCCCTTCATCCTCTTCCCAACCTTCATCCTCTCCCCATCCCTCATCTTCCCTTCCTAAAAAACAGGTTTAATTGCTTTTAATGTGGAGTTAAAACGGATAAGTGATATAATTCCAGTAATAATTAGTTGTTTTATTTATGCCTGAAACCTCTCCAATTCATCCTCTCCGCATCCCTCATCCTCACCCCCTCACAAACAGGTATGATTTTTGTATGTGGAGATGAAACGGATAAGAGAAGGGTGTTAACATTACAGTACTCAGTACTATTTTTTATTTTTTTAAATTAGTCCTGAAATATCTGTTCTTGCTGTCGTGAAGTTAAAACGTGTGTTATCATTCCAGTGCCTGAAACTTCTCCACCTCATCCGCTCCCCGTTTAAATTGGAGTTAAAACGATAGCAGAAGGGTGTTACCATTCCAGTAATCAGTAGCCTTTTTATTTATGTTTGAAAATCCTCCATTTCATCCTCTCTCCATCTCTCATCCTCCCCCCCCCCTCACAAACAGGCCTAATTTGTTTTAATGTGGAGTTTAAACTGATTAGGGAAGGGTGTTACCATTCTAGTAGTCAGGAGAATGTTTATTTATGAATCATCTGTTCTTGCTGTTGTGCTACATATTTATTTTAATAACGCAGCTGGTTTATTAATAAAATGAAATGTATAAACAATTAAGATCAGCAGAACGCATGTTCCCATAAGGATAACATGTAAACTTTGAAAGCCAAAAGGTCATAGCCCTACTCGTCCTTACACAAAATTATTTACATTCGACACATCTCTTAATAGTACTAAATAAGTGTGCCAAGTTTCATAATTCTACGATGCCGCATATCCGAGAAATCGGTACCACAAATATGTCCTTAGCCGATTAATAAATATATACTGACCAACATAAAAGTGAATAGCTAAACCTAAACTAAAGTTATTACAGGTTGCAACTTAATGTGAAATATTTACGCCACTCACTATCACATTGTATTATTCTCTCCAAGTGTTTTAAATTATTTATAACTATAGGTATGAATATAGTAAAATTATGCTTTACATTCTGATCATTGCAATTTCATTCGTGCGAATAGTTATGGATGAATTTACAGCTGAAGGCACTTGGCAATCTAATGTAAGGCAATATCCAGGAAGACGATAAATCAGAGTAGAGGACTTGGCCGTTATCGCCTACGTGCTCATAGTGTTAATGAGAGAGATGTATTCTGGTGATGCGATACGACTTGATAGGTATGTAGTAAGGTTGTATGCTTGCTGTGTACCGCAATGATGTGTAACTACGTATATAAACTTTGAGTAGATTATAACATTTATATTTATTTTCATCGAAAAGCAAATTTTAAGAAATCCTAAAGATACCGAAACTGTATCATTAAAAAGTTCTTTAGGTTATTTGGCTGAAGAAATATTTATTTAGAATAAAGTAATTATTTAACAATTAAATCAATTAGTTTATTAGCCATTGGAATTTTACCTACAAAAAATATATTTACAAGTAGCTCAAACATTATGACATGTTTTGTTAAGCTGAAGATTAAAAATAAACATAACATTGTAAATATATATTAAAACTATTTCCCTTTATAAAACAATATGATCCTACAAATAGCAAAGAAGGTTTTTATAACTTCGTATGTATAACATAAGATTGTGTAAGTAATGGGTTTCGAGTCAAACTGTATAGTTATCGTACCTTATTCAGACTAGAATTTGTCATATTTAAATTTGTTAATTTATTTAAACTATATTAAAAGGAGTCTCACTCTAGAATCATTCTCTCTGCAGCCCAAGATAAATGAGTCAATCCCAGCACAGGTGCTTCTTACCTCGTCTCAGCTCAATGTCTCTGGGATTGCATTCATCCGTGTCTCAACAGTGCACTACTCAAGACCAATCAGACCTGAGCTGCGAGTCTTACGGTTTCAAGATTCCATTTAGACCAGATATTTAATGTATTCAAATTTGCGATGATATATAGCTTTTAAATTTAATGAAGCTACTAGTATCAAATGATTGTAACAAGATGTTACAGGGATTAAACATCTGAATTTTACATTATTTACCGTAAAACATAAATAATACAGCTCTTGAGTAAATTAAGTAAACAATATCAACAAAATAACATTCATAAGTTATTTTTTTAGGTAGTTCATCCTACGTAGGAGCTTAAAGGTACTTAAAATAAAATGTTTTAGAGAAATAAAACGATGAGTATGCTAATAAGTGTTAACATATTTCATATATTTTTCCTTTTATTTACTTTTACCATTTATTCTTTGAGAACTGTGAAAGAATTTGGGGAATATGCCTTAAAAAAGAATGCGATAGACTACTGTAATAGAGGAGTAAACCTATTGCTTCAGGTTAGGGCAACCTTTGAGGATAACATTATGAATTCTCTCTCTGCAACAGTACGAGATACGAAATACTTGAATTGGTTTTTAGATTTTCAAAATTTCCCTTCTCCCCTACGTTTTGTACTTGTTATTAGATTTTTTAATATACCCTATGTTTACAAGAATATCTGCAGCGATGGACTATTCACCATTCTACAATTTATTTTTAACTTGCGGAAATTTCAGACTAAACAACTATTTGAACTAATTACGCCATATTTAAATTATATTTTACTTGTTGACTACAGAACGTAATTTAAACCACATGACTTTAAAGTACATTTATACTTATACAATATTCATTCAAGACTGTAAATGTACAACTGTATATGATTGTGAATAGGTATCAACTTCGATCTCCCACATCAATTATTATCATCATCCCCAATGAGAATCAAAAATGGATAGTATATATTTCGTGTCTTTCATGTGACTAAAATGTAAGTTAAAATGTATAGGACAGTTACGTAAGTAATTTTAAACTCATCCCGTTGTGCCAATTTAAATAATTGTAATCCTAAACTTAGCTTTATATTAGCTATGACGTAATAACAACTAATAAGAAAAAGGTCCAAACTACGTGTGATTACGTGTTCAAAGCACAATACGCGTGATGATAGTCTCGTGAATACTGTTACAAGAATACTGAGACAAATTAATGGAGGTCTTGCGTGAGAAAGGGCTTCACGTCAAAACAGATTCTCCACTACGCGTGATAAAGTTTGCGTTGACTTAACATCCGATATCCGCTGTTTCGAAACACCTCAAAACTTTAGAGTTATACACATATATTTTTAGTGTTTTGTCGTAAAATATAAAAAAATAAAAAACATATTAACGTCAAAACAACACTGTATTACACAATTATTTACAAATGGTGACATATTTTGGCAGGCTATGATGCAATATTCAGACCAACACAAAAATATATCATTATTTGTTAATAGTAATTAATTGTGTAAATAGTGTTAATTTGGTGTTAAAATTTGGTTTTATTTATTAATCTTCATCAACAACAAGTACAATTATCATCAAGAAATTAATAAAAAAAGCTAAACGGTAACCAATTGCATTAAACACCTTCAATGGCCGTCCTTAATGTTAAACAAGTATTAGCTGCCTATTAGGTTTAAAAACATGGCTTATGCACGTATACAATTCAATAAACTCGTGAGTTACACCTTTATTGCATTAATACTGTAATCGTAACCAAATAAACGTAACGCTGTATTACAATCAAGATTTATACTAAATTAGGCAGTGTAAAAGTAGCTTAACTATATATTAAAATTATCTAAGACGCCTAAAGTTTAGGCAAAATTATTATACTAATTTGAATAAATCAAACTGAGCATTATTATCACGAGCTACTAATAGTTTTATTCAAATGTGTATAAGATAACACTGTAAAAATGCTCTTTTATTCGTTTTCCTCTACACACACAACAAAGTTCATTAGGAGCCCGTAGGTGATTACAAACTGTAAAATGAAACACGTGAACCAATTTTGTTGCATGAAAGACATGTAATTTGCGTTCGTTTCATCTGATACATCTCTTTGAAAGATGTGCTCAGTTAATCTTCTTCTGAGAAGAACGTTAACCATTTGACCCACTAATATATGTGATGTTCTGCATGAATATTTTCCGTGAATAGAAAGACCTTAAACATTTTCACTGAGTGAGTTGATATTTTTTAGAATTTTCATTATTAACTAATTAAAAATAAGATATTGAAACAACTGTATTTTCTATAGTATCATAATTTTAACACGTTGGAGGGTCATCACTGACTTGACCAAGTGACAAATTTCATGGTGGTACTTTAACTGTCTCTAAGTCCCCGCAACGGGCTATTGACCTCTGACAACAAGCAGTTGAGGTTTTCAAAAAATATATTTCGATTTCTCTACGAAGGGTTTTAAAAACTGTAGGTTTAAGTTTGTACGTACAAAATTTATTTTCCTTTCCTATAAATTAAAATGCAATTTTTAAAATAATGTATAGAATTTGAATAAACATTACTGCTCACCTATAGTACAAACGTTTAAAAAGAATATACATTGTATGTATACACCTAACACACCTAAATCCTATTATTCCATGGAACAAAGTAAATAAAATGAGACCCTAAATCGTGTTTTCATATACGGTAATTACATACTGATGTGGTAAATACGTTTATTGGTTTAGATACATGCATAATTTCTTAAGTAGCATGACACGTTTTGTTACAACTAAACGGGATGCAATAAACTACATCCTCAACACTACAAAATGTACTTACACTTATACTGTACTTACATGCAACTCGATACAAAATAATTTTACAAGACGATCGATTCAAACCAGTTAAGGCCCCTACCATTAGGCCCCTACCATTAGGCCCTACCATCTTGTGTGTAAGTACAGTATAAGTTTAATAATATTTTGTAGTGTTGTGAGACGTAGTTTATTTTATCCTGTTTATGTTATACAGAGTGTATACAAACTCCCTAGACATACTTTGTTTATTTGTTCCTCACCAAAATAAATAAAATTTTTTTAAAATTTTTATTCATCTAATGTACACTGTTATTTTACATTCTACCTCGACAAATAGTTAGGCGAATAACTAAGTTAATAGCTCAGTTATTTCTTATCCGTTTCCCTAAAAAAATGTGTAGTTTTGTTTGACATACAATATTGCATGTTCTAGTACTAGTAAACGGTTACTTACTGTTACCTGACGATTTTCATTAAATTTTACATGAATATCTTTAAATAGCTACCATTTTGAATCCGATACATTTAAACTAATTAAAATACACTTGTAAGTCTTCAGAAACACATTTGAGCTGAATTTAAACTTCCTATTTTAAATAGAAACTTAGTTAAATTAAAATGTTTAAAAATCAGGAACAGATCAACAGACAGACAACTAGACATTTTAGACCCATGTTTATAAGGTGTTTTATTATTGTCTCGAGCTAAGGAACTTGCTTATAGAATTTATAATCTCAATCTGTAAGAAGTTTAGAGCTCCAGATTTGTCGGTGAACTTACGCACAAACTAGCCGTCTAACCATTGGGCTTATGGTCTGAGAGTTTTTATTTGATTTATTAGTGAATTTCCTTTGGAAAGTGAACTATTAGTATGACCCGCACGGTGAAACTTAAGCCCGGGACCACCATAGAAGTTCCTAACGTGACCCCCTGAACACGTTTTGGGGGGTCGTTCAAAATTATATATATATGTGTGTGTTTGCACTCTGGCGGTCGCATTTTTTGTCTGATTTAATTAAAATTTGGTAGGGCCGTTTATTTATGTAATCAGTTGGACAAGTTCGTTGGGCAAAACAATCGGAAAACTCTAAACCCCTTTTTTGGGGATTAATCTTTCAAATTTTGGGTTTTTGGACCCTAAAAGGGTCAGAAAAGCCCCGTATGTAACTTTAATTCATGAAAAAGATGGGAATTAGTGAGGCGAAAGTTTTAAGCCCTCTCTCGTCATTCTAGCATAAATATTTACCGAGTTATTAAAGAAAATGTGTTTCGACTAAACGCAGTACGTTGTCTTATGGGGGGTTTACACTAGAAAAGCCTGTTATTCCTTTGTTAGAGTACTTTTATCATCCCCAGCAACCTCGCGCCTACTTTCAAGCCTGTCTGGACCTTCTCCTAACATTATAATGCTCAAAATTGTATTCCCAGCTTTGCAGGTAAATGAAACCAAGAGCATCAGAACAGCCAAAAAATCAATGTTTTCAGATTTTAATAAAAATTGGAATAAATGTATATTCTTACACTGATTTTGAGTTTTAAAAGTTTTTAAGTGGAAATTCACTTCCCTGACGTCAGCGTGCTGCGTGCGAACTCGTTTATATTTTCTATCATAACAACCACTTAAAAAATATATTTTTAAACTTTAAACTATACTTAAAAAACCAGACGTATTACACATTTTATTCACGTTATTATTTTCTGTTGAGCTTAAAGATGTTTTTAGATTTAAACGCAAAATATACCGTTTCTATAACAAGATTGGTGCTAAACAACATAGTAATGTTGAGTAATAAATCTAATTACGACAGTTTCTTAATTAATTTAAACAGTGTTATTAGTTTCATGGGGTCCTATACTGCATATCATGTTTTGGGACCAATTGATGCATATTTTCTTAACCTTACTGCAGAATACATTTACAAATATAATTTTTTACAAAGCATTGTCAAGAATCCAATATATTTACCGTGGAGATTTTTACTGTAGCTTTGTATTAAAGTTTCCACTTTATTTCTTCTGGAATTATATCTGTAGGTGCTCATGGTGTATTTTATTTATTTTTACTCGTCCCTGCACTTCTGAAAAGTAAATTATCTTTAGTTCAGTGAATAAACATTTATACCTTGTATTTCCACAGTTCACTGTAAATCTATACTTAGTCAAATATGTATATAAACTGTAATCCATGTGATAGGAAAGCCACATAAATGAATTTCAAAAATATAACTAAGAAAAAACAACAAAAAAAATGATTTCTAGTTTAGACTTTTCTTAGGAACTTCTAGTTTAGTTTTCATATACGGTAACAGTGATGTTGGCAAGTTTTAATTGACAAAAACAGTTGAACAGTATTAATAGATAATACAACAAGAACAATGATTTGGGTTGTGTTTTATACCTTTCAATCTCTGGCTTTAAATCTGATATCATAAATAATGTAAAACTATTTTGGCTTAAAGGTTATGGCCTACGGAATCTGGTAGTCTATACGATGTCGAATATTTAGCAAAACTGTATATCCTATACATTGTAACCTATTCACTACAAGCTGACACACGCCGCTATACAAAGACATAACAAAATAATATAGTACAATATAATGAGTATCACTACTGCTAAAATCCGTCTAACTTAGTTGTTACAAATTCGAAATGTTAATTGTAATTAATATATCGACTATGGGAGTGATTATTAATCTACTAACGTACTCTCCTTATATTTTGTTATCAGCGAGTATCAGAGGAGTCATAATGTCACATTAACTATTCAGTGTATTGAATAGTACTGGTAATGACATGACAATCAGTGGATAAATGTTTGCTACCGATTGTCATTGAACTTTATGGACTCATTTATTAAATAATGATGTAGGCGTAATTATGTAAATATTCTAAGGCGATTTAGAACCATAGAGGCCTATCTAAGAAACTTGCAGTCCGAAATGAAAAACCAAATATTTTATACTGTAAACTGAATTTTGTAAGGCTACGTAAAAACGTGGTTTTGTTGGTTTTATCAGTGTTTACTATAATCCAGTTGTACTTACTCGTAAAGTATTTTCGATTCTTATGAATCTGTTAGGAAGGTTTAAGTTATATTTAATAATAGATGTCATGATAATGCTCCCGTCTACCCTAAGATATAAACTGTATCGCCCCGTGAAAATACATTTAATTGATTGTTAAGATCGGGGAAAAAGCGTTGCAGAGATATTCAGGATTTTATTCATGGCTATGATAGTTGTCTTATCAACACACGATAACTAATATTTGATATATAAAGATTTATGATCATACTCCTTGTTATCCTCGTATAATTCTTAACTTCTATTAATAGGGAGTGTTCGACTGTTGACAAACGCAATTGTGTTGACGAGTATACGATATGTATTCATATCTTACAGAAAGCTAATAGAATAATGTTCAGCCTTTTCACGATTTAAGATTTGTATAGTGAGATATTTAAATGAGCCAATCCCAGGCAGGTGTTCCACGTCTTCAATCTCAACTCATCTTAAGTCACGTTATTCGTGTCTCCAACCTGCCGTCAGTCGACGTTGATGTGTCTGGAAATTTAAGACTTAATACATTTTCGCAATTGATCTAGTCATCTATGCACTTACATTCATGCAATAATATTTTTAAATCAACATACAATATTTACGTGAACTATTTTCCTTTACATAAATTATATTTTTTCATAGTTAAATCATAATTTTGTTCAGTCTTTATGTATTTTTAATGTGTGTATAAATTACATCTCTTCATTCGTTCAATTTAACATTATACTTTTAAATTGTGAATGTCTGAGGAGTACGTATACTCTTTATTCATTTTAATATGATAAACAAACAACAAATCTTAAAAGATTTACGGTATTATAAATGAAAATAGAATAACTAGAACGAGGCAACAAAATTCTGAATTATAAGTTGAAATATCCTCAGGAATTACTACAAAGGATCCTATAGATATTGCTGATATTTTCAATAGTTTTTTTTGTAAATGTAGGTATATACAGCTTAAAAACTAAAGACAGCTACAAACCTCCTGAAAAATCAATCCTCAATCTATATTATTACCTTCATATAAAATGTAAGTGTCTAAAATAATACAATCACTTAAATCATCAACTACCAGTGGTTTTGATGAAATATTCGATAAAATTGTCAATGATTGATGTAGTAATATAACATAACCATTACCGTACCTAATAAATCAATCTTTGACATCAGGCGAGTTCCCAAATGCTTTAAAAATATAAACAATTTTACCAATTTGTAAGAATGCATCACTTTTGGATTGTAAAATCTATCTATACCTTCTCGCATGGGTAAAATATTTGAAAACGCTGTCTTAATTCGTTTGACGATTTTTTTAGAAAAATGTATTTGTTGTCCAATAGCCACCATGGATTTATAAAAAAAGATCTACCACTAATGCAATTTTCCAATTAACTTCAAGAGCCGTTATTTTAATTGATAACAAATAAAAAAGTCTTGCAATATTTTTTTACTGAAATAAAGCTTTTGATATTGTAAGACATGAACAGCTATTGGACAAAATGCACAGATCGGGGGTAAGAGGAATTGCTCTTAACTGGTTCATGAGTTACTTATCTGATATGACTCAAACTGTTGAGATTCCTTATATAAATGAAGACAGCACTTTATGTTACAAACGTTCAAATGAGCTTATGACAAAATCAGGAGTCCCTCAAGAATCTATTTTGGCACCGATGTCGTTTTTAATTTGTTTAAATGATGTAACAAATACAATCCAGAGTACCGACATTTGTCCTTATGCTTTAGGCAGTCAACATGGCTCAAGCCGAATTAGGAGTTGAACACCCAACTTCGCCAACAGACCACCGTCATCGGTAAGTTGTTTTATGTTCATGGGTGGGGGCGTGTGGCGTGGTTGTGGGCGGGGGGACGGATTGTGTTGAACATACATAACCACCCTACTAAAGCAAATTGCAAGCATTTAGGAAACCAAGGTTATGTACATAAAATATTAACAACAATGACAATGAAATCCAGCAACTATGAAAATTGTAATCTAAATGGGGCGTTTAATGAAATTGTTTCATAAGACACCCTGCATTTCTGATCAACCACTATGACAAACAGTATAGCGTTGAAGGGGGTTCCTATGAAATTAATATTGTAATAATAAAAATATATAAACTATTAGAGTTTAAGTGATAATATGAGGTTTTTCATCTCTTAAATTTGTGTCAATGCTTGCATTTATTTTATTACTTGGATACATAGGCCCAATATAAGTACCGTAAGTTTTGCAGAAAACCAAACTTTAAGGTTACTATCAGTGTACTAAACCAAACTTAAGTACTATCGGTACTATATTGTATGTAGTTAACAAGCAAAATGAACAACATCATTATGCTTCAGTAACAAATCACTATGGTTTAAAAAACCGGGAAAAAACGGTGAAAACTAGTCGCTTTAAATTTTGGCATTCGCAACACAGTACTATTAATATAATATTTTAACCAATGCCAGCATTAACAATTTAATATAAACTAATACAAGTTACAGTTTTTAGGCTTTTATAATAGGATATCAGACGGTATAATTGGAAATATAAACACTGTAGAAATAACAATTCCATAGGGTGTTACGAAATATGTTCGTCAACATATAGTTGTATACCTATTACGAATTAATTAAAATTTATGAGCATTTATTAACGTAATTTCTTATGACTCAAGCCCAGTAGCTAAGTTTTAAACCATCCGATAATGTCTATTGGAAATTCCTTATAACATTCAACCCTAATGCTATATAAGTGGTTTTAATTAATATAACCTTATTGTTAGGCACCACATCTCCCACAGTACGCTGTGATTTGCGGTAGCAAACAACGTGTGATTCTAGACACCTGGCTCTGCTCTTGGTAATTGCATCTTGTAACGGATAAACGAGAGGTAGTGGTGGTACTTGACTGATATGGCCAAGTACAACATGGAATAGTATTGAGATCTCATGGCTTAGTATCGATAATACTGTTTGATAATAATACATATTAAATTACATTAATTTTCTATGGTAATAGCATTAATTCTATGGTATTTTTTATTAATTTTCGTATGATTACTTTCATCTGTAGCTATTTATTCTTCTGTTTTTAAATTTGTTGTCTTTTTTCCAGGAGTTCTTCTGAATTGTCATCTTAAATTTTCATCTTAAAGTCACTTTCTTCTCTTAATTATTTGGGGAAGATTATTGAATAAATGTATTAAATTATATAATAAGCGACTTTAACAAATTGTATTACGACTGTGAATATTGAGGTTGAGATTGTTTCTGATTTTAGGTAATATTCGTGATGTAGTGAACAAAGAAACATTTTGTTTTATAAAAGTCAAAGTTTCCAAAATAAAATTAATAGGGAATATTAATATTTGATTATTTTTAAAATTAGCTTACTTGGATAATTTAAAGATTTTCTAACGAATTTATAACTGCGCTTGTTGCTATATATGTTTTGCGTACGATGAAGATTTACCACATATTGGTACTGCATACATTAAATGAGGGTAAATAAAACAATAGTACACAATTAAAAGTACACTTGAGTTGAAACATTTTGATAGTATTCTCAATACAAATTCCACTGGATATTTTTTTACATAACATGTCAATATGTATTTTCAAAGTTTATATTCTTATCAATAAGAACTCCTAAAA